>OX460924.1:1889844-2489844 GCA_949788335.1 Salpingus planirostris | reverse complement strand
TTTTGTGATGCAGTTATTTTGCACATGTGTAGGAAGTTATCAACTGTATATGATGACCGCTTGACCGCCACAAGTCTGTCTAAACGTGTATAAATTTTCTGATAGGAGCTTTCGAAGTTTTTGATTTTCGGACAACATTTTTGCCATTTTATTTATCGGTGCGAAATAATTAGTGATGAGAGGTTGACTGGGGATGTTCCGTTTCCGCTTGGCTCGTTCGGACCTTGAGAATTCCGGTGTTTCCATTCACTCTCCTCAGGTCGTATTTCTCGTACTGTGTGACGCACTTCCGGTCGGACGGAAGTCTCGGGCGCCAGCTTCGTTTACAGAGGAAGCACTCTTACCGGGGTAGCAAACTCAAGTCGGAGAACGGAAACACCAGGGGTATGTAAACTATCTTTATTTCGCAATAGCGGCAAATGCGGACGGCACAGACGGAAACTTAAACTACCCTAGCCGGCTTAAACTAGACTTAAGAACTAAAGACGTAACGAAACAGAGATGCGGAACGGAGCTCGCCGGGGCGAGTTAAGACACCGGGCGGGAACGCCGGAACGGTGTCACAGGAGGCTTGTTACGGCCGTTCGGGATACACCCGGAGGTGGCGGACTAGAGCGGTGTGGGATGCGTCGGGTTAGAGGTCCTCGACGCCAAACGCAGGAACGGTGTTGGTCGAAAAGGACTGTGACCCGGTTAATTGACCTGGGTCTGTTAGTAAAATTGGGGGACCGGACTGGAGAAAACAGGACTCGCTTAGCCCCTAAAAACGGGGGTTCGCACGGGACTGCCGCGGTTAATTTACCTGCAGCGAAAAACGGGGTAGGTTAAACTCAAGCGTCTATGACCGTGCTATTCCACCGGCATAACATAGATTGGGGAAACCGGAACGGGGGCGGTCTTTTATAGCCTCGGAGGCGGGAGAGGAAAACGAACCTTGTAGAACAAATGGTGACGGCAGAGGTGGGAAAAGACGGCAAGAACGGACTTTTAGTGACGGCGCTCGGGGAGCGTCGTTACAACTGTTCGTTCCAAAGTATTAGGATTCAGTGACGTTGCCAAGTGGCCTGTAAATTGGTCAAACCAAAGGGCATCTTAATATACAAGGTGTTGAAAAAACCCCGGTACCCCGGAATAACTTTTCATCTCTGCATCTCACCAGAAAATTTCTGGGGACAAACCATTGTTTCTTCAGACGTTTTCTGGTGCAATTCAGAGAAAAAGCGTCAATCCGGGGATGATAGGTGAGTTTTTCCGTCTCGATATCAAATTTTTCCCTTCCATGCCTCGCGAAGAATGGGCCCGAACAACAGAAAGTTTTTGACAAAAGATGTCGTCTTCCAATCGAGGAACTCGAATAGTCAATAAAAAATGGGGGTTGTCATTTAAAAATCTCATCTTACCCCCACCCCTGCTTAGGGGGTGAGGTGTGAGAGAAATTTTTGTGTGGAATCGATTGTCCCCTGGAAGACGAACAACTTTTCCCCTAGACATTTTCCGGTGCAATGCAGTGAAAAGGAGTTATTCCGGGGTACCGGGGTTTTTTCAACACCCCGTATATATACAGCGTGTATCAGGAAGAAAGGTCCAGGCTTTCAGGATGCCCTCCTTGAGTGATTGCCAACAAAATTTCTTAGTAAATATATATCCGTAAACGCCAAATAGATAAAGGGTGTCACATTTAATACTCCCACTAAGTTTACCAGAGGCATGACAACCAAAATCGGTAAAAAGTTTTTAACGAAGGAGAGAGCCTGTTTGGGCACGGTTATTGGTGCCCGCCTAAAATTCGTTTATTCTAGGGTGCAGTAGATAATAAAATTCAAGACTGAATATTTTGTCTTTATTGTATAACGGTTCTAACAAGACTGCTTAAAAATTACAGTATAATACGGAGAGTGGAGGATTTGACACATGTGGGGTTTTCTGGGAAGTTCTAGTGGTTGTTTTCTATGGGGTGGTCTGAATGAGGGTGGCAGTGGACAGTGTGCAAATGGAAGATATATTTTACAACGAATTATGAGACACGTGTCAACATGCCGCGCGCCTTGAACGATTATGGTTCAAAGAAAGTTACAAATGAGTTTTGAAAGAGATTTACAATAATTCAGTGTTCAATATATAAATATAATATAGATTTCAGTAAGTTATGCGTCTTAAGATAGTGTCAATGAGTATAGTAATGAGTAGTATAAAGTAATTAATTGATTAAGTATAATGATTACATAGTTGTTTCTTAATTAATAACTAATACTAATAACAAGTGAGTTGTATTTAAATGGAGTCAAACTAATGCAATATAACAATGATGCCAGGGGTCGATAGATTCTGGAACATAATTTAATTAATGCATTGCCATCAAATAATTGTCTGACCTTATTGCGTTCCGCATATGGGAAGAGGTGCCAGACTGCGAATGTTTCTTTTATATTCTCCATTTGCGGTCTTGACGGTAACCACTCGCACGTGATCATCTGGACCAGGATGCAGTTGCGTGATCCGCCCCAAAGGCCAACATAATGGAGGTAGCTTGTCTTCGTAGAGCAGAACGATCGCTCCGATTTTGATGTCCGGGGAAGTGACGTGCCATTTTGCCCGTGTGATTAGCTGATGCACGTATTCTCGCTGCCAGCGTTTCCAGAAATGCTGCTTGATCTTCTGGATATGTTGCCATGCTGATAGGCGATTATTGGGCAACTCTGCCACATCTGCGTCTGTTATATTAACTAAAGAATCGCCAACTAGGAAATGACCTGGGGTCAATGAAATAAGGTCACTGGGATCGTCAGAAATCGGTGTGAGTGGACGAGAGTTGAGTATGGACTCGATTTCAGTGACAAGGGTTTGAAATTGTTCATATGTGAATAAAGCTTCGCCGGCGGTTTTGTAGAAATGTCGCTTAAATGACTTTACCGCGGCTTCCCAAAGTCCCCCAAAGTTGGGCGATCGAGGTGGATTAAAGTGCCAGGTGATGTGCTGGCTAGTTAGAAAATTCTGAATATCTGCGTTGTTTGGGGTGTTTTTCAAGAATCCAATTATTTTTTTAATTTCGGAATTAGCGCCGACGAAATTGGTGCCATTGTCCGAGTACATATGTTTGGGTAGACCTCTTCGGGCAATAAATCTTCGTAAGGCCGCTGTGAAGGCTTCAGACGTTAGGTCGCTTGCAATCTCCAGATGTACGGCTTTTGTGGAAAAACAAACAAATATTGCCACGTAGATTTTGATTTTGTTTCGATTCCGCAATTTCTTCTCCTTAATGTAGAATGGTCCGCAATAATCTACACCGCAGTTTGTGAATGGTCTGCAGACGATTAGTCGGGCCTCAGGTAATAATCCCATCACCTGTTTGCTGGGTTTCCCATGGAATCGTTGACATCTGACGCATTGTCTGAGTATCCTTTTGATTTCGTTTTTTCCTCCGATCGGCCAATAATTTTGTCTTATGGTGTGAAGTACGTTATTTGCTCCAGAGTGAAATTGATTGCGGTGAATTTCTCGTATCAAATTTGAGATCGCTGGGTGTCCTTTCGGAAGAATAATCGGATACTTTTGGTTGTATGGTATGGTCGCATTTGTTACTCGGCCACCCACTCTCATCAATCCTTTATCATCGACAAAAGGATTTAATGTTTTTAACGCGCTATTATTATTTATAGGCTGGTGATTCGAAAGTTTATGGTGTTCATTTTTGAATGCGTGATTTTGAATAAGTCTTAGGATTTTATTAGTTGCGTTTTCCATTTCTGTAGCTGCGAGATGTCCGGTCGTTTTAGTTTTGGTTTTACTATTACGTATGAATCGCAGACAGTAAGCCGTTATTCTGAGTAATTTTGAAAATGACGAAAATTTCGTAGTTAGACGGTTGAATTCATTATTTTGTGTTATGGTGTTGAATAAAACGATCCGTTGTTCCGGAATGGTGTCGATGCCATTTTGGATTTTTGGCCATTGTTCTTCTTCGTCCGTCATCCATTTGGGTCCGTGGAACCACAGTTGATTGGTGAGCAATTCAGTAGCGTTTTGCCCTCTTGATATTACGTCCGCGGGATTGTCAGCCGAAGGTACATGTCTCCATATGGCCGCGTGCGTTGATTGCTGTATTTCGGCAACACGATTAGCAACAAAACATTTCAAGGTGTGTGGTGAAAATTTTATCCAACATAAAGCTATCGTGGAATCCGACCATAATATGATTTTATCGATTTGTTTTAATTGTAATGCGGAAGTGGTGAATCGCAACAATTTTGCTAAGAGTACCGCCGCACATAGTTCTAGGCGCGGTAGTGAGGTTGTTTTTAGTGGTGCGACTCTGGATTTAGCGCAAATTAGTGATGATTTGCTTTCTTGTTTTCTGTTCTTAGTGACCAGATACAGACAGGCTCCGTACGCTCGTTCGCTGGCGTCGCAGAATCCATGTAATTGTGTAGTTATTGGATCTTCCACCGAAATTCTTCGATCAATTTGAATTTTATTTAGATGTTGGATATCGTTGAGATAGTCGATCCATTCGGAATGCAAGTCTTGCGGAATCGATTCGTCCCAGTCGTTATTCAACTGCCACAGACGTTGCATTATCATCTTCGCCTGTATTACGACCGGACCTACGAGGCCTAGGGGGTCAAACAATTTCGCGGTGTTAGATAAGATGCTGCGTTTTGTGACGTGTTTTGCATTTGAGTTTATGTTTGTGGTGTATTGTATGGAGTCCGCGGTAGAGTTCCAATGCAGACCGAGTGTTTTGATTGTCGAGGTAGATTGATCATCGAAATTAATTTGTCTATTAATTATACTCTCGGGTAGGTTTTCTACAAGTCTACGGTCATTGCTGGACCATTGTCTTAAATTTAATCCTCCGGTACTTAACACCTTGATTAAATCGTCGCGTAATTTTTCGGCTTCGGGAAGGGTTGACGCACCGGTGAGTAGATCGTCGACGTAAAAATCACTTTTTATGACGTTGGCTGCTCTTGGGTAGTTTTTTGATTCGTCGTGCGCCAGTTGGTGTAATGTCTTGATAGCCAAGTAGGATGAGGCGGCGAGTCCGTATGTGACGGTTTGCAATTCGAAAGTTTTAACCCTTTCCTTAGGATCCTCCCGTCATAAAATACGTTGGTATTTTGTGTTTGATTCGTGTATTTTTACTTGTCGGTAAATTTTTTCGATGTCCGCGCATAGTACGTAGGTGTGTTTTCGAAATCTGATTAGTATAGATAATAAATCCTCTTGAATGGTTGGCCCAATTAATAAGGTTTCATTTAGGGATATTCCCGTGTTAGATTTGGCCGATCCATCGAATACTACGCGAGTCTTGGTTGTTAGACTAGTGGATTTTGTGACCGCGTGGTGAGGTAGATAAAATCCATCAGATTCGTCGGGATTTGATATTTCCTTCATGTGGCCTAGCGCCGCGTATTCCCTCATGAAGGTGACGTAATTATCGCGTAATTCGTCGTTGTTTTGTAGCCTTTTCTCTACGGAGTGAAATCTTCGCAGAGCTGTTTTGTGAGATTCGCCAAGATTTTTTATTTTGTTATTAAATGGCAATTTTACGATGCACCTGCCGTCAGCGTTTCTGTGCACATTTTCTTCGTAATGTTGCTCGCATTCTTGTTCTTGTTTCGATAGGTGATGTTTCTCGGGTGTCTCTTCGATTTCCCAAAATTTAGCTAATTGTCCCTGGATCTTTGACATGGTAAATAAGGATTTCTGCGATTCGGAACTCACATTTCCAGTATTTCCGGCCACTACCCAGCCAAATTGTGTTTTCTGAAGAGTTGGTAGCGACCTTCCGAGTGAAATTTGACCCACGCATAAAAGTGAATAAAATATTTCGGCTCCTACGAGGACGTCGATATTTGACGGGTTGTGGAATGTCGGATCCGCCAAGAATAAATTTTTTGGGATGTTGAATGATGATTCGTCGTGCGCCAGTTGGTGTAATGTCTTGATAGCCAAGTAGGATGAGGCGGCGAGTCCGTATGTGACGGTTTGCAATTCGAACGAGGACGTCGATATTTGACGGGTTGTGGAATGTCGGATCCGCCAAGAATAAATTTTTTGGGATGTTGAATGATGATTTGTCAATTGGCGCCAGCGGAAGTCTTTCCGCTATAACCGGTAAAATGGAGAATGGTAATCGTATTTCAAATTGATTGTAGCGTGATTTGAGGTTTGCTGTTACGATACTGTTGATTTGAGTTTGATTTTCGCCTATTCCAGAGACGTTGTGTTTTACTCGAGTTGTAGGTAAACCGAGTTTCGCGGCAAATTCTTCAGTGATGAAGTTAATGTGTGATGCAGAGTCGAGTACGATTTTGCATTGTTGAGGTTTTCCGTATGTATCGATGATGTTCGCTAATGCGGTTGCGATTAGAATTTGCCTTGATGTAAGCGCAGTAAGACTGACTTGTGGCGAATTAATTGGCTTTGGCGTTGTTCGATTAGAAGTGGATTGTTCAAAATGTAGAAGAGTGTGGTGTCTGCCTTGGCATTTCCGGCAAGGTATGCTTAAACAATCCCGAGTTTCGTGATTTCCACGTAGACAATTGGTGCATAGTGTGTTTTGTTTCGCAAAGTTTTTTCTCGCGTATGTGGATAGTTTCAAAAATTGTTCGCAATCGTAAATTCTGTGCGGTTTTGAACAAACGCTACACAGGGGTTCGTTTTCAGTGATTAAGAATGTTTTCCTTGGCGCGATTTTAGTATTATGAGATTGCGAGATTGTGGTGTTTTTGTCTTTTATTTGGTGATTGTCACCGATTGCTTCTAGAGTTTGCCGGCGTTTTTCCAGGAAAGCGTACATAATGTCGATGGAGGGCATCTCCTTTTCTGACCAGTATTCTTCCCATTTGTCGCGAGTCATTTTATCTAGCTTTGAGAGTATTATCGCAATTAAAACTGTATCCCAATGCTGCGTTGGTTGTTTTAATGCGTTCAATGCGCGTATGTGTTTCGTGAATGTATTGTGTATTTGACTTATTGAATTACTTGTCGCCTTGCTTAATGAGGGAAAGTTCAGGATTTCGAATAAATGTTTCAGTATGATGATTCGTTGATTGTCATATCTCTCTGTTAATGTCTTCCAAGCTATGTTATAACTTTCGTCTGTAGTTTCTAACGATTTGATTAAATCCGCCGCTTCGTTCTGCACGCAGGATTTTAAATAGTGAAGCTTTTGCACATTAGGTAGATGCAAATTGCTGTGAATTAGTGCCTTGAATGTGTCTCGAAAATTCAGCCAGTTGTCGTAACTACCGTCAAATATTGGCAATTTGATGTCGGGCAATTTGAATGAAAGGGGTGTATGCTCCGGTACTGTCGGCGTGGATGCCGACGTTGGCGATGGGGAGATTGAAGGTGTCGTCGTTAGTTTGGCTTTATCGATGATTTCCTTGCATTTGGCTATTACGCGATGATAGTTTTCTTCAAAAATTTGTCTTTCGGTATCGATATAAGGTTCCTCATCAGTGTGATTCGCGAGATTAATTAAATCAATTTGGGTTTGTATCGCGTCGAATTTGTCCCATGTAGTTTTAGCCATTTCCACCTTGCTTTCTAACACCGGTATGTCAGTAAACGCATCGATATTGGGTAAAGAATTTTCTAGACGAGTAATTTGCCCCTTTATGGTGCCGCGTTGGAAAACGAGGCCCTTTAATTCCGCCATGGTGTATTGTTTTTAGTAGTTTTATTTGGGGGAATTAAATGGGAGTAGAATAATCGAGGAGAATAATAGTAGTTGGCGATTCAAGACGACTTACGATTTCGATGATTTGGACCCCTTTTCCGGTAGACGAACGTTTTGGTGGCCCTTGGTCCGGAATTGTTGTCCCACACGCTTAGATGCTGTGATAATCACCGATGAAGATGGATTTGTTTTCGTTTAAGTTTTTGTTTAACTGATTTCACTTTGTTTTATGCATTGATTTGTATTTATTATTTGGTCTTGTTAAAAACCGCGAATGTTCTGTATAATCCCGGCACTTATGTAAAGCGGATCCGGCTCGAAGGACCAATGTTTGGGCACGGTTATTGGTGCCCGCCTAAAATTCGTTTATTCTAGGGTGCAGTAGATAATAAAATTCAAGACTGAATATTTTGTCTTTATTGTATAACGGTTCTAACAAGACTGCTTAAAAATTACAGTATAATACGGAGAGTGGAGGATTTGACACATGTGGGGTTTTCTGGGAAGTTCTAGTGGTTGTTTTCTATGGGGTGGTCTGAATGAGGGTGGCAGTGGACAGTGTGCAAATGGAAGATATATTTTACAACGAATTATGAGACACGTGTCAACAGAGCCTATGATGCCAGCTTTTAGAAAAAAATTTGTCGATTCTTGTATCTTTAATAGTTCCACGGATATTGCGATTTTGCTGCAGCTGGTCGAAGGACGAAAAATTGAAATGTTCAGATTTCAATAAAATACCTAGGATGAAAAAGATAGCTAGAGCTTTCTTTTGTTTCGATACAAGTTTCGTCTAACGTCTACTGTTTCATGGATATCGTGATTTCAAATGACAGAATTTTCTTACTTAAGTGACAATATTTCCGAAAAAACAGTAGTTATGCAAAAACATTGTTGAAACATTAGAACCGTCTTCATTCAAGATATCTTTTTTACCCGGAGAATTTTGTTGAAATTTTGAAATATCAGTTTTTTGTCCTCCGACCAGCTGCAGCAGAACCGCGATATCCTTGGAACTATTAAAGATACAAGAATCGACAAATTTTTTCTGAAAGCTGACATCATAGGCTATCTTTTTCGTTTGAAACATTTTACCAATTTTGGTGTTTCCGTATCTGAAAAACTTGGTGGAAATATTAAATGTGACACCCTGTATCTAATTGGCGTTTACGGATATACATTTACTAAGAAATTTTGTTGGAAATCACTCAAGGAGTACATCCTGAAAACCTGGACCTTTCTTCCTGATACACGCTGTATAGCTAGCGTTTTTTATCTCTGCCAACGGCCGCGCAGAATCCGAACAATTCTTCGGGTGAGTTCGGGATTTCCAGCTACAAACTGCACGGACAGTGGCGTAACACAGAAAGGGGTATAATTGAATGAAAACTAATAAATTCTAATAACGAACAACAATTTTGTAAATTTATTAAAACAACATAACAATAATCAGATTTAAACGTGGTAGGTACGTACATCAGCTTATTGTAGGTATATAATTTCCAAACAAATCATTATTAAAATAAAAACAAAATTATCGGCCCTAGATTGAAACTATATTTGTTGAACAAAGCTCGGCCGTTTCACACGAATTAATATGTGTTCAGTTTTTAGAGAGCCATGACATATCCAAACACTATCAATCACTGTCATCGTCCTCATAATCATTATCACTTTCATCATCTTCGCCCCCGATATTAATTATTAATTCTTCCGTTCTTACGTCTACAATCGGTTCATTTAAATTTAACTAACTAAATTTTTTTCTTTTTTTTTATAACCGCGTTTTAATGCAATCGATAACATAAGATACCGCCGCTACTGAGCAAGTTTGAAACCCGCGCGAGAGACGTTACATGTTTCCATGGTTACGAACGAGTGCGCTGCTTGGCCGTTGGCAGAGATAAACAGTACAGTAAACCCGGTCTTTTCACGAAAACCCTCAGCGACGCGAACTTGCCAAAATCGGAACGTATATCCATCGCATCGCGAAGTCCGTCGAGAATGGAGGAAATGTAGGAAAGTGGATACGCGTCTTTCTGGGTGAGCGAATTGAGCACCCGATACTCTACGCCAAATCGATAACTGCCGTCTTTTCTCATCGAGAAGCGTCTGTAGAAGAAGCGTCTCCGACGAATCCAGCACGCTTCCCGGCTCGACAGACTGCACGGCTGAAACTACCACGTCCGCGGCGAAACGCCAAACATCCTGCGTCAAATCCGGGACGACCTCTATTAGCGCGCCAAAAATCAACCCCCAGAATTGAAGGAGACGAAACATCCGGCACAATTAAAATGTCGAGCAACCTGGTTCTGTCGACGAGGGTAATCGGAGTCTGTACCACCCCAAGCACCTCGCAAGTGCTTCCGTTGACGGCCTCGCACGCCCTGATTCCAGCGGAGGAAATCCTTAGCCCCAACGACTTCGAAACGGCCCACCCCGCACGGCGAACAATATTATGAGTCGCGCCTGAATCCAGCAATCCCAGATGACTTCGACCAAAGACAGAAACATATAATTGTGGATAACGTAAATTATCTATTATTCTGAATTTTGCCTTCGTTTTCAAATCATTCTATTAAAAACAGTTTGTGAATTAAGAAATTGAGAAAACGAACTACAGCCTAATAACATCATTAAAATAAATCACAAATGATTCCAAATTGAAAATGTTCTCTGTTTGTTGAGTTGCGAATTGAGTTTGTCAATCTTTAATGTATAGAACATCCTTAAACGGATGAACAGTTATACGACGTAATTCCACATCGTTTAGAATGTGGAAGTATCTTGAAGCTATCATATCAAGTAAGCAAAATTTTTCGAAATTGTTGAAGAATAAATACTTGATTTTTATTAACATATTCTGGAAAGCTCTCACTTGGAAGCTACAGTGAACCGTTCATGCTGTCTTTATCATAGTTTTTTAATTGTGTGAACAAAGTCTGAGCGCCCTTTCCACCATTGACGAAAACGTTGCATTGCTCACACTTGTGTAAAACAAGTGCCTTTCGCATCAAATAACCACATACATAAGACAATCCATTTTGTGAGTATCTGTAATCTAAATCCATTACTCAAATTATCTACAATTTCGGAGCGATTTTCTGTAGATGGGTCAACTGCAAGTAGATTGTTCTTCATATTATTAATTTAGGCTAATAAAACGCCGTAATCGTCCGCGCAATTAGTATTTCCCCTGTAGAAAAAGTTTTGACAATATAATTTTTTGAAAGTCCTTTTGAATTGTATGGAAGAAGGATTAATAGAATTTCCACCTTGTTGCCTTACACTTACAAAAAAATATCCTGATTTACTCTTCTAGTACTGGGTTTTCATAAATGCTTGAGTACCTACATACCAGGTGACCATTAAGTAGGCAACTCAACATACATATTCGAGGGAATTTCGGGAAATTACGTGTTTTTAGTTTTTTTTTCACATCAAGTCTGTGCGTCAAACACGCCAGTGTCGTTTGTTTTGTGTACTGTTTATGTCTATCATCCTGCAAATACACGTGCTCTTGCGGTTTTTGTGAAGTTTCCTCGACGGGAAAATGGGAGTAACACACATACTCGCGAAAAAACATAGTTGCGAAAACCCATACTTGCGAAAAGCCGTAGTTGCGAAACCTCATACTTGCGAAAAGACATAGTCACGAATTCCCATAATCACGAATGAACATAGTTTCAAATCGGCTGACGCAGGGACTGATTACGACATCCTATATGATAAGCGGGTGACTCGGGCCAAACGTTCGCCAGGCGTGCTGCTGGCGTGTTTACGGTCAGAATTTCACGGGGAAAATCGCAAATTTGCTTATTTAAAAAGCACAAAAGGCCACAGACTAACCCCACAGTGTTTTCCGCGACTTTTCCGACGCAAATTGAGCCTTTTTTGGCGGTTTAAAAGTTAGAAAATCTGTCGCGACGCACGTCGACCACATTTGTGATTAAAAATTGCAAATTTGTTCATTGAAGAAGCACGAAAGGCCACAGAACAACCCCCCCCCCCCCCCCCCGTGGAGTTTTCCCAGAATTTTTCGATCCAAATTATGTCTGTATGTTCATTCGTGATTGTGGGAATTTGTGCCCGTGTCTTTTCGCAAGTATGGGGTTTCGCGACTACGGCTTTTCGCAAATATGTCTTTCCACGAGTATGGGAAATGCTTATTTTTCTTTTGTTTGGGTAAATTCCGATTGTGGGAAATATTTTTGTCTTTCCTCAGACTCCTGGATCTTTTCCTGATCCGACGCATATGGTGTAGCGCGGGTTGAAAATTTCCACTAAGTCCCGTGGTACCCAAGCATTTATGAAAACCCAGTATTTAGGTGATCAAATCCGGCTACGTGTAAGTTTTTTTAAAGAGCTTTTCCAACACGGTTCGTGATGTCATTACCGTGCTTTGAGACCACTGTAATATTCTTAATAAAAATTGACATGTTCTTCAAAAGAAGCAATATGAGCAACTTCACCTTTGAATGGTTTTTGAAATTTAGGATTTTTTCCAGCAGAATTTAAAATGTCGAATAAATATATCACGAATGGGGTCGTGTGATGTAATATCACTAAGTCTAGGTCGGTCGCTTGAACTTTGTGCATGTTGGTACATCGTGGTGACATCGATGAGTGTCTTACTAACGATAGAAATGCTGAGCAAGCATTTCTGGATGTAATAAAAGCAATCGCACCGATCTAGGGAGGAGGGTAGTCAGAGAGTAGTCGCAGAGTAGTCAGCGAGTTGATTGAAGAGTATTAACAGGCTCGTCAGGACCTCGGCCTAACGAGGCTCAGTGTGTGACCCCCAGAGAAATGAAAATTTTAATGAAGTGTTTAGATTGCTATTCCATTATTCTCTTTGGTGTTTTTTCAAATAAACGAAAAATAAAGAATCCTTGACGGAAGGAACTTTTCGCCTAACAGCATGTATACAGAGTCTCCCTAAACTATACCGACGAACTGCTACTGTGCATAGATTTCCCCAAAATATTCGGGATAAGCCTTTATGACCCACCTAAAAGTTGTCGGAGTAAGAAGATAGAGGCAGTCGAAGATGACGTCGTAGATGCTGTTTTAATGGTAGGTATAATTCGAAAACCAATTTGTTGAAAATTATCAAATTACCAATTGTTGCTTTACTCTTCCGAGACACATTAATTCTACCTAATATCAAGATATAATGCAACATCTTGATGGTAAATGAGAGTCATCTTAGTGTTGAGATGTTGAAATTTCAATGTTTCAGTAGTGAAAAGCCAATTTACATGATCGCGATCTGAAGCCTCGTTCATTAGCTAGAAATTCTTACTCTCCACATTTTTTTCGTTTGAGGGACTGATCTCGCACAAAAAGCTCCCAAAGCAGATACGAAAACGTCGATCTATTGGTAAAATTGTACTAATCATGAGAGTTGCTATGCATTTACATACTGCGGATTGTTGACAACATTTTGGACAAATTTATTAAAAGTCTCCGAATTAACGAATAATCAGTTATTAATTTTGCGGTTTTCTTGGAAAACCAATTGCACCAATATTAAGATGCGTGATATGAAGTTTATCTGAAACCACTTGGAAGAGAATTTTTCGACTTTCACTTGTGTCATTCTCATTCTCTAACGGTTTGTTGAAGGTTTCGGTAAAAATCCAAGCTGTCGGGCCGTTGGGGGTACTGACACTAACACCACATGCTGCAGCAGTCCTATCTTGCGTTTGTATAATAGGAATCGACAATAACGTCTCCCTTTCTTTCAAACAATACTTGCGAACCGCTGTGGATAGTCCGTACTCGAGTCTCACCCTCTTATTATTATGATACGAAAATGAGCTTCAACTGTGGTAGACATTCGGGTGTTAATTCTGTGCCAGCTCTCGAACAGCTGATCGAGTATCCCAGGTACGTCGGTACACTACTAACAAGGAGTCGCACGACTCTCGATGTGCAAACTCGTCCAGGTTTACTAAAATTTGCCTCTCGATACTGACATCCGTATGGCCTAGAGTCGCCCACTTTTATGACCCTGGACTTCAGAGTCAACATTTTCGGGTATAGCGTGTGAGGAATCAAACTAGCGCCTTACCTGTCAGATCTTTTTGACTTATGCTTCCTCGAGCGCCACCTTGTTTTTTCGAAAACATGGAAAAACTGCTGCGGATTGCTTTTAGCGAAGAATGGGTGGTATCATTGAAAAAAAGTATTTGCTTTTACTTCAAGTACAAGCTCTTACTCTGTAGTATTTCACGTAGTCTAATCTTTTTCATAAAGTAAATACTCCGTGAGAAATTTTACTTTTGATGGAAGCACATACTGCAGGTTGGTGTGAATATCACTTCAAGAAAAATGTGAAGTAAAGTGGATGTGGTTAACTGGGCCACCGGGGCATTTGGGCACCCCTGTCTGAAAGCTTCCATTTCGAATTCGGGTATCCCAGCAAACCGTTTTGTTCTCGATGGCAAATTGCGTCAAAACAACACGGTGCAGCGCGCTCGTTGATATTTCGAGGTAAGTGCATTTTTTGTTGTAATGTTATTACCAACCCATACTGGTATTCTTTGAAGTTGAATAAAGTGAGTGTCATGGTTTGGAGGTTGGGGTTTTAAACTAGCGATCTAGATCCTGTGGTTCAGTTGCCCCAGAAAATGTTCAATTTGGGGTAACTGGACCACATGTCTTCGGGCAACTGGGACATAGTGGCCAGTTACCCACATGTTCTCAACTCTTTAGCTTATGTTGATGTTTGTTTGTAGAAAATGGTTCGAAATTACCGTCGTAAGACGGATAAGGGTGCAGATGGCGCCAATTACTCTAGAGAGCAGCTCAATCAAGCCAAAGAAGATGTTGTCAACGGAAATATGACTGTATATGCCGGGTCAAAGCGGTACAATATCCAAAGAACTACTTTACGTCATTACCTTGATGGAACCGGAGGCAAGAAGGGCATTTTGGCCAAAAACGGGAGAGGTGGTGGCGGAAAGTTAGCACTAGAATTGCACGTGGACCAAAAGTTAGCCACATTGCTAAATGAAATGCAAAAATGGGGCCATGGACTTTCCAGAGAGGAGGTTCTAGATTTTGTACCAAGAAGAATAAAATCAAAACCAGATTTCGAGATGACCGTCCAGCTGACGAATGATTTTTTCACTTCTGTGAAAGACAAAAAAATGTCGATTAAAAACCACAGGCTGTCGAAAAACCTTGGACCGTGTATGGATTTTTTGATCTTTTAGAGAAAACCGTTGCCGATTTGAACCTATAAGGAAAAGGACATCTTATTTTCAACTGCGACGAAACTTCATTTTCAAATGATCCCTCAAAAACCAAAATTGTTGGGAGAATCGGAACTCCTAGCACGAAAACTATTTCAACGTCCGGAAGAGAGACCACAACGGTTTTGGTATGCTGCTCTGCGGCCAAAAGTTACCTCTGCTAACAGTGTTTAAAGAAGAGAATATGATGGAGACTTGTATACCCAGTCAACCTGACCCTGTTGATAAAACTGCTTATGCTGCAACTAATAAGGGTTGAATGAACTCAGAACTCTTCCACAAATGGTTTCAGAAGTGTTTTCTATCCAACATTCCAACATGTATCACGTTATACAATAAGATGTCGATAACGGTGTGACAATTTCAAAATTGCCTCCGCATTCTACTCACGTCTTGCAACCTTTAGATATTGGGGGTTTTAGAAGCATGAAAAACGCCTGGGACAAAGAACTTTGCAAGTGGCAACGTGTTAATCCACGAGAGAAGCTACCAAAGGATAAATTCGTTCAGTTGCTGACTTCCGAGTATGAAAAAATGTCCAGTGATAACATTCGAAATGGATTAAAAAAAAATGGTATATATCATCATGAAGAAAACGGTCCAGACAAGAAACAAACAAGGAAACAAACAAGGAACAAACAATGTTTACGGAAAGCGACCTTAAAAATACAAGAATCGCAACAACGAGACGAAAACAAATACCTGAAGATGACATCCCACAAGAACAACCGGGCATAAAATAGCCGCGAAATTACAAAACCAATCTACGAGAGACGACCATCAAACTCAAGAATCAATCTTTCAAAAATAGGACCAGCTTGATGTTTCTATTCCAGGACCTTGAAGTTCAAAGACTGATGCCACTTTAACTGCAATAAAGACTCATTTTAATCGCTTTATGCAAATTTGATTAAAAACCAAAGAGAGCCAGCAACTCTGGATGCCCCAGCAAAAAAGAAGAGAGAAATTTGCTTTGGAGCAGAAATTATAACGTCAACTGAATATATTGAGTTATAGAAGAAGCAAAGTCAAGAGAAAGAGTTGAAGGAAAGGAGGAAAATTGAAAAACAAGAAAAAAGGACGAAATCATCAAAATCGAAGCCGAGGCTTATGAAGAAACCTGCTTCAAAATCACTTGAGATTAGTAGTAGTTCTGAATCTGAGGATGATATTGAGAATGAAGGATCATCGTCAGAAGACGAAATTATTGAAACAATGACAGTCGTGGAAGGAGACTTTGTCATTGTAAACTGCAACCGTCAGTATTATCCTGGTGAAGTTTTGTCAGTCGACGGAATTAAGGTTCAAATCAGACACATGCAAAAAAGTGGACGTTTGGCTTTTCGCCGGCCTACAAAACCTGATATTTTATAATACGAGGCCGAAATCTCTAAAATTATCCCCAAACCTCAGTTGATGAACAAGAAGGTGGTCCTTTCCGTTCCAGAAATGACTAGTTTTTGTTCCTACTCAAAACAATCATTGTTTTCATCCAATTTCTAAACTATTCGTTCTTTTCACTTAAAAAATTTAAATAAACACTTGTATTACTATTGTCATGGTTTCATTACATCTCCTGTAGTTTTGGCATCTGCCAAGATAACACATTCTAACTTGAAGCAGCTCGTAGCTTACGTTGTGAGGTATGGTCCAGTTACACCGAAAGATTTGCAATGCTTTCAGATTGGACAATTAACCAGGGAGGTACAGTCACCCCAAAATGCCAAGTAACTGGACCACCATGACTAAAAATAATAAAAATTCATATCAAACTAAATCTATGTAACCGATTTATCTGTAATTAAGATTGGCAATTAGCTGAAATGTTCAACAGTACAGAAACCCAGCCGTCCATTCACGAAAATCATTAGTTTCATTTTTAGAGCAATTTAAATTCACAGTGATGTAAAACTGATGCCCAGTTAACCACATCCACCTTATATGCTATAATTTCCAGCATTAACTCCAAGTAAAAACTTCCATACTGAGCATTTACTTGAAGTAAGAGCAAATACTCTTTTCAATCATTCCACCCAATATTCCAGGTTGGATTTTAACAGCTTTTAAGAAAGAATTTGAACACTCAGCGAATTTAAACTTCATTTAACAAAAAAAAAACATGAATAATGAGGAACATAATCTAACTAGCTATATGTATTAACAAATTGGCAAGTCAATAATTCTATCTATCTGTGGGACTTCGTCTTTGTCCTGTCTTCCCATTTCGCTTCTCGATTCGATTCGGGAGACCCCTGGAGATGGTTGCCAAGAAGAATCTCTCGTTGCTAGGGTTCGAAGAACCCGTCGTCCAATTAGTCTCTGCCACAGGAAACACCCGGGTTTCTAGAAGAAGAGGACAAAAATGGGTTGGGTTGTCAAGGGCAGTCTCGTACTAATCGGAGGTTGCCAAGAAAAAGATTCGGTGCTGCTCCGACACAGAAATCACCCTGGTTACTAAGAAAAAAACTCAAAATACGACTCAGTTGCTAGGGTTTCCGCAAGCTCGGCCACCCCGCCAACTCTGTAGCACACGCCATCATGGTTGCTAAGACAACCCTCGATTCTGGAAGCTGATGCTAAGGGAAGAAACTGAAACCTTATCACTAAGAAAATTTACAACCGTGACTCTAAAACAGGGTACACCTGCCAAATCGCGTCTAGCCCAAAAGAAAACACTTTTTGGGGGCCTGAGGAGACACCTCAAGGAAGAAAAAGATGAGACGTCTCTCTCGAAGAGAAAGACGGAGATTCGCAACTATCTCTTTCAGGATACTTACCTCGTAGACAACCTCGTTGAAGGGAACCTGTGAGGAAACCCACTGTTCCTAAAGACCACCGACAGGACAAGCCCGTGGTCTCTTCGTCTGCTTCCACATCTGGGGTACTTAAATCGAAGTCTCCAAACAAAGTCAGCGACTTAAAATGAGTAGCGTCATCTATTGACTTTCTCAGGAACGACTCCAGTTCCCGACTGCGTGATTATTTGCTACTTCTCAGAATTTAGCGGGAAATTGCACATTTGAGGCAAAATTTGAACTTTTGTCCAGAACAAATGTGACTCCAAATTTCTAGTCATCACATATCTCCCCCCTTCGGATAGAAGACGAAACTTACATTCTGAACAACATTCATTCACAACAGTTCTCGCAATCCACATCATTGATCTGGTTCCTAATTTCCGCGTTGAAGATGTTCTTGTTTTCAGTGCCACTGCCATGTCTTGAATCCATTTCAATTGCTCATCATAGAAGATGAAATTTTTGCATTACAACTATCAAAAACGTTCTGTTTGTCTTTCTTCGTTTGTCCGACAGGACAAGCTCGTGGTCTCCTTTTAATTTTTTTGACATTAGTTGTCAGCTTCTGACGTACCTTTGTAACCTCATTCTCGAAACGGAGGCTGTTCTTTAACATCCACGGGTGAACATAACGTATTTCTTCGAGTATTGTCATCCGCGGCCCCCTTTTTGGCATGACCTCCTCCAACGACCGTTCGGAAAGCACCACCCTCGACGGCAGCTTGTCCTTCTGCTCGACGCGGGCAAGCTTACCCCCAGACGTCGGCGTGTTCGACGGTAGAGGTAACGCATTATGTTTAGGACCTGCGCAGAAATCTCAAATTCGTTCGCGCACGCAGATAAAGGTCAATCCGAAAACATCAGGCAATCTGTGCACGTTTAAAAAATTCTGACAACTATCTGATATTTTTCGTTTTATGTTAGTATTTCAGTTTTAAATTCTTACATTTTCGTTCTGCATTGTTTAATACACCTTTTATAAACCACCTCTAATCTATATTTGCATAGTGAGTAATGGCATTAGTGAATTTCTTGGAATAATTTGGAAACTAAGTGGTTTTACGCCGGAATGGGGCGTAAGAAGTTCTCCACCATCAATGTTGATAGGAAATCGTCCATAATGTATGTATACGATGGGAACGAATCTGAAAATGGTGAATAGGAATGGATCAATGTGTAAATTACTCTAAACCTCTAAATAACAGCAAATGAAACTGGAAATTCATGTAGCTCTTTTGAGAAATTTATGAAACAAGGCCAAAAAGGGGGTAAGTTTCGATAACCCGAATTCCGCGATAGAACACAAGGAATTAACCAGCTCCCAAAATCACCATAAGTGGGTTTCAAAGGAGGTAATTCCAAAATTTACAAATATTAAACGCATATAAACTGATGTTTTGAGTCAAGGCCCATTTTCAATCCACTTGCACGCTGGCGTTTAAGTTCCAGTGTGTTGCACATTCCAAAATTTGATTTTCAATAGTGTGTTGCGTGCGAGCGTGTGCACGTCATTTGATCTGTAGTGTTACCAATTAACCGTGATGCCAACCGTTTATGAAAAGTTACCAAGCTGGCACAAGTTTGCTTGGGAAGAATCTTGTAGGTTATATGTGTTTCGACCACAATTTAGGTCTACCTAAACTATGGTTTCGACAGACCGACTGATTTGACATTGGAATGTGGCACATGCATGCACGAAAGTTTGCAGCTTGCAAGCTTATGACACGGGCATGCAAGTGTGCTGGATGTCAAAGTTGATTGAAAATGCTATAATTGAAAAGCTATATGTCTAACTTCGCACTCGCACTTGAAAGCCGGCTTGCAAGTGTATCGAAAATGGGCCTTCAGATGTGTCAAATAAGCCCCACCTTCGCGCATCCGAGGGTTCTAAACATAATGCATTACCTCTACCGTCTAGCGAATCTGTGTACCCTCACCGATTTCCTTAGAGGGGTCGAACATTGTTTTCAACGATGAAGTTGACAGGCATAGCAAATTTTCGTCGGCCGGCATCGCGACACAAGTTTGCGTGTTTTTCATTTCTTCAGCTACAACAATAATTTCGTTCAGCTTTCAACCCAATAGGGAGCGTGCACGCATAACCTCAAAGTCTAAAACAATTGAAGTCTGGGGGTTAAATAACAGTTGCTAACTAAAACCGGCAACATTGAAAAGTCAAAAATATTTGTCAGTTTTTCAGCAGAAATTTAAATCCAACAGTTTTTCGAATATTTTTATGAATTACACGCAAGTTTCAGCTGCTTTCCGTTTTCTTATATATTTTTTAAGGTAAGCGTATAAAATTGCAGTTAAAACGATATGAAATAACAGTTATAATATCACACATTACACAAATTTCTTGAAGTTCAGTTGTATCCCCGATTTTCGCACCTTTTGCTTGTTTTCTGCTTTTATCTTCAAAATGCCCGACTAATGCCTTGTTTTTGGATAGTTTTTAGAGCAAATAAGCTAAAAAATTGGAGAAAAAAATCTCCCGTATAAAACCACCAAAAATGAGGTTAAGTAACTGCCGAATAAAAATGACACACAGCTATCCAGCGTTGCCAATTACATAGCAACTATCTTGGAAACGCTTGTTTAACCCCCAGACTTCAATTGTTTTAGACTTTTAGGTTATGCGTGCACCCTCCTTATTTTCTCAGACCTTACTCAGAAACTCGTATGTACATTTTTGAATCTTTTACGTGACACCTAGGGGTCAACTTCACCTTTGACGTTAGCCAACTCGAAAATGTTTTTATTCACAATCACTATAGTAATTTGACAATTACATGTCATCCAATAGGGCGGGAAGTGTGATTTCCTGCCCTTATCTCCCGCCCACGGGCGGCAAGTAAAACAGGTGCCACTTGTAATAATTGACGTCTTTAATTGTTGATATTTGTTATAAATACAAACGATAATCATAAGTATCAACGTTTTATTTCGAATTCAAACAACTTTTTAGGATGGAATAAGTAGACCATATGTTGAAGCTTTCTTCGTTTTGGCTAGTTCACTAAAAGTAGCACATATTCAGAGGCCCGTTCAGCTTTTTTGCAAGCACGACAATTTTTAAACGTTGAACTGGCATATTATACCGCACTCTATTTACTCTTCTCAGACCTCAACCCAGACTTATAACGCCTTGGGGCACTTCTTCAAGGTCTGCGGGTGTGCAATTCAAACTTTCATCGGACATTTTCAAATATTAGAACGATCTCATTACGAGTTCGAATTTTTATGGCAAATGACTGACAAATAAATAATTTCATTTGTCATTTTGGAAAAATGCCTACTTATTGAAAATCACTACGCGAAAAGTTTCTAATTCACAAGGTTTTACATGAAGATGCGGAATATTCATTGTGATTGTGAATAAAATAGTATACACACCACGGCGGGAAACTCCATTCTTGCCTCGAGGTATACCGAACCTCGCCGCTGTGCGCCTCGGTTCTGTATCTACCTCTCGGCAGTAATGATACGTTTCCCGCCTGGGCCTGAAACTACCCTTGAAATCGTATAAGGATCGGAATATTTCGGAGCTAATTTTGCCGCAAAGCCTTCAACCCCCTTAGACAATTGGTAATATCGTTTCAATACTAAATCGTCAACCTTGTAAACCACCTGACACCTTTTTTGATTGTAGTACTTCGCCCGCTGCTGGTGCGCCTTTGCAATATTGCGTCTAGCCATCGAGTAAACAACCGGAAGGCCTTCTACGATTATGGCTTGAGATGCTCTTAATAATTGGAAATCATTTTCCCGAATTTCATTTGCAGCCAAATGAATTCTTTCTAATAATTCCTTCCTAGTATTTACTTCAACGGCGTAAACCATTCCGTTCAAGTGCCCCTAAAAGTAGTAATCTAATGGGTTTAGATCGAATGATCTAGGTGGTCAGGAAACCAAACCATTACGCCCAATCCATTTACTAGGAAAGTTCTCACCGAGCCAAGCGCTGACGTTCCGTCCATAATGAGCTGGCGCCCCGTCGTGTTGGACAAACATATAATTCCGAACATTGTTACGTTCCGTTTCTGATGTCGTACCACTTTTGCACCATTTCTGATACTTCGACCTAAAATAGCGTACTTTCGATTTCTATCTACTTCCTTATCTCAAACCTACCTAACCTATTTCGTGTATTCGACTCTTCTGACGCGCTGGGACCTACGGGTTGATAATTGATGGACAATCATGATTCGATTAGTTTATTACTTACATTTTTAAATCGCTAAATCGCTTAGATTGATTAATTAACATTAATCAATTATATCGATCTGTTTACTGCTGTCAAATTGTTCGTCACTTGTCAATCATCGAGTACCAATACCTGGATTTATCGTTGAAATACCTAGAATTCCACCTGTCTCTCTCTACCTTCCGGTTCGCTTTGACGGCGGAATATTCGAATTATCCACCCTCTATAGTGCCCTTTTGCTGCCATATCCACCGACATTATTGTCTATAGCACTAGATATTCGGATAGGCCGTCTCGGTTTCTCGGTACTGTCGAATTTAGGGATGATTCTGAGTTGGCCTAGTCACTCTTTTCGGCATCAAATAGCTTCCTGCGGTATTTTCCCTCACGAATCTCGCCGATGTCTCGGGGCGTTGGCATCCACTTGAGCACTTCTTTCGACCCTTTTTACGAGTACTTCGACGATGATGACGTCCGTCCTCCGACTTTCGGCCGTTCTTTTCTTGACGTTAATGTCGTAAAGTGCTGTGAAGAAAATCTGCGAAAATCCATTCGAATCTAAGAAAATTATACAATTTTCTATCGGATTTCCACTTACCGTTTCGTGTATAGTACCGTCCAGTGGAAATATTAACGAATCGCACGGAAATTTCTTCCACACGCACCTCCTCACAAGGGCTGAAACCCCTTTGCACACGTTAGGCCGCCCTTCACCTACAGGTAAACCCTCATCGATAGGACCTAAAAGGGGCGAAAGCTTATTCTACTCGTTATTTACAGGCCTTTTATAGTTTACGGTACCTACGGTCTTTGTGATCTCTCCCTTTCTCTCATTTTACGTTTGATTCGTACGGGGAAAACCTACCCTCCACCCTGGGAACGGGCTGCTGTAGCTCGAGTCACCTTACACCACCCTAGACTACACGGGGGTACCCTGGACAAGTAGTGTCCCGTCGCGTCCGAGACCCTGTGGTGTATACACCCGGGTGTAGCCTGACCAGCCTGAGCTCCGGCAGTTATGCCTCCGGGCGATTCCGGGAGTTCGGGTAGGCGAAGAACGGAGGGGGTGCGTAATTCCTTAAGGACGTCCCCCACGGTAGCTGGCGGGTGTGGGGCCAGCTACATAGAGTAGGAGACTACACGGGGGTGCGCTGGTTCGTTGCCAAGGTCGCTAAATTCGAGGACCGACGTCTCGCCTGCTCGCCGAAGTTGGGGTGCGACCACGACACCTACCCTGTCGCAGCCACGGTAATAGAGCGCGACGCCGCAACGGTACCAGCTCCCATCCAGCTAAGTCTGCCTTTTCCCCCGAATTGTGTGCGGACTTTATTGCGTCGTTTCCCTATTTCTTTCTCTCTTCGCTTATTTAAGATTTTATCCACTCCTAGATAATAATCATACTATTATTATTAGGAATTTTTGGTAATAATGGGTGGCGTTATTGATATAGATCACAGTTCGATGAAATAAAGTGACATTTCCAGCGATTAATGGGATCATTATTGCATTGGCTGTGGCCAATCAGAATAGAGCGATTTTCAGGTGCGACTGGCAACAGCGCAACAATCGCGAAATTGACATTCAAAAATAGCAACCATTTGTTTGAATAATTGTTACGAGTGTTGTGGAGTGTCGAAAATTACTTGATCGTTTAATTGAAAATATGCATATGAATGATATAAGTGATAGCGAAAATGGAGACGAGCTTATAGGAACGGCTCCGGAGATGCCAGATACCTGAAATATCCAGAAAGAGCTATGAATGAAGGTATGACACTTATAACAGTTCCCTTCGCACTGTTCGCAGCTCACAAATCCGCGCCGATCTGACAACACTACATTCTGTCCGTCACAGCTGTTTTGAATGAAATTTGAAAGTTGAGCGAATTTTTGAGAGCCGTTTCAACTGTTTTGGAGTGGATAAAGCATAGTATTAAGCTCGCGTGTTTTGGCTTTTATTCGCTTGTTTTCCAAACTCGCGAATAAAAGCTACCAAAACACGCTCACCTAATAATATTCTATTGTAGCCTCACTACTCGCTAGTCCTTCAGACTGGCGTTGCCCAATTTGTAAACCGAGTATACGTATACCAGGCCGAATCTAACCTGTCAATTAGATAATTATTACTCGATTCTTTCGTCGAGATTACTCAATATTTACATATATCAGCGCATAATTTAACCACCTTCCACTAGAGCTACTTGAGCTTCAATTACCTTGTAACGTAAAGTTTCCCGTTTTGTATACCACTTTACCCAGTCCTAATATTCTTGGGCTTTTACCAATAAAACGGGTGGCGCTCTAATTACCATCTTATTTTTTTTATTAACTCACCCCGTCTTCGACTGAGCCGGCGATTAGCCCGGACTGGACCGTTATCGCCAGTCGGCGGTAACAACATTCAAAGGGATGTCTTCCAAAAGTTCGAAAAGAGTGTTTCGGAGAGAATTGAAGTATCCGTTTGCATTGAGCCGATTAGGGAACTCAATTGGACCAATCAATTGATTCCCGATAATTCCAGACCACAAGTTCACGGAAAATCGGTGCTGAAAATTAGTACGCCGCACAGCGGTCCAAAACGCCAATATGTATGATTACAAAAATCGGACAGTCGCGTTTCTACCCACTTTTCGTTAAAATCAGTCTTATTTCACGTCAAACTGTCAAGAATAACGAAATTTTGTTATTATGTATGATTTTTAATGGCGTGGAGTAGAAATAAGGTTAAAAATTAGAAAAATCAAAAAATCTAAAATTTCAGTTATTGTATTTTAATAAAGATAACGGTAAATTAATAATTCTTACAGAAAAAGATAGGAATACATAACAAGATAGGAATACAAAATAAGATAGGAATACAGAACAGGATAGGAATACAGAAAAAAACAAGGAAAATCGTATTCAGAGTTTAGGCCTAATCTGATTCTTCATTCTGGAAACTTGAATTTGGAGATTCTAGTAAGGAAATGATATAATTATTGATAATTCCACCGCGCTTTGGAGGTATGCCTCTGATGCTTCAGAGAATGAGGTCAGAAGACACGAGAAGGACATTGAACGAGACGACATTCACGGATTTACGAGAAATTTTGCGAGTACTATGCTCTCGATAATATCTGATTTCATTATGTAGTGCTTCTTGTGGATCTTCAGACAATTGTCCAATGGGTAGGATAAACGAGTCCATGATAATTTTCGAGTGAATTAAAAATTTTTGTACATTAGGGGGCGTCGGGAAGCAACCATATAGATTAACATACAATTGGACAGTTTCAAGCTCATATTTGGCAAAACGATCAGAGCTGATGGAATAGCTACAACTAAGAGCACCTAAGAGTACGCTAAATCTGTATATGAGATTCTCGTCGATTCCTGTAGTTCTAGATAATAATGATGCATCTGCGAAAAATCTGCGAGCCGTGTTGCCATCGTTTGTGTTCCCAAAGCCAGGTTTGGGCATGTCTACTAATGATCCGGTTTCTTTTCGAAAATTCGAAATCATACTTTTTTTTACTGGCATTTACCGAGTCTTTCTTATCTCCACGAACTTGCCAGCATTTTATATCTAGCCTATAAGAAATATGTAACAAACATTCAAAAAAACTTATACAGCGTGTCACACTTAACCTGAAGACAGCCTTGTAACTTTTTAATTTGAAGAGAGCAGAGCTTTGAATTTTTCTACAGTTTTAGCTCTTCATGGGGGACATCTATTGAGGTTATACACCTCATCAAAAATTGTAATCTCTGCCTACTGGGATCACACGAATGGAGCGATTTTTCAATATCTTGCTTCGCAATCAAGATATCGAAAAATTTTATTCGAAGAAGTTGTTCTGAATCAAATTTCGACCCTAAATACCGAGTTTTGTGACATAAATCGCATTTTGAGTATCTTGCAATTTTCACATTTAGTACCTATAAAATGTTAAAAATCTTAAGTGGTGGAGCCCAGTGGAAAATGATCGAGCAAGGATTAGTTTTGAAAATTTCTATTTCGAGTCGTATTGGCAAAAATGTTGTGTAGAAACGTGTAGAAAAAAATTCTTCAAAGTTCAGTAACTGTAAAATTGGGTCCGTGTAGAGGAGCCTCAATTTTGATGACGCCACATAATTGAATAAAATGATCATTTACTAATGAAACACATAATGTCAAAGTACAAACCTTCGAGCATATACACCATTATTTGCACGTTCTAATTTATACTGGTCTCTAGGTAAATAAAGTTCAAACCTTTTTGTTTTGAGCACAAAATTTCGCTGCGATAGAAACGCGCCGCCAACTTCTATTTATTTTGACTCGGTCGTTTAAATATAATAAATGAATATCTGAAGCAACCAATAATGGATTTCCTATCAGTAGGTATTCTAGTTGTCATTTACTATTAATTATCCCTTTGCTGAAGATCTTGACAAAATTATCTTTGTAATCCTAAATTTGCATTCTGGACCACTGTGCGCCGTATGGCACGGAGATTTTCGTCAGAGCAGAAATGAGCATTGTGCATTTTGACGGCACCAGATCTAGTGGATGTCGCTTCATCGCTCCACAAATTTCTACCAAGAACATTTCGATTGGTTAGAACCCATCGGAAATACAGAACCCTTGCCCAATAATCATTGGGTTCTTGTATCCTTCGATAATGGTCAGGGTAAATACCATTTAACTGAATCCGACTCCCTATCTGAAATTACTCTTTCCAAGATAAACTGGCCATCACGTGTCCTAAGTTGCTAGTAGATAAGGAGGTAGGTTCTGGGCCCTCAGCCGAACAAGTTGTCTACATTTCGGCGGTTTACGTTTCAGATGTAAGATGTATATTCTAAGTTCTAGGCGTTCTGAATGAATTTGAAAGATAATAATTTCAAGATGGCGGGGTATTTGAATTTGTGAGAAATCGAATTTTCATATTCAAAAATTATGGCGGCGAATTTGAATTTTTGAAATGGGGATTTTCGAATTGAAAAATGTGACATATTCAAATTGAAAAATGAGGGATATTTGAATTGGAAAAAGTGAAAAATTTCGATCTATAATATGCGGTATATTTAAATTCGATGAATACATAATTGTAAAAACCCGTAGGGGCTTTTGATTTGGAGCTCGCAGTACCCAGAGATCCGTCTCGATCTCTGCAAAGGGTCGAGGTGACTTTGACCGGTACTGCTTGCTTTTAGTCAGGGGTTGGCTAAGAACTTTACACTGTTGTATTAACTGTTTAACTATTGTACTGTGTTCTTTTTAATTGGTTTTTGACTAGTATTTATACATTTCATTATTGCCGAGTAATGAGTATCGGCGAATCTATACAGATCCGTACTATTTATTCTTTAGCCTGTCTAAGTATAAGAATGGTGCCTAATCTAAATTTCCGTTCCTGACCTGTACGGATTCTCGCTGACACAGCGCCGCAGGTCAGTCAACGTTCAGTCTAGTCGCGACGATGCGTTTATTGTTGTTTTCTGTCGTAATTGACCTAGTTATTAGTCTCCGCGATTTTGGATGATTTAATCTGTTTTTCGGAGAATAAACATTCTGCCGCATCTCAGATGGTCGGGAGAGTGACTGTTGGAGCTGTCATTTCCCTTCCAGGTTGTGGCGGGTTCGCTGGGTGTTGGTTGTGGAGCTGCGTTCGGCATCTCTTCCAACATGTGTCTGCTGTAACACAAATGCTTAGAATCGTTAATAGCGATGTCGTCGTCCAGCCTGTTGTTTCGAGCTCGTCCTGGATCTCGTGTTCTTTTGGTTGCTGAGATCGCTTCGCTTGTCTGAATTCGTCAATCGTCAGCACTGGTTCTGTGATGTTGGCTGGGTCGCTACCGTCTTGGGCTATCATCTCGTCAGTCTCGATTGTAGTTTTGATGACTTCCGGGATTTGGTGTGCTTGGTCCATACGATCGCTCAGGAGTGTTGCATCATATCGACATGTCTCGTCGATGTGATTCTGGGCCATCTCACGGGATGAGTCGAGGATGTGAATGTTCAGTACGCTCGTGTAACCCCTGATAACTTTCTTGTCGTAACATCGGCCCAATATGTATAGTCTCAATGAGACCTGTACCATCACCCGTCTTGAAGGAGGCGTCAAGTACCAGCTTTGTCGTCGTGCTAGCCTCCCGGGTGTCGAATTGGTGAGGGATGTATCCTCGATCGTCCTCCCGTTGGTGGTGTCAAAGTGCCTGTCACACTCTTTGTTGTGACTGGTCATCTGCATGTTAGGTAGAGGGATGTTCGGCTTACCAGCAGGGGTGGTTCAAGTCGTCAAATTGTCCACCTCCGCCACTATGTCCTCGCATCTGGATTCGATAGTCCATTCTATTGTCTAACAAATGTGGATCTACCGCCTCCGCCTTCTGCTTGCGTCGTCTACACGCCTGGTCTCCGTCCTCCACCGCCGTTCTGTCTATTCCGGTGGTGTCAAAGTGCTCCTCACACTGTTCGTTGTGAACGGCCATCTGCATGTTAGGTAGAGGGATGTCCGGCTTACCAGCAGGGGTGGTTCTAGTCGTCAAATTGTCCACCTCCGCCACTATGTCCTCGCATCTGGATTCAATAGTCCACATTCCAATGTCGAAAAAATGTGGATCTACCGCCTCCGCCTTCTGCTTGCGCCGTCTACACGCATGGTCTCCGTCCATCACCGCCGTTTCGTCTATTTCGGTGGTGTCGTCCGCTGTCAACGCTGCTGAGGATGTGCCGTGTGCACCCTCTCGGTTCGTGTGTCCTCCCCCGTTTGCAGCCATCTTTGGAAAATCTGCGAAATCTCTCCACGTTTCCTTGCACTTACGCTCGATTCGGTCAAAATAATCTGTGTAGTGAAGTACGCGTGATCTCCGACGTCCAGATCCTCCGACTGTCTGTGGTTTCCTTGTGCACCTTCATCCATCCGCTCAACAAGTTTTCCCTGGTGGCGAGTTATTCTTGCGTCTTGCGGAATGGATCGTCTTTTTGACCCAACTCCTCTTGGGCCCGGACCAGCTTGTTCGCTTGCTCCATTTTCGTTGGTTTTTTCTTTCACTCTCGAAGGATCATGTAAAAACCCGTAGGGGCTTGAAGGACCATGTAAAAACCCGTAGGGGCTTTTGATTTGGAGCTCGCAGTACCCAGAGATCCGTCTCGATCTCTGCAAAGGGTCGAGGTGACTTTGACCGGTACTGCTTGCTTTTAGTCGGGGGTTGGTTAAGAACTTTACACTGTTGTATTAACTGTTTAACTATTGTACTGTGTTCTTTTTAATTGGTTTTTGACTAGTATTTATACATTTCATTATTGCCGAGTAATGAGTATCGGCGAATCTATACAGATCCGTACTATTTATTCTTTAGCCAGTCTAAGTATAAGAATGGTGCCTAATCTAAATTTCCGTTCCTGACCTGTACGGATTCTCGCTGACACAGCGCCGCAGGTCGGTCAACGTTCAGTCTAGTCGCGACGATGCGTTTATTGTTGTTTTCTGTCGTAATTGACCTAGTTATTAGTCTTGGCGATTTTGGATGTTTTAATCTGTTTTTCGGAGATTAAACAGTAATCGAAATTAGAGGTGGGTAAATTCAATAAATTCATTATTTAATGGTTTTTTTTTTTTATTTTTATGCATAATGCGAATAATGATATTAATTCCCTTAATAATACCGAGGACGATGATAACGAAACCCATCAGGATCAAAATTTTCAGATAACTAGCCTCAAACCCAATCAAACATGATAGGTAAATCTCAATCTTGTCAAAGGCAATTTTTCGTATATCTTCATACCCGAATCAGACGTAAACTTCTTCATTGATACTGATAGCAGTCGTTCAATGATGAACCCCAGTTTGGCCCATAAATTTTACAAAAAGTTCATTACTTACGAAGAGTTCAGCATTCAAACTCATAAATTTCACCTTTTCCAATTTAGCCATAAATACTATGGACTGATAGGAATCGACCTTAAAAAACAATTTAAAGCTTCAGTAATGTTAGCAACTTTTAAATATGCCACCACAACGACACTTGGCAGCACTGACGACGGGAGGAAACGGAAGCCTCACGGAGTTGCGAAGGGACGGCCGCCGAAGATGGCGATAGAATAGTTTGTGCGGTTTCAATTTGTATCTCAAGTGGTTTTGTGAACATCCTGACAATGGATATATCTAAAATGTGAATAAATCCTTCCCAGCGATAACCAGCAGACCAGCAAAAATTGTGACGTTTATCGTGATGGTTTTGTGATCGGCGTGCCGAGAGTCGCGGGAAAGTGAGTCGAAAAGTGTATGAACGAGACGTCGAACTCGAGCGAACGGGAAAACGATCAGAACGATCGCCAGCAAGCCTATGATGAAGCCCTGTTCGAGCGATTCATGGCCGAACAACCCGCAAAGAATTTTCAGATCATGCCGGATTTTTCGAAGAATGTTGAGCCATTTAGCTGAGAGAAAGGCCCAGGTGAAGCTAGCCGATGGCTAACCCAGATAACGAGCGCGGCGCAGCTCCATGGCTCGCCAGAAGCCTTCCTACTGGAGAAAGCACGAAGCAGTCTCACAGGCGCTGCCAGATACTGGTCCACAAGTGAACCGCATCTGCTCAACAGCTGGAGGAATTTCAGGGAAGTTTTTGAAAGAACCTTCGGTCAGCGGAAGAGTACCACCGAGCTGTGGACGCGAATGCAAACGAGAACAAACGAAGGGGTGAGAATACAGCGTGTTTCAGGAAGTAGGTCCAGGTTTTCAGGATGTCTTCCTTGAGTGATGGCCAACAAAATTCAACAGTAAATATAGACCCGTAAACGTCCAATAGATACAGGGTGTCACATTCAATACTCCTACTAAGTTTTCCAGAGACATGACAACCAAAATCGGTAGAAAGTTTCAAACGAAAAAGAGAGCCTATGATGTCAGCTTTCAGATTTTTTTTGTCGATTCTTGTATCTTCAGTAGTTCCAAGGATATCGATTTTGCTGCAGCTGGTCGGAGGACGAAAAATTGAAATTTTCAGATTTCAATAAAATACCTATGATGAAAAAGATAGCTAACATCGAGAGCTTTCTTTTGTTCCAATACAAGTTTTGTCTAACGTCTACTGTTTCATGGATATCGTCATTTCAAATGACACACCGGAGGGAATCGCCACCGACCCCCGGAAAGTCGCCGCGATTAACCAGCTCGAGACGCCGAAGAATATCCGCGGCCTCCGGCGAGTGCTCGGTATGGCCTCCTGGTACCGTCGCTTCGTGCCGGGGTTCGCGGAAATCGTCACACCGCTCGCGAAACTCCTCCACAAGGACGTCCGCTGGCTGTGGGGCCCCGCGCAAGACGCTGCGTTCGCCCAAATCAAGAAAAATCTCACGAAGGCGCCCGTCCTGGCGTGCCCGGATTTCTCCAAACCGTTCTCGCTGCAAACCGACGCCTCTGATTACGGTATCGGCGCCGCCCTCACCCAGGAAACCGATGGCCGCGAACACGTCATCGAGTTCGCCAGCCGTACTCTCAATCCGGCGGAAAAGAATTATTCCGCCACCGAAAAGAAGTGCCTCGCCATCGTCTGGGGCATCGACAAGATGCGCCTCTACCTGGACCCTTATTCAGACGGTCTGACTTGGTGAGTAGGAGTTAAGATGGCCGGGGCTTGCAACGCTTGCAACTCACCGTCTGAAAAGTCCAATTCAGACCGTAGGAGAATGGGAGAAAAGTAGGCCACCGAATATTCTTCCGTAAAGATAGGATAGTCTATATGACAGCTTCCATAAGACGTGAAGCGGGAGAATAGACGGTGGTTTGAAATCGTACTCTATTTTGTATACAATTTGACACCCTCAATGGACTTTTGTTTGAAATTGACGAGCACATAATGAATAGGAATGTGACGAATGAACTCTTGCCTTCGTCACATTCTAAACACCACTTTTACTGAAGTGACTTCAAATTTGATTATGAACACGGGGGTTACCCCATTATTCAGGTAATTATTGAAGAGACCATGTTTATTGGACGAGTTAATAATACGTAATTATGGACGAGTTACATACAAGGTTTTAAAAAATCGAAAAACACCTCGAGTATTGCGTAGTTGTTATACCTACGCTTTGGTCAGTTTAATTCTGACACATATAATAGCTATTTATGACACTAGTTCATAATTTAGTTAATTAATGAAGAGTCCATGTTTATGGCAGAGCGAGCTTGCAAGCGAGAGGCCAATAAATTGAACGAGTCAATAATGCCTAATTATGAACGAGTTTCATACAAGATTTTATGATGAACTGTTTCGGAAGTGTTTTTTCTTCTAAAAATCGGAAAACACCTATGTCGAATATTGGAAAGTATGCGTTGGTCAATTGATTCTGACACTTATAAAATTACAAAAAAATCAAACATAGGTGATAAGACGAAGTGGCCGTAATACTACTTCATCATAATGGACTAGTCCATAAAGAGCCACTTTATGGACGACAAACGATGTCCTATAATACTTGACATTATGTACAGAGTTGACCATAAAATATTATTACTTTGCACCTAATTGTTGTATTTCTACCTACTTGCCGCACCCTATCATTTTTCGTATGGAACTCCTTAAGCTAATTAGTGAAATTCATTGAAGACAGGAAATCGTATCTCAGGTAAACGTAGAAACCCAATAGGTAAGTACCCAGTTCTAAAGCATTCCGGGAACGGATAATGAACATCGCTATCTCGTCGCGCCCCCATAACCACTTTTATAGGGAAAACCGCCAGCCTTAGGGGTATTGAAGACGAGAAATCGTACCTGTGGAGGACTACGTTGGAAAATCCTTAGACAGCATTGAATAAAATAATTTTGAAATATTGAGATATTTGCACATCATCTCCTCAGTCTTCTGCCAAATCTTGAGAGAAAAAGACCTGCAGTTTGCTTCGACGAAATTGATCAGAGGAAAAGTGCGAAATGTAAGTACCTATAGTTACATATTTAACTCCTTATCAATGAAGTTTGAAGTGAGACTGCATGAAACTAATAATCCCCGGGTTATCCAACAATTGTATTAATTGTATGGAGCGATCGAATAAATTTTACATTCTGTCTCTCTGCCTCCATTCTTTCAGTAAGTAATTTTCATGAGACTGAATGTTCGCTCTGTACTGAGTAATACACGTACTGCCCAAACAATTAGCGCAACACACAGGAAATTTCAGTAATTTTCGCATTTTGGCGTTTTTGGGAATTTTGTTCTAAAGGCAAAACCGCGGTCCTCCCAAAAAAAACGATGAAATATTGTCGTGGTTTGGAACTGGTTTTATTAATTATTGATGAAATATTTGTGTAGAGAGCATTTTTTAAACTATACCTACCTTCAGAATGGCATCTACAAGTTACGATTTTAAAGTTGCTGAAAATTGTCGAATATCGGCCGATTTTGCATTTTTTAATAAAAAGTACAAAAACACCGAAGGGGTCCAATAAGTTATGCTTTATTATAAACTATAATTGTACGGAAAAAAATTTGGAATTAATATGGAATGTGGGAAGTTTCTTAAAATTAGTTATGTTTCGCTAATTGTTTTGAACCGTGTATTGTATTTCAGAATAAATATTCATTTCAGTATAGCTGGCGTTTTTTATCTCTGCCAACGGCCGCGCAGAATCCGAACGATTCTTCGGGTGAGTTCGGGATGTCGAGCTACAAACTGCACGAACAGTGGCGTAACACAGAAAGGGGTATAATTCAATAAAAACTCATAAATTGGAATAACGAACAACAATTTTGTAAATTCAATAAAATAACATAAGAATAATCAGATTCAAACGTGGTAGGTACATACATCAGCTTATTGTAGGTATATAATTGAGTTTTTTCTCATTTTTATAACCGCATTTCAATGCAATATCATAAGATACCGCCGCTACTGAGCAAGTTTGAAAGTCGCGCGAAAGGCGTTTCATGTTTCCATGGTTACGGACGAGTGCGCTGCTTGACCGTTGGCAGAGATAAAAAACGCCAGCTATACCTATACATATTTCAATACCGGGGTGTTTTTAAATGACGATGGTGTCGCTCATACGGCTCATATGTATCAAAAACTATTGATTGGATATTCCACAGGAATGTAAGAAGTAATCGACCTTCCGCCGCCCAAAAGGAGTTCCTCACCGACCATTTGGGGAAATCTCCAAAAATGTTGACGGGTCGGTTCGGCCCGCAATATACAAACATACAACACCGGGAAGATTGGGCACGTTTGGCGGAGGCGCTGAATTCTTTACCGAATGGCGCGGTAAAGGATGGGCAGCAATGGAAGAAGGTAATAATAATTGAAAATGTGGTTAATTAATCGTGAATTTATGGACCAAATTTCTAGACTTGGCAAGATATGCGAAAGCATGCAGTGGCGAAGAATCGCGCGGTGTGCCGGAGTTTGACTGCCACTGGAGGAGGGAGGGACTCCGTCAACTCGTCCTTGGGGGCAGAGGAGGACGCAGTTTTGGCCACCGTGGCGAAGACATCGATAACGGGGGATCTCCAAGTTCGGATGAAGGAGCACACGTTCAATTTTGACGTCACCCCTCCGACAAGTAATTATATTGCCTTTTGAGATATCTTTTTAACTCTAAAATTGTCATCTATTTTACAGACGCCGTTACAGAAAGTGCCCCGTCCGGGGACACCGCAACAGCGTGCGTCATCGCGGAGAACGCCCTAGCCCCCCAGTCTCCTGCGACGTCCACGTCGGCCAAGATGCCACCCAGGCCTTCCCGCTTGCGGCCCAACATTAGGGCGAAACGGCTGCGTCGCGCGGAGGCGTTCGCAGACCTCTTCAAAGAAAATGAGTTGAAAAGAATTCAATTAAAAGAGAAAAAGTTGTCCCTTCTTGAACGGCAATTGGTATTGCAAGAAAGGTCGATTGCCGTTCAAGAAGCTCTCCTACAGCACCTTATTAATAAACAATAATGCGTTATAAGATATAGTGTTTTATTTTCTAGTTAAGTGGGTTTATTAACGAAACATAAATTAATAAAAATGGTTTTGCACAATGCGCTGCCGGAGGTTGCGTCCAGCCTCTAAATCGGGATTTGCCGCACGCGCTCCTTGATTGATGGGAAAGTCAGCACCTCCTCCAACCTCGAGAACATCCTCCTCATCCTCTTCTACGAGTGGCAGATTTGCCTCAATACACATGTTGTGTAAAATGACACAGGAGTTTATAATTTTTGATGCTCGTGTCGGAGCGTAATGTAGCACTCGATGTTTTAATAAACATCTGAAACGGGCCTTCAATACTCCATTGCATCTTTCGATACCGCTGCGAACTCTGGTGAATGCATGATTAAAACGGTCCTCCGGAGTATCAGGCAGCGCATCGCGAATGGGCGTCAACAACCAAGGACGTAGAGGGTAACCGGAATCGCCCATGAAGAAAAAATGGTTATCGGGGAAGCGCCTATAAAGTTGTTCCATTAATATGGAAATTGGTGAGTCCAGCCAAATGCGAGTATCATGAGCGCTACCCGGAAATCTGGCATTCACGTCCATAATCCGCAGACGTTCATCGCAGATCTGTTGAGAATAATAATATACAGAAATTATTAATATTTATTTACATATTGCTAGTGGCATTATTACCAATTGCACATTTATCGAATGGTATCGTTTCCGGTTGACATAAATGTACTCCGGAAACTCATCCTGTACATCTCCGGAAGGAGCCACTATGGCCACTTGCGTGCAGTCGATGATGCCTACTGCGCCCGGAAAATTGGTGTGGTTCACGAACCTGTAACAATTGAATACACAAAAGTAGAACCCGGAGATCCCCTAAATCCTATCAATTTTTATTACCGAGTCCGCAACGCTTCCATTTCCACCAAATTGGTTGGAAAATGAAGCCAATTGTTGATGATGGCCTGGTCATTGAGGGCATCGGTCACCTCCGTGATGCACCGAGATACGGTAGCCTGGCTGACGTATACATAGGTGTCGTTTCCAGTACTTGCTTGGTAGCTACCCGTGGCGAAAAACCGTAACGCCGTTAATACCTATCAAATAATGATCAAATTTAATTTAAATAATTTTGGATATTTTTTATATCAAACCTTTTTTTCTATCGTCAATCGTTTAGCGTTGGCTATAGCCGGTAACAAGGCTGGTGTAACCATTCCTATTACAGTCCTCACGAGATCTTTAGAAAGGCGAAACATCTTAATAAAATCTTCCTCTGTGAGACTGACGAAAGGATCGTGACCGCCACCATCGCTGAATTTGTGGTGGAAATTATCCATGTCTTCCTCCGCATCTTCGAGCTCTTCGAAGATATAGACCGCAACACCGTCCGCCATCGTATGAAATTGTATAAAAATCTAAGGCAATTCAGAAATTGAAACAAAAGAAATATGCATGTGTAGTAGCTGTTTTGACTAAGGATGAGAATGGAATACGAATATTTGAAATATTCGAATATTCATCAAATATTTGAAAATGGACAATAATATTTTAATATTTATTAATATTCAAATATTATGAATGTTCTAAATATTTGTAAATATTCGAACACAGAAGTTTTGAAAATTCCCAGCCTTAGTTTTGACCAATAAAAATTGATATTACTTACCAAAAAAAGAAAGAGTAAAGAAATGTAAAGGAAATAATGTTGAACTCGCTTTGTTAGTTAGAACTCAAAAACACTTGTAAAATTAAGGAAGTGATGTTCGTTGACCAAGAGCACACACAACAATGGTAAATCCGCATTAAAATTATTACGTTTACGCCAAATTCAAAAGTCTCATTTTATTTTAATGACAACTCATCAACTAAGTAGAAGTATACCTACTTAGTTAATGTATACTGTACAGAGAAATAGTTTATAGTAGTAAAAACATGCTCAGAAATGAATTACGAAAATTAACTATATCGTCTTAAAGTAATGAAATATGAATTAGTAATAAATTAACAATCCTAGACCGTGCAGAATTTCTCATTACAGGAAAATAATACCTAATTTAACAATAAATGAGCCGAAGCAATCATTACATAATTGAAGAATTCTCTTGTATACCACAGCATAAACATCACGAGATTATAATTGAAACTAAATGACTTACGGAGGGGTATAACGGGTATAACTGAGAAAAACAATTTCTTCAAAACCACCCCTAAAAATCATACATTTGAAGAACTCTTTTGCAAACCATAGAAACCGACATCTGCTAAAATCACTGGAGCATTTTCCATCCACCTCAATAAGTCAGTAAGTTTAATAAATTATCCTCTCATTCTTACGGATTTCACTATTCATGTGTGGAATTGCCGATGAGCATCTGAAACATACATATGTAGTATATACACATGCAACTGATGATCGGTTTACAAACCTTGAATGAAGGATCTAATATGGTATTGACTTAATTCCGACTAGAACTGTGCAACTCGATGAGATTAATTCATCATGTGTGTTAATTCACTCGGTATATACTTATTCCAGTTTTGAATGCTTGTTACCGGATAAAGACATGGATATGGCCCTAAATACGTGCATCTAGCGTCGAAAATTTCAAGTTACAGTGCACCTAAAATAAAGAATTACTGCATAAAAAGTAAACACATCTCCCTCTAGAAACTTACTTTATAATGGTGTTTGATGTTTTAGGACTTGATTTCGAATAAATGAGCGGGTTGTTTTTGACTAAATTCGGGAATGCTTAGTACAAGAGCGCCTATAAATCCATGAGTGGGGTCAAATCTTCGGTTTGTTGATGTATAACTTCGGGTTAAAGTGAACCTAAAATAGTGAAGTTCGGCATAGAAATTATAACACATTATGCTTATGAATACTTACGTCAATGAATTCATCAGTACCATACACAAGTAGGTATAATTCTTGCGAGAATGTTAGTTGTAGTCGCTACTTTATGGATAATAAACAAATCGACAAACTCGAAATCAACAAATGTAAACATTCAAGCTTTTGACAACTGACAATTGCAAGTTCACACGCGAACAAAATAAGAAAAATGTAGAAACTTTACTAGTAAAATCTAGTAACTTTAGCGTTCTCATATTGGCAACACTGAGTTTGCAACCCAAGCGACTTGACAGTTCAGATGAAAACTTTTCATGGCTGTTTTCTCCACCTAAAAGCCCGGGAGAAGCGTATTCTCCCCGACGCGCGTGCGCACAAGTGCAAACCCCGGCCATCTTAACTCCTACTCACCAAGTCAGACCGTCTGAATAAGGGTCCTGGAGGGCTACCGATTCACCGTGATAACCGACCATCAGTCTCTCAAGTTCTTGCACAGTATAAAAAGCCCTCGCCGACGTGGAGGAGAAGCCAACCGACAATCCCGATTATGCCGTCCGGGATGGAAAATTGTACCGCCATTTCTGGGATAATCGAGATCTCACCGAACCGGAAATGTCCGATCCGTGGAAGCTGTGCATCCCGGAACTGCAGCGCGAGCGTGTTTTGCGTGAAAACCACGACGCGCCGACCGCTGGGCATCTCGGCAGTAGAGTATACTGGCCGATTCTGGACCCTCCTCCGAGACGGGTTGCCTAACCATCCGGGGTTCTTGAAAGTGTGTGTGTGTGTGAGAGAGATAGCGAGTTAGTGTAGATCTCTATGATGTGAATGTTTGTATGTGTAGGTAGTATCCGTGAGATGTCGGCACCGTCGCGTGTTCGGTGTGTAGGTTAGTGCCCAATGTCCTAGTATGCGCGCGCGGCCGGGGGGACGGGGGGACGGGGGTGCCTGTGAATAAGGCCCTAATGGCGCACGCAATGCGCGGTGAGGTCGTTGGGGGTAATCGGGTGACGGGGGGACGGGGGGGACGGGGGGACGGGGGTGCCTGTGAATAAGGCCCTAATGGTATTCGGTGTGTATCTCTGTGACGGTAGGTCGTAGCGAGTCGGGGAAAACGGACCCGCGCTCCATGACAGGCTCTGCGCTCACCTGTCTGTCTGTCTGTCTGACTTTCTGCTCACTACCTGTCTATCTGTAGTGTTGGGATGATGGTTCCCTTACTGGTGATAGTATCGGGTACAACCCCGAGATAGAATTCCAATCCAATAACGATAGGTCATAGTGGCTCCACCACATCTTTCTATTATATTTTAAATTTTATAGTAAAATCTCGAGTAAAATACAGCTTCAGTGAAAAGATTTTTTATTTTATATACATACATACTGTAACGTTTTAAAAATGTAGCCCCTTTTGGTCTGGGGCCAGAATAGGCCAAAAGTGGTTACTGCTTGGGGTAGGAGTCCCCTAAAGAACTGTTGTCTGTCTAATGTTTGTAATTTCTCTGTTTTGGTGCGCTTTACGTTTCTTCTGTCCTATCTGTTCTTATCGGCCAGCAATAATTTCGGTTCCTGACCATCGGAGACACCTGTCCGGCGGTGGCCGAATTTCTCTATTTTCTTATCTTTTATCTTTCGCCACCGGTCAGTCTCCGATTGGTCAAATTTGTCGCGTCTTTCCAAATTTTTGGTGATCTGGGGGGTGCGCCATTTCTGGTCACTTGGGTGCCAGTGCTGTGAGGGGAGACATGTCTTACCATCTTTCTGTCTCGTAAGTCTTTTCCTTTTCCTTTTCGTACTTTTTTTCTTACTTTCTTCTTTAGCCCTCACAGTACAGCCCCAACGTCACCAATTTTGCGTCCCGGCCAAAACCGCTTTTCATCGTTTTCCGCCCACTACCGCTCCATGAGGAGGATTTTATGGTAGGGCTGGATTTTTCCACCGGAAATTTCGCTTCTTTCATCTCGCCTGTCGACCAGGACATTTCGCCGATTTTTCTTCACTCCAGCTGCCGATAAGGTCAGATGTATCGTACCTCTTTTCGCTCTTTGTCAACATTTCGTGTTTCATCGACAAATCATGACGGCTCATTAGTGTCGTTAAAACTACACAATTTTCGCTTTATTTAATTTAATATAACGTTTATTATATTAATCTTAATTTCAAATATTTCAAGTTTAACTTTTTACATTTCATCAAATTTTGTTATCAGAACTTTTTGCTCGACACAGGTGTAGCCAAAACCACCTGGTCGCTTTAACTGTAATTTTTACCTTCAATATTTTCTCCTTAATTTATTACTCATCATTTCATAATTTTTTTTGCGCTGCCGACTGTTTGGCAAAATCATTGCATTGTCGTTGTTCGCTTTTACCATCACTGTATTTCAGATTATGTCGCTCTTAGTTTTAAGTTTTTTTAGTCTCGACTTTTGCGCAATCGATCGATAATTTTTGTTAAATATGTTTTCATTCACGTCTACTTTACATAATTAGTAATATTTTTCACTCTGCCAATTTTTAACTCCTTAATATTTTTGAATTTCGCTTTCCGCATTTTTTTTCATTCTTGTTTTCTGCTTCTTTATTTCTGAATGTTGAATATATGTTTTAATGTAGACCATTTGTGAGTTTTTCCTGGTCCTTCCTTTTTTCTAAACTCTCTGGCGCCCGCAAGTGGTTTATTTATCAGTGGTAAGCAACAGAACCTACGCCCGCTCTCCAACGTCCAACTGAGAGTCGTTCGCAGTGTAATCGTCACTCAAAATTACGTTACAATACATACAAATACATGTGGATTACAGTAATAGTTTTATTCTATTCCCTGATGGAATAATGCCCCCATGCCAAAGTCCTGTGAGAATTTGGGATCATTTTCCTTTTATTATCGAAAAATGAGAGCGCGATTTTATTCTGATATATGGTATACATCTTATGTAGGTATGAGCGAAATGTATGAAATGGAGTCATTATGGTCGCCCCTGGGGTTACCGCAGTTTTATTGAATTCATCGTATGTTAGTTTGGACTCAACGATGTATTGCTTGACGCCTTTAGCACGTTTAATCGGCCTGCGGGTATCAATGTTTGCAAAATAAGCCTTGGACCCCGTTCCTAAGAATTCGAGAAGGATATTACCCGCGCATTCGTCTTTCATTTTACCGAGGACTGAAGGCGTTATTGGGATGTTGTAGCAATTATCGATGGGGTAATTTGATGTATCAAACTGATCAATGTCTTTGCAAATATCAGCATAGATATCAGCCGTTTTGATTTGTATAATGAATGAATCTGTGTCCATGTAAAGGAGAATTACGTTATCCCCATACTTCCGTTTCAAATAACCATAATAAAAGTCATACATTATTGTTTTCGATATTTCGAGTATTGTGAAGCCAACATAAGAGTGGTTTATTATAGATGATATGCGTCTTCTTTAATTGAATTGCAACAAAATTCTCATTGAAAACGGAGCAATTTTTATAAGTTGGCCGGGCGATATATGTTTGGGCTCCGAAAGTTTTCCCTCTATTTTCCCAATGTGTCAATAACTTGACGGATACTCGCTTATCTACTGACTCCATCGTTTTTCCAAACACCGAATTATTCAGCAGCTTGTAATAATCTTTCTCAAATTTATTTTTCGCCTCAGTAGTGTCAGGAGGTATGTTCTAAAACCTCACCACGACTGCGCAGTAGTGTCGGCGTTTTGAGGTTTTGTGAAGGTTAAGAATTACAAGTTGCCTAAATTCCGGCGTTTTGTGTGGAAATCCCAGGTGACAGCTGTCAAGATGGCGGAAGAATTGAGTTTAAAAAGTGCGGGATATTTGAAAAACCTCAAAATGTGAGTTTAATTGGTTGCCTACCTAGCGTTCCGCAATTAAAAAACAAAATGCGGGAATCCCCGATTTCTAGGCTCAGCATTACAATTTGCCCACATTCCGGCGTATTGTGTGAAAACCCCAGGCTGACAGTAGCCAAGATGGCGGAATAATTGAGTTCAAAAAGTGCGGGATATTTGAAAAAACCTCACAATGTGAGCCGCAATTAAAAATGCGGGGATTCCCGATTTCGGTATTTTCAAACGAAAAATCTGCCATTTATGAAATCCATAATGGTGCATATTTAAATTCGAAAAATGTGGAATTTGAAGATCTTAAAATACAAAATAAGAATCTACAAATTTGAATTTTATTGTGGAATTTGTAAATTATGAAATGGGGAATTTGCGGTTACAAGAGGTAATAACAAAGGCAACAACTGGTGAGAATTAAAAATATTTATTCAAAGTGAAAAAAAAAGACGATGGCGACGACAACTATAACAGTACATTAAAGAGATATAATAATAATAATAATAATAATAATAATAATAGTACTAAAGAAATGAACTATACAACAGTATAAAATATAATTAAACATAGTGACGATACATATAAAATTATTTATGATAAATGTAAAATATCTCTATGCCCTAGAGCTAAGGTACTGTGGGTACCCGGTATTAAAAACCTTTTGTCATCGTTATGAGACAAAGCGACTTTATAAATTAATTTCGTATAAATTGAATGATTTTCAGACCTAAATACATTCATAGCGCGATAGATAATAGGCGTCTTATTGGTGACCACATCAACATAGTCCTGCATAGATAAATTATTTCGAACAACTTCCATTTTTACCCCTTTGGCCTTTTTAGTCGAATCCCCCTCAACATTAACACAATAAGCTTTGGCGCCCGTACCAACAAAGTCCCAGGGAACGCGCCCTTTATATTCATCTTTCATTTTGCCGACCACCGATATTGTAATAGGCATATTATGGATGTTATCGGCCGAATAATTAGATGTATCAAAGCGGTGTAAATGTTCACGCATATCAGCATAGAAATCCTCGGTAATTATTTCTAGTATTAGGCTGTCTGTGTCGGAATACAGCAGACGTACTCTATCGCCGTAAATCCCTTTCAGGAAATAAAAAAAATCATACATAATTACCTTTGATAGATCTAATACGCAAAAACCCACATTAATTGGTTTATCGTACACAATTTGGGTTTTCTCCATCTGAATTGCCACAAAATTATCAGTGAATGATAGCAAATTTTTAAAGTTGGGTCTGGCTACTAAAGTTTGCGCTCCGATTTTTCGTCCACGATTTTCCCAATGAGTTATCAATTTCACATCGACTCGTTTATCGACACATTCCATAGTTTTACCGAAAACGCTATTGTTCATTAGTTTATAGAAATCTTTTTCGAATGCAGTGCGACTCTGATTCCGTTTTTGTGTGTTGAGGTCAATATATGTCTTCAACCAAGTCGACTGTTTAAATTTCAATACACGATGAATTCTAGTCAATATTAATCCGTGGCTCAAGGCCTGATTTAAGTTCCGATAATGAATTACATATTTAGTTTTATCATTCAAATTGGGGCATAATTTAGAAACTTTAGCTCGAGATGTAGTAGGAATAATATTCTCCGCGCAAAATGGCAAATCATTGTGATAATCGTGGAGATTTTCAGGATACGCCAAATCAACTTCCAAAATATAACCAATTGCAGCATCATCATCGATCCCGGCAGCATTTGCACGTTCAAACTCAGCTGGGCTTACCCATTCGAAGTGGCTTTGCGGTAAACTTTGCGACATTGCCGCACCATATAAATTCGTCGCGTCTAAATACATAATATATTTTGATGGTAACGTGGGATCGTAATGAGGAAGAAATTTATTATTTGCCTCACTCTTGCGGTGATTACATACGCAAATTCCGCCACGTATCCCTTTTTTAATAAAATGTATCATGTCGATATCTGTAAATAACTCCAACTCGATACCGGTTTGTTTTAGCATAGCGTCCCAACTAAGCCCCGGTGCTGTAAAGTAATGCGCTGCATCTAATTTATATGTTTCAAGGCACACTTCCCGAAAACGTTCAAATACGCTACAAAGTAATAAGACATCCGATTTAAGATAGACGTCCGCATATTCACCAAGCGTTCTGCAGCCGCAAAGCTGCCAGATGCGCTGGGCGCGTGTATAGTCTTCCTCGGTAATGTGACACTTTTTCAAGTTATCATAGAACTTATCGCGGCTCGGTAAGGTGTCTTCGTTCAGTTTCTCGAACGAATCGACGTATGAGTAGGGAAAAACCCCTTTTTGTCGCAGTAAATTGAATTGTCCACGATCCGGAAAATGCTTTATGACTTCCGAACATTCAACATCTGATAGAGTTTGAGACAATTTATCGAGTGATGACGGCATGAATCGAAAAGAATCTACAAATCTGAGTTTAAAATATACATTATCGCCTTTAAAATCTTTATCCACAAGCAAATTTTTCGTAAATGAGATATATTTTTCCTTATTTTGAGGTATAACGTCTATATGACTAAATTCAGAGGCAAGTGTTTTTATAAAAAGATGACTGTCATAATTCGATAAATTATGAAAATAAATGGGTACAAATTTAGGTAATTTATAATTCAAATTACAAGTACCATGTGCGGCACCCCTGAATTTTCCACTCAAGTGACAATGGTCGCGAACTTTACTGTCGAAAGGATTATTACTGAAAGGCTTGTCGCAGATAGAGCAGTGGGTTGAATTTATAAAAGCTACGTTCTCCTCGTCGGTTAAGGGTATCATCCGTTTAGGATATTTAAAATATTTTTTATATAAGTCAATGACATCGCGCTCCAGCCGCTCGATGAATATTTCGGAAGCATTTTCTCCGCGATAAAGTTCAAACTTCGTGAGACTATCATCAAAGTCACATTTAATTACGTAAGCAAAACTGTAGGGGGCATGCAAATGTGTACTGGTGGTAGATGATGAAGCGGAACTAGGTTGGCAAGTTTGTATCGGTAATAGAATAGTTTCGAAATCAGCGTAAATAACGAATGGTGATTTTAATGATTTTTCAAAATTTTCAAACTTTAGGATATTACCGACAGACGGATTGCCAAATTTATCTTGCCGCATTTCAGATGTAGGTAATTTCGTTTTGAGATGATTACAATCATTCTCAATGTGAGCGTTATATTTATATTCACTTGTAAAATGAGTCAGACACCCGCGACATAAAAAAATTGCTTCGGTATGTGAGGTGATCTGGGAGCGTATCAAACGCGATAAGTTACGTATAAGGCAATAATGTTGTCCACCCGCATCATCATCGGTAATCAATAAAAGATCAATATGAGTGGCAGCGTTTCGGAACTTTGAAAAATGAAGTGGCCCCACAACCTCCGATCTCCATCTCGCAGTATTTTTATCAAAATGAGCTTCTAGCCCATAAACATTTACCGAAATATTATTAAGCCGTTCGAAGGCAGCGATATCGCGTAAATTGAGGGGGAATGATAGACCATCGAAATTTAAATCGTTTTCATACCTTCGGTAATTCGTAACACGATTGGGCATTACATCGGTTGGATGAAGACGAGCAAGAATGGACCATTTGAAGCATTGGTTGTCAAAATTGTGTACGTTCACAATCGCCTTTCTACGATCTATGTCCGCTGGTAGTGGAATGTAGCTAGAGCCTCCAAAAACGACGAATTTACAGATGTTAACTTCCAGATGTAGAATCCTCATGAGCGTCCATCCTGGTATAAGAGGAAAGTGAAGAAAATCGTTAATTCGATATATATATTTATTATTTTTGCAATATAATCGACATACCTGAATCTCGCTCCTGAAATTCCTCCGCTTTAGTTTTCAGTACATCTACAAGCTGACTGAAAATATCTTCAAAATCCGTCGTAGGCGTGACGATGCTGTTTTTCGTATTGAAGGACTTCATATCAACCTCAAATTTCGTAGGGAGTAGATAGTCGGCGAATAGCTCGAAATTAGTCTTCATTGTGTTGAATTTATCAACGTATCTTGAAATAATTCTCCGTATTTTATCTTTAATATTATTCAAGAAAGCTGCGATATCAAGTAGCACTTGATCTCTATTTAAAATACGTAAACTTATAATGCGCGATTTGAAATTTTGGTCCACGACATGAACATCATCATCATCATCCAGGTGTACAGGGAGGTTGGATTTGTGCTGTTGACTACGTAAATGGCCGCTCCAATTCGACTTTGGTACTTGCAAATCGCAATGGGAGCAGTAGACGTTTGCAACACATCTCCGTTTAGATGTTGAAGGTAGAGCTAGTCCGCCCTCCTCCTCCTCCCCCGCCTCATCCTTTTTATGAAATGCCTGTTCATGCCGCTTCAAATTGTCCTTCCTCGTGTAGGTTTTCCCACATATTTCACAAATATACATATCTGTAAATTCAAATAATTATGAGTATAAGTAATTCTACTCGTGAAAAAAAATTTCATAGAAAAAAATAATGTTTCACTTACCTAATTATATTATCGTCGTGGTCGTCGTCGTCGTCGTCCTTATATTATTCAATTGTCTCTTTTTTTTTCGTTTACTTCCTCCGCCTTTGCCTCTAGTTCCGTAGTTGTCGTCGTCGTCGTCGTCGCCTCCGCCAAAAATTTTTCGAATGAAAAAGTATTGGCCGGAAAGGGTCGATTACCAATTGCAAGCTTGCCGGTGAATTTAATGCCGCAACCAGCACCGGCCAACAGCTCCTGGATCGCTTCGGGGGTGATGAGATGTACTACGCGCCTGGGGAGGAAGATGATATTCTCATCTAACTCCACCAACACTGCGTCGCCGAAACTGGTAGAGATTTTTCTCACATCTACCACTCTATAGATTTTATCGATTTGGAGCTGGTCTAACTTCAACTTTGGTTTAATAATTTCGCACTGTTTAGGCTCTCCATCTTATCAGTTTGAGAAATGATGAATTAATGATAGTACTAATCAGGTGAGAAGAGGGGAAACAGAGCCACATATCAGAATTGGTGGTGGTAATGATGGAGGTGGCGGAAGCGATTATTAGCTGATCTAGCAGAGGTTGTTGAACGGCATCACTTTCTTACATATCGAAGAAATTGCTAACTTACAAAATATTATGTGAGAGAATAGATCATGCTGCATACAGACAGGATGTCGATCATCAAATTGCATATTTTTGTATTACTTTTATGCTTGAAAAAAAAAAAAAAATAGTCATCAGAATTTTTTTATTTCTATAATAACAAGTCTATACATTGAGAAATTAAAATGGGGGCATTCAGATGTTTCATATTATAATATTTATAAGTACTAAAATTTTAATTAATTACATCATATCCGATATTATTTTCACGTTCATATTTATTGGCGCGGCATCGGTGACACTTATCCTTGGTTAAGGGTACGGGTCCGTAGGCGAGATACTCGTCTTCTCCATGATGCTCGAAGCATGGCAAACGGGATTGTATACCTTCATCAGTTTGATATCGGAGCGGAAGTTCGGTCCAAATATTATTCAATTCCCATGGATTTAATTGATTGATAACTAAATTCCAGCCGGTTAACGATAATATTTTTATACTCTGCTCAATATTTTGAAGCGCCATGACCAGAGCAAGAGCTGATGATGAAAACTTCTGTCTCCCCGCATTGATTGAGTGATCGACATTTTCCCAAGGGTTCGGTGGGGTTGAAGATGGTGGTAATGGTGGTGCTGGTGGTGATGGTGTCAGAGCCAACGGTGGTGCATATGATGGATATCTTGTCGTAACTTGTTCCTGCATCCTCATGATGATGATAATAAAAATCACTATCGAACACACACTAGTCTACAATGTCGGATGAATTGATCCAACTATTATGCTTATTATCAAAGCCGAGATATTTAACGTAGATTTTATTCCCCTTCCTGCGTAAAATTCGCTCAATTAAATAGATATCTTCATGAGTGGTCGGCTGTAATTCATATTCGTAGAAACTTCCCAAAATTGATGAGCCATCGACTCCTTGTAATAAATACGTAATAGGATCTGTCATGTTCACTTTACATATTTGAAATAATTCCGTTGTCCAGGAGGGGAGATAACCTTTGCGGAATAAATGCTTCTCTTTGCTGATCCGTACAATATCTCCAACTTTGAATTTTGCCTTAGCTACTGATTTGATTGGATTGAGGTACACAGTCTCTAAAATAGCTCGCTCATTTTTCTTTGTAATATCAATCGGTTTCATACCCGTCGTACGATGAATGGATTTTTTATTATATGCAGCAATCACCCGATCTAATCGACCGTCGATCCAATTGTAGGAGTCTTCTAATGTGAATAATTTGTAAAGTCTACCTTTGATGGTTCGTATTACACGTTCTACTATAGCCGCCTTCATCACACTATATGTACTGTAATGATTTACGTTGAATTTCTTCATGAGATTCTCGAATGATTCATTATAAAATTCTTTTCCCTTATCAGTTTGTAAATTTTTGGGAATCCTATGAGTTTTCCCAGTGCGTTTATTCATTATCAAACTCATGGCGGCCGTCACATCCTTCCCACATTTCGATTTCACAGCTTCAGTCCATACGTACTTGGAAAATCCATCGATCACCACTAATATATATTTGAATCCGCGATTTTGACGAGAATAATCTGTAAAGTCTGCCAAGTCAGCTTGCCACAGGTCATCTATCCCACGCATGATAGTACGTCGGCGAGGAAATGCTCGCCTTGCAGGTTTATATATCTCATTCACAATTTGCTCCTTTACACTCATACGACGATTTTTTTCTACAATTTCTTCTCGATTTCGACCCATGGCTTCAACGATGCACCCGCTACAGATATATTAGACGGAATAACCTCCTGGAGAGGGCGTTTTTTCTTTATAAGAGTGTTCATCGTGTGGTTCACTTTTGAAGTCGATGACATTTTATCCAGTAGCGTATGAATATGGGTTTCACTCTCTTCAAATATCCTCTGCCATTTCTCGTCTAATTTTTTTACGATTTCATTGAATTCATCTTCCACTCTTCTAAAATTGGAATTTAATGCAGTATCCACGTACTCCATATTGGCACAGTCACTCGCATCGGTGGGGCTCATAACATTAGTTATTTTTTTATTCAACGCATCGTAATCTCCATCTTCATTCAAACTCAAGGAATTAAACGCCTTCACCATTTTTTGATATGAACTTATGAATCCATTATTATCGTTACTGACATGTCTAATGCGATTAGATCTACCAAATTTATCGACACTCATGATGACCGTTGGGAGTTGACTGATCTACATACGGATTGATGCGGAATTAATATATCACTTCAACTTCACGCAATTCCTCTTCGATCGCTATGATTTCGTTGTTATGAGATGTATTACCAGCTCGCCGTGATGCACTCAAAAGTCCCAAACGTTCCACCAGCTCATTAATATCATCCCAATAAATGTACTCTATCGGTTTTTCATTATATTTCATTGGATGATTCAACATTGGGTGATGGTATGTTTCGGAGTAGCCTTTGCCGACATGCGAATGAGATACACCTTCCTTGGTTTTCGATTGAAGAGATTGAAATATGGGACGTATTAATTTATATTTTTCGCCTTTACTACCCATAACTTTTCCATTCCGTTCGAAATCTTGACGATATAAATTCGCCACTCGCGCCAACCATCAATAAGCTTCCAAATCTTCTGATTTGTATTTGTCATCATCGGGGTATCTCATAAAAATCAGCTCATAAATACCACGTGTCCCTTTTATCAAGCGTTGATCAATTTTGAGGTCACCATTTGAATGGATTTTCATCGGAGTTCTGCCAATAAGCCATTCATCATTCCCCGTGGAATATTGCACATTACGATGATCCATTTTTCGCTGATCATTATCGAATAGGAATTTCCTAACGTATGGTTTTGCAATGTCGGGCATTCTTTCCAACATTTCAGAGAGTAGAACGGATGATCTCGATCTTATCGTCACGTCTTCCTCATCATCATCATCATCAGTATTCCCCTCTTCATTCACATTATCCTCTTCTTCTTCATCCAAATCACCCTCTTCTTCTTCATCCCCATCATCTCCGACCCCATCATCCACACCATCCACACCGTTCAGTGGATCTAGTGGTTGCGGTTGACGCTGTTGTGGTTGCGGTTGACGCTCTTGTGGTTGCGGTTGACGCTCTTGTGGTTGCGGTTGACGCTCTTGCTTTAATCGTTTGGGTTGAGGGGTGGATGATGATGTTGGTGACATGAACATTTTACTTCTTTTTAGAATATGCCTTCCCATATCTTTCGGTGATGGTGTCCTCAAAACTGGGCTCAAGGGTTGTGATGCCGAATTTGCTCGCGATAAACTTTTCAATGGGGATATTACCGGTTCAAAAACTTCTTCCACTGTCTGTTTTTGCTGCAGACGATCCAATTTTAATGATTCAAATTTATTTTTCACATTTCGTGATGCCTCGATCACTTTCTTCTTCAGAGTGGTATTCATGATGACAATAACGACGACGACGATGGCAAAGATGCTCTCGATAGGGAAGTAGCTATCAAACTACATGTCACGCACAAGGGCTACATCAATATGTAGCTGTCGAATCCTTTACGATAACGCCCCTTAGTGATATGATCATCTTTTGAAATCACGAGGAATCCATGTCTGTCCTTCCAGCATTGACCACACATATTTTTAAATTCGGAAAATGTCGGGATATCGGCACCCACATGCTCCTCGTACACATTTTTCAAATTTTTATCATCTTGCTTGAAAACTACTAAAAAATTTGCATTATCTCGAATGAGGTGCTTGGGAATACTCATATAACTTTGAGCTAGATAGAAACTGTCAACATTTCTATGCCTACCCATACTGAAGTATTTTCGTATATTGTTCTGTGCACCGCATACCACATCATCGAATATGAACACAGAGTTTATTTTGGCCTCTGGCGGATCCATAATGTCCGCGTTTTCATTGAAGGGGTAATAGCCAAGTTCGGGTATACGTTTCAATACCTTATCCAGCATTTGGAATTTTGATTGGTAAAGCGACTTCGAATACACATACACATTCTCAAAGCGAAGTCCATTGGATTCCAAGAGGAGGCTCATCATCACATTAGTTTTACCACAATTTGAGGGGCCGATTATTAGTGCACGTATCGAATTTGGGAGAAGTCCTCCGTGACGTTGTACTTGGTTGTGGTGATGAATATCATCGTCGGTATCTTGATTGCGTATAGGTAATTTAGCATTCTGTGGCACGAACCGCATTTTGATGGATACTGATCCATATTCATAATGATTTACCAATATATATATACAGTATGTCCCCGGATGGGGTTACAAAGAGGAAAAACTTTTTTATTTTTGATTTTACAGAAAAAATTATTCTTGACAAAATCGCCTGCATGCTCTCAAACCGCTAAGAACTATTTTGATTTCATTTTAACGGGAACAGTTATTTTTTTATTCAATTTAATTTGAAAATTTTGGACTTAGAAATATTTTCATCCGAAATTAATAGAAGTACCAGTAACCGAAACCATGGTGCGAAACTTTGTAACAGTTACCGACAGCATTGTTTAAATATGAGATTTCGATTTTTTCTTTTATTATTTTATATTTTCCTGTAATCTCGGACAATAAGTAGACCGCAGGGTTGCACCGTAGTTGATTTCGATCAAATACCGATTTAGCATCGCGTGAATTATCTTCGCTGTGAATATTTTCTCCATTTGTCAATGTTATGACGTGCTGACGGGTGCTCATGCTGGTGATTACAGTGACTGTCGCAAAATCCTCTGCCATGGTTTCGGTTACTGGTACTTTTATCAATTTCGGATGAAAATATTTCTAAGTCCAAAATTTTCAAATTAAATTCAATAAAAAAATAACTGTTCCCATTAAAATGAAATCGAAATCGTTTTTAGCGGTTTGAGAGCATGCAGGCGATTTTGTCAAGAATAATTTTTTCTGTAAAATCAAAAATAAAAAAGTTTTTCCTCTTTGTAACCCCATCCGGGGACATACTGTATATATATGAGTACTTAGGTATTGTTAAATCATCAGTATAAAAGCGATAGTTACACAAGTAGGACGCGGTGTGAGAATGAAAATGATTAACTCGATTATAAATAATCTGCCATTTGAGGCCCATCTACCCGGATATCAGTATTGCGGGCCCGGTACTAAATTGAAGAAACGTCTGGCCAGGGGTGATGCGGGGGTAAATGGTCTAGATAAGGCATGTAAGGAGCACGATATCTCTTATTCACAGTCCAACGACCTCAGTGCACGTCACGCCGCTGATAAAGTTTTGGAATATAAAGCTTGGGACCGTGTCAAGGCCAAAGATTCCAGTTTCGGTGAAAAAACGGCTGCCTGGTTGACGACCAATACGATGAAAATTAAACGTAAAATGGGGGCCGGTATTACGGATGGGAAAATTAAGCAAAAAGGAAGACAGGTGAAGGCGATATTCCATAGGGCTATTGTGAATGAACTGAAAAAGAAGGGAGACAAGTATGTTGGCGATTTAAAGTCGCACACTGTGAAAACTCTAAAAGCGGCTCGGGTGGCGGTTAAGAAAGTGGGTGGCAAAAAAGGTGTCAAATTACCACGGGTCATACCCGTACCGAAGACTGGTTCATTCATACCCTTTCTTGTGCCGATTTTATCAGGACTCTCGGCACTTGGAGCATTGACAGGTTGGTTTGATTCATTGATAAGTAGTAGTAGCCTTGAAATACTTATAATTTTATTTTTCAATTTAGGAGGTGCCGCCAGTGTGGCAAAAGCAGTCAATGATGCTAAAATCGGAAAGCAAAAGTTTGAGGAATCGCAACGGCACAATCGATCCATGGAGACTATAGCTTTAGGTAAAAAAGGTGACGGACTTTATCTGAAACCGTACAAGAGTGGCATGGGTCTATTTATTCGGCCAAAAAACTCCCATTGAAACTACCAACACGCCCCCTCACGGACATCGACCTGCGACGTTACGTGAAAATTATCAAAATCCCACATTTTCGCGGTGTATTCATGCGAGATGAATTACCGGCTGTACCTCGCAGGAATGAATCTGGGATCATTAATATCGATTCGAGTGTTGGTAGTGGGACTCATTGGACTTCTTACAAAAAATGTGGACCTGACGTCATATACTTTGATAGTATGGGGAATTTATCGCCCCCCTTGGAGTTGATAAAATACTTTGAGCATTTCAATATCTATTATAATCATGATACTTATCAAAGTACCACCTATAATTGTGGACATTTGTGTTTGAAATTTTTATATAATAAATAAATAATAAATAAAGTTGCAACGTCAGTCTCATTTAGTCATGTCGCGAACATTCACTTTAACGGGACGCGGAAGTACTCTTGCTGCCGTCCAAGATCCGCCGATTCAGCTGAATTCCGATTGTAGTTATTCGCTTCGTCTAGTCGGCCTTCATACGTGCAATTGTATTCCAAATATCGACGCAGGAAATAATAAATTTTATTATTATGGAAATGATGGAACGAAACGAGTTATTACGATCCCGATTGGATCTTATGAAATCACATCGATTGAAGAGTGTCTAAAACGTTTACTTAAATCGCATCTCAGCGATGATGATGAAATAAAATTTAAAGATATCGAATTGATTTCATTGAAGCCGAATAATAATACACTACAATGTGAGGTGAAATCGGTATATGAAGTAGACTTTCAACCTCTGGACAGTATCGGACGAATGTTGGGGTTCTCAGCGAAAAAGTTACCAGCGAATTTATTACACACTTCTGATTTACCGATAAATATCATCAAAGTCGTCACTATACGAGTGGAGTGTAATATCACAAAAGGTGCCTACTATGACAATAAGCCGTCGCATACGATCTACGAGTTCGCTCCGAACGTTGAACCTGGTTACAGTATTAATGTCGAGCCCAGAAATCCTATATATTTACCAGTTATCAATGAATCGATCATTCATGAAATAACTGTCGATTTACTCGATCAAGAGTGGCGGCCAGTGAATTTCCGCGGTGAACAAGTGGTTGTGATTTTGGAATTGAAAGAGGAGAGGGGGCGTCCATCGTTCTATTGATACCACGTTCAGAATGGGGCTGGTATTTAATGACGATCAGTCAGTACCAATTTCAGTAGGTACTGATCAATCCTCAACATCGTCATCAGTGAGACGACGACTTACCATTGATAATATTCGATTATTGAAGTCTTTGGGTTACAATGTCCGACACATTGGACATATTCAAAAAACCTCGGTTCGACGAAAGTGTGATCCGTGAGGAAGTGCATTCATATCGGCCACAAATCAAATCATTTAATAATAACGATGAAATTGAGTTTGTGATCAACCAACAGGATGCATTAATCTATTGGAATGATGCCGTTCTGCATATCGTGTGTAAGTTGGTCGAATCGGCGGGGAACGATGGTGTGTGTAACTTGACCAATAACGCCGGCTCCTATCTATTCCAATCCGGCACGTACTTGCTAAATGGGCACGAAATCGATAAGGTTCGCGATATCGGTACTGTAAGTTCCATAAAGGGGCTGCTATGTTACAATAGTCAAGAATGTAATTCATTACAAATGGCCGGATGGAATCCAAATGCTACAGTAAATGTTATACCTACATATGATAAATTGAAAGGCGAAACATTTTCCCTATGGATACCGTTACGGTTCTGGTTCGGAGTGTTCGAAGACTATCCTCATATCATTATGGGGAAGCACCAGCTTCGATTGATTCGCAATAGGACCGATAATAATTCTTACATGAGTACCGGCACGAAGACTGCCAAGATCGACATCACCGATATGGAAATACGTGTGAAACACATTTATCCGAACGATGAGAGAAAATTACAACTTTTTCAAAAAATGAGTGTCGGTGCTCCAATATCGATACCGTTCCGCAAATGGCAAGTTCATGAACTCCCCGCCGTTAAAGCTACAAACAAGGACATTTGGAGTGTGAAGACGTCCACCAGTCTGGAGCGCCCCCGCTACATTATTTTAGCCTTTCAATCGAATCGAAAAGATAATGCTCGAAGTGATATTGCATCTTTTGACAATGTCAATTTAACATCAGTTCGTGTGTGGTTAAACTCTACCTGCTATCCATACGATTGCCTACGTTGCGACTTTGCCAAGGACGATTACACGGAGGCGTATCAAACCTACAGTGACTTTCAGAGGACTTTTTACCATCGCAAAATTAGTGAGCCCATCAGTGACTATAAAACCTTCAAGAATAAGGCTTTATTCGTTATCGATTGCTCAAAACAAGAAGAGGCTGTGAAATCCAGTACCGTAGATGTCCAAGTAGAGTTTGAAAGTGCCGAAATATTTCCACCACATACGCGGGCTTATTGTCTTATCATACATGATCGCATTGTGAATTATCATTCATTATCGGGCTTAGTGTCCGAAGTTAAATGAGTGCAGTGTGCGGAATGGCTTTAAAATATACGATTATGTCACAAATAAATTACCATGTATTCGAGCGTGTATTGCTGATCATGATAACGATTATATTGGCCATTACATCCTTACCTCCTAAATTTCTTATAGATAATATTATGTTATTATTCTTATACCTATTATTAATAATATTGTTTTTATGTTCATTATCATTACAATTATTGAGGGAATTATTGTCATTATTCACATTATGTATAGAAATTAAAAAAATGTCAAATTTTGAATGTATTGAATTTAATTAATATACCGCATTTCATAACCCCTGAATTCCTACTTATGATCTTCAAATTCCACATTTTTCGAATTTGTATATGCACCATTATGGATTTCATAAATGGTAGATTTTTCGTTTGAAAATACCGAAATCGGGAATCCCCGCATTTTTAATTGCGGCTCACATTGTGAGGTTTTTTCAAATATCCCGCACTTTTTGAACTCAATTATTCCGCCATCTTGGCTACTGTCAGCCTGGGGTTTTCACACAATACGCCGGAATGTGGGCAAATTGTAATGCTGAGCCTAGAAATCGGGGATTCCCGCATTTTGTTTTTTAATTGCGGAACGCTAGGTAGGCAACCAATTAAACTCACATTTTGAGGTTTTTCAAATATCCCGCACTTTTTAAACTCAATTCTTCCGCCATCTTGACAGCTGTCACCTGGGATTTCCACACAAAACGCCGGAATTTAGGCAACTTGTAATTCTTAACCTTCACAAAACCTCAAAACGCCGACACTACTGCGCAGTCGTGGTGAGGTTTTAGAACATACCTCCTGACACTACTCGCCTCATTTCGTTTTTTAGTATTGAAGTCTATGTATGGTTTTAACCATGGTGATTGTCTAAATTTCAATACCCTATGAATAGATTTCAAATTCAAACCGTTTTCTATTGCCTGTTTCAAGTTGGAATAATGAATGACATACTTTTCTTTATCGAATAAATTTCTAATATATCCAGTATCAGAATCATCTGCGATATCCACTATATTCAAATTTTGAATTTCCGTTTCTGACAACCATTCAAATCCTCCCGTTGGTAGAAATTTTGATATTGCAGCCCCGTAAAGATTTGTGGCGTCAAGGTACATTAGATAAGATGTAGGAGATTGCGGATCATAACTTGACATATACGGATTATTGGCTTTACAGCTAGTTAAGATTCATCATGTATTGTCCTTTAACCAGAGTGCCTGGTTGAAAGATTACATAGACCTTAATACCCGGATGCGTCAAGCCGGCAAAAGTGACTTTGAGTCAGACTTTTATAAGTTGATGAATAACTCTGTATTTGGAAAGACGATGGAAAATGTAGACAACAGAGTGGATGTAAAACTAGCAAAGAATTGGGAAGCCTTGAGACATGCCAATAGTGCTTCAAGGATGATTAGTCTACCAAATTTTCACAGTTGTTCAATATTTCATGAAAATCTAGTAGCCATTCAATTAAATAGACTCAAAGTCACTTACGACAAACCTACATACATTGGTAGTGTTGTGTTGGATGTATCCAAGTGTCTTATGTATGAATCTCACTACGAATACATCCAAAAGAAATATGGTTTGAAAGCAAAATTACTTTATAAAGATACAGATGGTTTAAATTATGAAATAAAACTGATGATTTTTATGAGGACATTCGCCCTGACATCGCAACCAGATTCGATACATCTAATTATGAACCTGATAATAAATATAACATCCCATTGATGAATAAAAAAGTCATTGGTTTAATGAAAGACGAGAACGGGGGTCGAATTTATGTAGAGTACGTTGGATTGAGATCGAAAATGTATGCGTCAGATGTGGAGGGGGATGTGACTAAAAAGGCAAAAAGAGTAAAAAAATCTGTTGTACGCGAATTTGTTATGGGGCATTATAGAAATTTACTACACAAGTTCGACGTTGAGTATCGCAAAATGACGGTACTGAAATCTATTAAACATATCATATATACTCAACATGTAAATAAGATTGCCTTGAGTAGTAAAGACGATAAGAGATGCTTGCGTCCAAACAGTACCGACACGTACGCTTGGGGTCATTTTAGAATAAAAGATGGCTATTGCGGATTCAAATAATGATGATGATTCATCTTGGATAATGCTTTATCTACATCATCTCCTCGGAGGTCAAAATTTACAAAAATTACTGGTGAAGGAAATGACGTTAGTATGAAAAGAAGGAGACAAATTCAAACTTACCCTGAAAACCTTAATAGCATGGCAATTGATGATGATCACCGGATCGATCTAGTATATTGGGATGACATTAACGAGCTAGTAGATCGTTTAGGGTTGCTACATGCATCCGCATACGCCGGAAATCTTGCCCATCATAATGAAGTATTATCGATACAAAATGAATTACGTGAAGTGGGGGTTATTGCTTAATATTGTAGTGTAACGGCATTTTTTGTTTAGTACTAATTTGCAAATCAGTGGATATTAATGCATTCGAATTTCTAATTGGAATCACGTGAATCGATCTCCGGTGTGCGTACCCCATCATCTGCATACATACATATAAAGTTCACCAAAATGAGCCAAAATATGGAAGTTACTCTTGAAGTTATTCTGGATATAGAAATGCGAATCGCCAGATTACGTGAAATGGCTACAGATGAATTGATGAAATTATCTGTCGTGCAACTAGCAGAGATCTGGAGCGAATTACCGGTTTTCTACAAGGAAGACGATGAAATTTTGAAGAATATTCCATGTTGGGAGCACGATCAGAAAATCACCTCCAAGGCATATTGCATTGCATGTCATCATTCCAAACCGTGATTTCCAATGACGATAAAAAATAAATATGTATACCTCTTATTATCTGTCAACATGAATGTATTTTTTTTGTTTTAATAAACTCTTTGATAAAAGCAATTATCGCGCTTATTAATTACCAGAAACCGGAGCATTTATCATTATCTCACATTAGTGGGCGCTGGTTATCGAATATTATTTTGTTAAACTCTTTACTCCAAGGATACGTTTTCCTGTTTCCGCGCTTCTATCGCACAGCATAAAAGCAGCGAGTTTCAGGGAAAATCTTCAATGATTCCACACATCCATGGTGATCACTTCCCATCACTGGATGTGTGGCTTCAATTAAAAATGTGTGTGCGCCCAACTCCCAACATCTAGTCATCATCATTAGAAGTGAAACAAGGTAAAAAATTATAGCCTCCCTACATTATTCAATTATAAGTGATAATTATTTTTTAAAGAAAAACGTCGACAATGGGGGGAGGTTTGACTACGATGACGTTGACGCCGAAGATGTCCACCTCTTGATGGAATAAAATGGTAAAAGAAACGACCTTTTGATTATTTATTAACCAATTGTTCATTTTTCAGGGCACCTCATAGCTCCGCTCTCCTCCCAACTTTCAACAATCAAAACAAGGTACAATGTTGCGGTCTTTTGTAGTCGATTCATAGTACAAGAGATCGTAAATATTTTACAGGACCGCTCATACCTCCCCCCCAATTCGGCAAATGACCCTGGCATCAGTATTTATTACTCCGGGAAATGGAGTTCAGAGCGCGAACTCTTTCCCGGAGTCGACGGCTTTCCGACCGAGGGGCCCTCATGACCCCGTCCCCCATCAGAATATATTATGAATAGAAAATTCTACCTGATGTTATTCTGCTGCCGTGGGCGGGGAGGGGGCATGTTCGGATTCTCCTCAGGGGTTTTCTGGACATCGGGGCCTCTTGAATGGCAGGCCACAAGTTCCCGATATCCGGTGGTGAAAAATAATTAATCATTTCCTTTATTTTGCTATTATTATGTTTTGCGAAGTACGCATAGTCTACCTAGTTTCTCTCTTTGTTCATGTACATATAATAATAAAAATCATTGAAAATAAAAATTTACTTATTGCCCTTACTTCCTAATTCATCTACGATTCATATAAACAGGGGCAGGTAGAAAATCCGGGCTTATTTCTACCTCCACCCCACGACGAAATAGAAAATCCAACAGACATACAGGCAGGTAATGAGCAGAAAGTCAGGCAGACAGACAGACAGGTGAGCGCAGAGCCTGTCATGGAGCGCGGGTCCGTTTTCCCCGACTCGCTACGACTGTGCGTCACAGAGATACACACCGAATACCATTAGGGCCTTATTCACAGGCACCCCCGTCCCCCCGTCCCCCCATCCCCCGATTACCCCGAACGATCTCACCCCATACGCGCATTGCGCGCGCATAATAGGCCATTGAATACCATTAGGGCCTTATTCACAGGCACCCCAGGTGAGCGCAAAGCCTGTCATGGAGCGCGGGGCCCCGTTGGTATGTTGAGCAGAAAGTCAGACAGACCATAGATAAACCTCACTACAGATTTGAAGGATCCCCGATTTTTTTGTCCGGGTCAGGGGGTGAGGTGGAGTAGAGAGGGGTAGATTTTTTAGTTCTGACGTAATTGTCAGATGGCGGTAAGTACAATTCAAATTACAACAGCGGCGATTTTGTTACATTTTGTTTTGCTGGTTTTAATTTTTCTGTCACAAAAAAATCTGTCAAACTATTCGCGTTCTGGCGGTTTTGGTATAACTTGTGAGAAAAACGGCCCAGATATCATCTCGATCGCTATTAAATCAACCCTACAATGTGACGCAGTAAGTATTAAATTACCAAGTGTGATCTCGATGTTATTTTATTTGAAAATTTGATCAAATACTTTTTTCAGGGGTAAAAATCGATGGTTCGACGGAATAGAGATTGATTGAAATTTCACAGGTCATACGAGGGCCGAGGGGCAAGCGCCATATCCTGTACCACTTTCGAGAATTCCTGATTTTAGTAGATAAACATCGTCATTCTTCTGCAAATATCAAAGAAGTATAGAAAATTCAGTTCTTAATTTGTTGATATTGAAGGAAAGTGCTGGCAGATATAGGAATATTGTGAGTCTTAATTTCTACAAGCCAATAAGTCCAATGATTTTCAACAAAGTTTGTAATTTTTAAGGTCATCAAGATTGAAAATTTCCCAAAAATAACCTTTTCAAGAGAAGATCGGATTCTACTTTTAATAAATAAAAATGTATGGACTATGAAGATTGCGGAATATTGAAAATAAGTTGAAAAAGCTGCTCTTCTCACCCCACTTTTCGACTTTGTCGTAACCGCTTCGGATCAAAATACACCAGCTCTCTCAAATACCGAAACATTTATCCCTGGTTATTATGTATTATTTTATACTGGTACGTGAGTACTCAGAATTTACAAAAAAATAATAAAGTGCAATGAGCGAGAAAAACTGTGTTCATATTATAGGCAACTTATAATACACAAAAAAGGAAACCAAAACTATAAAGGACCCCGTCAAGGCGGCTGCGTACTTACTAATGCGCCCTCTGAAAATTTCGGCAGAACTAAACCGATCATGGCCAACGTTTGTCTAGGGAGTATACCGTCTGTAGTGGTCTAGTCTGTGGACAGACAGACAGACAGACAGACAGACAGGTGAGCGCAGAGCCTGTCATGGAGCGCGGGCCCGTTTTCCCCGACTCGCTACGACTGTGCGTCACAGAGATACACACCGAATACCATTAGGGCCTTATTCACAGGCACCCCCCCTCCCCCCCCACCCCCGTCCCCCCATCCCCCGATTACCCCGAACGATCTCACCCCATACGCGCATTGCGCGCGCATACTAGGCCATTGAATACCATTAGGGCCTTATTCACAGGCACCCCAGGTGAGCGCAAAGCCTGTCATGGAGCGCGGGGCCCCGTTGTTTTCCCCGACTCGCTACGACTGTGCGTCACAGAGATACACACCGAATACCATTAGGGCCTTATTCACACGCACCCCCGTCCCCCCGTCCCCCCGTCCGCGCGCGCATACTAGGACATTGAGCACTAACCTACACACCGAACACGCGACGGTGCCGACATCTCACGGATACTACCTACACATACAAACATTCACATCATAGAGATCTACACTAACTCTCTCTCTCACACACACACACACACTTTCAATAACCCCGGATGGTTAGGCAACCCGTCTCGGAGGAGGGTCCAGAATCGGCCAGTATACTCTACTCTCGGCATCGCGAAAACGGCCGCCCGGGTCGCCAACCATTATTATTGGCCCGGAATGTTTCGCGATATCGGCCGCTACGTGCGGAATTGCGACACCTGCCAACGCTTGAAGCCTCAACAGCAACAGCCAGCAGGGAAAATGCAACCCACCCCGAACCGGCACCCGTGGGAAACGGTCAGTACCGACCTCGTCGGGCCGCTCCCGCGCTCGACGAAGGGAAACAATTTCATCGTCGTTTTCCAAGATCGTTTCACTAAGTACGTCGCCTGTCGCGCCGTCCGTCGGGCTACCGCTCAGGCCGTCTCGAAGGCGCTGTACGAGGAGATAATCGCGCGTTTTGGCACCCCGAAAACGGTGATTTCCGATAACGGGACGCAATTCGAGAGTCGCTGTTTCGCGGAATTTCTGACCGAATTCGGGATCGAACACCGCCACACGCCCCCGTACACCCCGCAGGCAAATCCGGTCGAGCGGGCCAACCGGACGATAAAGATGATAATCGCCCAGTCCACCGAGGGAAATCATCGTCACTGGGACCAGAACTTATCCGCCGTGACGCTCGCCTTAAACAGCGCCCGTCACGATTCCACCGGATTCTCACCCGCCTTCTTAAATTTCGGGCGGGAACTGAATTTACCGCGGAGTCTTCACCAGGAAGCTGTCCCGGCCACCGAACCGGAAGCGACCGATAGCGACGTTCCCAAGGAGCACCTGTCCCGGCTGCGGAAACTCTCCGAGGTTTTCGCGCTCGTCCGGACGCAATTGGCGCACACCTTCGCCCGCCACAGCCATCATTACAACCTGAGGCGCCGCGACTGGAAATGTTTTCCGGGCGACGTGGTGATGAGGAGAGAACATCCCTTATCATCCCCGTAAGCACTATATGGTCTTCAATTTTTTAAGTCTCCATTCAAATAATGAGATGTATTAGTAATAAAAATAATAAAAGAATGCATATTGGATAAACTGCCACCTTATGAATGAAACAAAGTATTCTAACTTATCAAAACTCAAGAGACGAAGAACGATGTACTTACCATACACCGATGAAATAGTATTTTGACACCAGAAAATGGTCTTTGAGAATTTAACACTTCATTCAAAAATGAGATGTAAGTATTAGTAGTAATAGAAGAATGTATATTGAATAAACTGGGACCTTATGAATGGAACAACGTATTCGAACTTACAGATGTATCCTTTATGGGAAAGCCATTTCTTCAGTCAATACTACCATACACGCGGAAGGGATTATGTCGGTCAATTTTAAAATACCGATAACGACAACCGGTATTCTCACCCATTTTATGCTACAGTGTTTTGAGTTTCATGAAAAACTCAGAAAAGTGTATAAAATATGCACGAAAGATGCAGTTTTCTCCAAAATTTGCATATGCATTTTGCAAAAATACCCGAAATATGCACAAATATGCAAAAATAAATATGTTCCAGGCTCTAGTATAATAAAGAAATGCATATTGGATAAACTGCCACCGTATGAATGGAACAAAGTATTCGAACTTATTAAAACTCAAGAGACGAAGAACGATGTACCATACACCGTTCAAATAGTACATATTTTGGCACCAGAAAATGGTCTTTGAGTATTTGAGACTTCATTCAAAAGTGAGATGTATTAGTAGTAATAAGAGAATGCATATTAAATAAACCGCCACCTTATGAATGGAACAAAGTATTTCAACATATCAGATGTATCCTTTATGGGAAAGTCATTTCTTCAGTAAATACTACCATACACGCGGAAGGGATTATGTCGGTCAATTTTAAAATACCGATAACCACAACCAGTAGTCTCACTTATTTTATGATACAGTGTTTGGAGTTTCATGAAAAACTCAGAAAAGTGTATAAAATATGCACGGAAGATGCAGTCTCCTTCAAAATATGCATATGCATTTTACAAAAAATTCACGAAATATGCAAAATATGCAAAAATACATATGTTCCAGGCTCTAGTATGATAAAAAAATGCATATTGGATAACCTGCCACCGTATGGATGGAACAAAGTATTCTAACTTATTGAAACTCAAGAGACGAAGAACGATGTACTTACCATACACCGATGAAATAGTATTTTGGCACCAGAAAATGGTCTTTGAGTATTTGAGACTTCATTCAAAAGTGAGATGTATTAGTAGTAATAAGAGAATGCATATTAAATAAACCGCCACCTTATTAATGGAACAAAGTATTTCAACATATCAGATGTATCCTTTATGGGAAAGTCATTTCTTCAGTAAATACTACCATACACGCGGAAGGGATTATGTCGGTCAATTTTAAAATACCGATAACCACAACCAGTATTCTCACTTATTTTATGCTACAGTGTTTGGAGTTTCATGAAAAACTCAGAAAAGTGTATAAAATATGCACGGAAGATGCAGTTTCCTTCGAAATATGCATATGCATTTTACAAAAAATTCACGAAATATGCAAAATATGCAAAAATGCATATGTTCCAGGCTCTAGTATAATAAAAAATGCATATTGGATAAACTGCCACCGTATGAATGGAACAAAGTATTCTAACTTATTAAAACTCAAGAGACGAAGAACGATGTACCATACACCGATGAAATAGTATTTTGGCACCAGAAAATGGTCTTTGAGAATTTGAGACTTCATTCAAAAATGAAATGTATTAGTAGTAACAAAAGAATGTACAAATAAATAAACTGCCACTTTATGAATGGAACAAAGTATTCTAACTTATCAGATGTATCCTTTATGGGAAAGCCATTAAGCACGAAAAATGTAGTTTCCTCCAAAATATGCATATGCATCTTACAAAAAATACCCGAAATATGCAAAATATGTAAAAACGCATATTTTCCAGGTTCTAGTATAATAAGGAAATGCATATTGTATAAACTGCCACCGTATGAATGGAACAAAGTATTCGAACTTATTAAAAAACGAAGAACGATGTACCATACACCGATTAAATAGTATTTTGGCACCAGAAAATGGTCTTTGAGAATTTGAGACTTCATTCAAAAATGAGATGTATTAATAGTAATAAAAGAATGCATAATAAATAAACTGCCACTTTATGAATGGAACAAAGTATTCTAACTTATCAGATGTATCCTTTATGGGAAAACCATTTCTTCAGTCAATACTACCATACACGCGGAAGGGATTCTGTCGGTCAATTTTGAAATACCGATAACGACAACCGGTATTCTCACCCATCTTATGCTACAGTGTTTTGAGTTTCATGAAAAACTCAGAAAAGTGTATAAATCATGCACGAAAGATGCAGTTTCCTCCAAAATATGCATCTAGCAAAAATACCCGAAACATGCAAAATATACACAAATATGCAAAAATGCATATGTTCCAGGCTCTAGTATAATAAAAGAATGCATATCGGATAAACTGCCACCGTATGAATGGACCAAAGTATTCGAACTTATTAAAACTCAAGAGACGAAGAACGATGCACCATACACCGATGAAATAGTATTTTGGGACCAGAAAATGGTCTTTGAGAATTTGAGACTATTCAAAAATGAGCTGTAAGTTTTATTAGGAGTAATAAAAAATGCATATTGAATAAACTGCCACCTTCTGAATGGAACAAAGTATTCGAACTTATTAGATGTATCCTGTATGGGAAAGCCATTTTTTCTTCAGTAAATACTACCATACACGCGGTCAATTTCAAGATACCGATAACGACAACCGGTATTCACACTCATTTTATGCTACAGTGTTTTGAAAAAACTCAGAAAAGTGTATAAAATATACTGAATACTGATACTGATGGTTTAAATTATGAAAATTATGATTTTAATGCTTATATTCGCCCTGGCATCGCAACCAGATTAGATACATCTAATTATGAGAACGGTGGCCGAATTTATGTAGAGTACGTTGGATTGAGATAAAAAATGTATGCGTCAGATGTGGAGGGGGGATGTGACTAAAAAGACAAAAGGAGTAAAAAAATCAGTTAAACGCGAATTCTGTATGGAGCATTATTGAAATTTACTACACAAGTTCGACGTTGAGTATCGCAAAATACGGTACTGGAATCTATTGAACATATCGTATATGCACAATACATGTAAATAAGATTACCTTAAGTAGTAAGGGTGATAAGAGATGCTTGCGTCCAAACAGTACCAATACGTACGCTTGGGGTAATTTTAGAATGAAAGATATATGATATTGCGGATGATGATGATTTATCTTGAATGTATAATAATTATACTAGGTAATTGATTTATGTTTTTTTATTTATAAGTATTTTTTGTGTAAAAACAGCTTTGTACAAGCATATGTTAATAATAAAAGAATGTATATTGGATAATCTGACACCTTACGAATGGAACAAAGTATTCGGACTTATCAAAACTCAAGAGGCGAAGAACCATGTGTATGTACTAGCAGACACCCAGATATATTATAAAAATAGTATTTTTCTCATATTCGACACCCGAAAATGGTCCTCGATTATTTAAATCTCCATTCAAATAATGAATTGTATCAGTTTATATTAATAAATTGATGTTTATTTTATCCCAATACCGGGGCGGGGGCGGCGCGGCGGCCTTATCGGGTACCCGGCGGCTATCAGGTACCGCCATGGGCGTAGGAAACCCTCTCAACACGTACCGACTACGCGACACACAGATACGACTCGCCACTGACCACACTCTCTCTCATTACGCATAGGAACGAGAGAGACCGACAACGCGATAAGAGAAGGTGGAAGGTGGAACTAGAACGCCCATATAATCCCTACTCTTATCGTCGGCCGACAAGGGTTTCGCCGCGAAACTCGCCCCGAAATTCTCCGGGCCGTACACCGTTTCGCGCGTCCTCTCACCGGTCGTGTACGACCTGAAAGATGCGTCCGGAAAAACCGTGCGCCGGATTCACATAAAAGACTTGAAGCCGTACCGGCAGGACGAACCGGAGGAATAGAGCGTCACCGCGCCGGCCTCTGGATGGGAGTTTTCCCCCAGGATGGCGATCGGCCAGATTCCACGCGAGGGCCGACTCCCCCAGCACTCTGCCGCCAGCGCTCGACGATGTCTCATCACGAGGGGCCACCAATGCCCGAGCTGCGCCCGATCTCCGTCCTCTTCGGCGGTGTTTCGCCGCCGGGAGAGGGCGGTCTTCCGTCGGACGTGTATTCGGATTTAGAGGAGCGATTACTCCGGTCGCCAGAGTCCGACTCGCAGCCGTCGGCTCCCAAGCGGGCCCGTCCGTCCGACGCGGTCACCACCATCCACGAGGGGCCGGCCCGAATCCTGGAGAATGTCGTCGTCACCGTCGGCAGCGTCCTCCGGCTGCCCGTCTCGGTTCCTCTGGCCGCCCTCCGACCCCCGGCAGTGTTGCCAACTCCCAAGAGTAGAAGTATAGAGGATAAGATGGGGTCACTGATAAGGTCATTAGTGGTATTAGTGTCAGCTTAGTGATTGACAGGTACATGAAAATTAATCCCAATGGTAAGTGGAGTACCGTCCTTCATGAAATTTGTAAATTCTAGGTAAAATCAGGCATTTCAGGATTAGCGTAGGTACCTCTAAACATGTAAGGACATGAAAAATTAATACCAATGGTAAGTAGGGCAACGTCCTTTATGGATTTTTTGGAAATTTATGGTAAATACAGACTCTCTGACTGTTTAGTACATTTGGAATACACTATTATTAAATTTTATTAATCTTTATTTTGGAGGGAGTGTGTTATATATTAAGGCCCCAGCAGCGTCGTGCCATTTGGTCACTGTTAGCTGAATTGTGTGTACGTGAATAACTATTAATATCAACATGGCGATGTCGTTCAATAAGAAACGCCCTGCAGTCTGGCAAACACCGCAGAAAACTGTGTTAAAGAAGAAAAAGTGTCTAACTTATGACAGTATTGACGAAAACGATGGCCCTTCATATCCGCATCTCCCAGTCAACCGTGAGAAGAAGCGTCTCTACCATGAAATCGTGTTTCCGTTAACACGATCTGGTAGTAAGATTGTGTGTATAGGTGTCGACCCTTTAGAGTGCAATATGCCCACATTACGTTTGATGAATCAGAATATGACGGCCATGGCTAGTTTCAACCTCGGGGATCTACGCGAGCTTCTGAATGACCTACCGCATATTATGCACAAGGCTGAAAATAAGGACTATGATGGTGAGAATAATGAAGAGGAGTTGGTTACCGAGCTGAAAAATTACAACGTGCATCTACAATCAGGCGGCGTTATCCAGTTTCGTCAGCTCCACCCCCAACTGAAGAATTTTGAGAATATTTGTCTAACAGCGGCCACTCTAAAAATTTTTAAATGCATGTCTGTGAATTTCGTGTCTAGATTGGAAGCTCTATTGATAAAACGGGATACAACGAATGAGTTCATCAATATCGATGCACTTGTGAATGATATAGCTCGTGTTAAATTCGGTACCCAACGTGATATTGACGAAATTATATATGAAATAATTGAAAAATCGTATGATAATAGTGACTTGGTGCACGAACTTGTTTGTAAATTTTATAACACTATTAGAGCTGATATTGAATACAAAATAAACCATATGGCTACCTTTAATAATTATAACTATTGATAATTGTAATATTTTTTATAAATAAATAAACAATTTGAAAATATAAATATTTTTGATGTCTTTTCTTTCGTTCGTTCGCTAGATTTAGGAATAAGTATACCTATATAAGTTGTTGAAAAATGAGCGATGGGTTATTACGTATATTAACACTATACGGTGCATACCGATATGGCGTCAAGAATAGTGGAAACGCGTTTGAAGCACCCATTTACGTGTATAATTGCAGGGCCGACGGCCTGTGGCAAAACTTATTTCATTAAAGAATTTTTGAAACATCTACATGCAATGGTGGATACTAAATTTTCACGAGTGGTTTGGTACTATGACGAATGGCAGCCTTTATATAATTCTAATGATGGTAATCAGTGTACGCCAGTTCAATACGTACAGGGCATACCAAGTACAACACACTTTGACGGTAATGAGCCAACACTAATAATTATCGATGATTTAATGCGTGAATCTGGCGAAAGTATTGTCGACATATTTACAAAAGGAAGTCATCATCGTGATCTCAGTGTGTTCTTTATAACACAAAACCTATTCCATCAAGGAAAAGGTCAACGTGATATATCATTGAATGCTAACTATATAGTTTATTTCAAAAATCCGCGTGATAAAGCACAAATAAATCACCTAGCACGCCAGGTATATCCTGAAAATGTAAAATTTGTACGAGAGGCCTACACAAATGCAACACAACGACCGCATGGGTACCTCCTATTCGATTTAAAACAGGACACCGATGACGATTTACGGTTTTGAACAAATATCTTACCGCATGAAGTACCATGTAGCGTGTATCTACCTAAAAAAAAAAAGTATAAATAAATCTACTATAACGTACCCGGTTCATTTGTTTAGAATGTCGCGTACATTGATGAGCAACGCGTCACTATTGCGTTTTCTGTACAAGACAAAACCCGAATACCGTAAAACTGTTTTGAAAGTAGCCGATAAGAAATTGATACACTGTATATGTGAGTGTGTATACAATACGTTAGCTGGCAAAGTTCCGCTCAGTAAATTAGAAAAGTCTAAATTATCAAAACACAAAAGTGTATTGCGCAAACTCGTGGGCAAAAATAAATCCGTAGCGACCCGAAAGCGTATAATCGTGCAAGAGGGTGGTGCATTTTTACCATTAATTCTAGCACCGCTGCTATCGGGTGTATTGAGCAGTTTCTTCAGTAAATAAGCAAACAGATCTACAACATGCAACACGCTAAGAAAATGATAATGATCGAGCCGGAATTATTCGACCGATTCACACAGACAAAAAACACACAGCCTGAGACATTAAATCAGCTTGATGATGAAATGTCACAAGTGTTGCAAAATACGAAATTCAACGATCACGAAAAATGGAATCGGTACCAACAGATTTTGCAAAGATATTTACACGTCGTGCATAGTAATAGACAGCCAGTAGCGCTTACGATACATGAACAATCAGCGCAACAGCACGAGACCCCACAACCCGATACACCAATTATCACATCAACACCATACACACAACAGATGACCTCCGTCGACGTGGGCACACAAGGTTCAACGGATTTATATACAGATATAATTGAAACACTGCCGAAAACGCTCCAGAATAAGGGTGCAAATCTTTTACGAAAAATACATGGGGATGGTACTGTGACCTGGGATGACCGAGGAGTTGTTCGTGTAAATATGCAACCAATTGAAGGTTCTAATATTACCGATTTGATCAACGACTTTGTAAGAAATCGTAAACGTCAAGCGACTGCAAAAGGATGGCGTGAATTTGCCGATGTCTTGGCAGAAAAAAATGTACCACGGTCACTAATAGGTAATATTAATCATGATCTTTTGAATAAAACCAGCACAGGTGTTGATAATACACCAGTTTCAAGTGCCGACGTTCATGAACACACATATGACAAGTTAAATACAACATCGCAAAAAAATACACCGCTGTCATCACGAACACCTAAAATCTCCCGTCATGACCGCACACAGCGAAGTAAACAGTGGGCGAGCTTCAAACTATAATCATGATTTAATGTGTCAAACTTACTATAAGCCATCAGGATCCGCAGCTTTTGCAGGTGTTAACAAATTACAATCGGCTTTAAAGGGCGCCGTTCCAAAAGATGAGGTCGTTGACTGGCTACGTGGCGAAGATGCCTATACCCTACATAAACAAGCGCGTCGAAAATTCCCGCGAAATAAGTACATGGTGTCCAACATAGACGATTTATTCCAGGCTGATTTGATCGATATGCGTAGTCTAAAAGAACACAATGACAGCATCAGCTTCCTTCTAACAGTCATAGATGTATTTAGTAAATATGCGTGGGTGCAGCCTTTGAAAACTAAAACGGGGTCTGAGGTGGCTCGTATGTTTCAAAAAATTTTCACACAGGATAACCGCATACCGGTCAGCATACAAACCGATAAGGGGAAAGAGTTTTTAGCTAAACCTGTACAAAATATTTTAAAAAAATACGATATAAATTTTTATGTAACGCAAAACCCAGATGTGAAAGCCGCTGTAATTGAGAGATTCAATAGAACCTTGAAAGAAAAAATGTTTAAATTTTTCACTTATAAAAATCATTACCGCTATATAGACGAGTTGCAAAATTTCGTTGACGGTTATAACTGTGCACATCATAGAACAATTAAAATGGCCCCTAAAGATGTACGTACCAACAACATTTTAACAGTGTATAATAATACCTACAAGTCAACATTAAATGTGTCAGTAAAGATTAAGTATAAGGTTGGCGATCATGTCCGAATATCCAAATATAAAAATATTTTTGAAAAAAGCTATACAGGAAATTGGAGTGACGAGATTTTCAAAATAGTACAGATCATTAAAAGGACGCCCGTTGTATATAAACTGGTCGATCTTCTAGACGAGACCATCGAAGGTGTATTTTACCAGCACGAATTACAGAAGGTAAATTACGATGCTGATGCAGCGTTTAAAATTGACAAGGTTTTGAAACGTCGATATAAAAATGGTAAACAAGAAGTGTTGGTTCAGTGGCGCGGATACCCTTCAAAGTTCAACTCGTGGATTGCTAGTTCGGCTGTTGACCGAATATGAGTATGGAAAATGAATTTTATCTAACGCTTTTAAGCGACAGCTCCAAAGCCTATTTTCCGGATAACACAACGACTTCGTTCACAACACAATTACCAAGATGCGTTCATCTGACGGGTGAATGGGCAGTTGCGATGACTGAAATACAGTTCCCATGCTCGATGCTCTCGGTACGGGACCAAGAAAATATTGTATATTTACGATATAGAGTACCCGTAATGAATAAGGCTGCGGCAATGCAGCTAATTGAAGGAGATGTCATAAAAAACTGTTTCAACGATGCCCTTATTGCGGGTGGTTCAATAGCAATCACTGATAGCGACCAGTTTTGGGCCAAGTTTCATATCGAGTCTGGCGATTATGTGTCAGTACAAAATGTCATCGACGCTATAAATAAAACAATAGATAATCGAGCCGTTTTCGCGTTTCAAGAGGGTTCGAAAAAAGTCAAGGTTACATCGCCGTGTGAGTATTTGGAATATGTGGGTCTCTCGCCTTATCTCAGTCTCCAATTAGGATACGAACACGATACGAATTTATTGGGGAAAGTTTCAGAACACCCCGCCAACATACAGTTGGGTATTCCGGCACAGTTATTCGTGTATACGGACATAATAGAGCCGCAAATGATTGGTGATGTCATGGCCAAGGTAATTAGGATCGTCGTTGTGGATAACTCGAAATACGTATACGGATCATATCAGGTGCATGCCTTCACACAACTACATTATACACCCGTGCTCAAACGTGAATTTGAAAACATCGAGATAGATATAAGAACCAGCGTGGGTGATAAAATACCATTTCAGTTCGGCACGGTCATTGTGAAACTACACTTCGTCCGGAAGAATGGCACATATTAATTGTCCATATCACAATTATTACATTAACCAAGCGGGTACAGGTGTCGGCACAATATATCGAGGGGCTGTGTATCAACGCGGGCGTGGGATTGGCTCTTTCTTGAAGGGTTTACTAAGATCTATTCTACCGTTAGTCAAAAGTGGCGTTAGAACTGTTGGTACAGAGGCTCTTGAATCGGGGGCCCATTTCCTGAGCGACATTGCTGTAAACAAGCCCGCCAAAGAATCATTTAAGGCAAGATTGAGTGAAACTGCTGACAATTTGAAGCGCAAAGCTGCCGCTAAAATCAACTCGTTATCAGGCGGGGGTAGTGGTGGGGGTTGTAATCATATAAAAAAGAAAGCACGCTTAAACAAAACGCATTCACGTCGTATACAGGTTGTTCGTAAAGCATCCTCAACAAATAATAATAATAATAAAAAACCACAACAGACCGACATATTTCATTAAGAATGGCATTTCTCCATGCAAATTCATGTGAGTGTGTGAAGTCTGAACTGGACCTTTTTGCATTACCAACAACGCAAACAAGTATCGAAAGTGGGCAATGGGTGAATTACAAACCGCTATCGAATATCACAGATGATAGCCCGTTGGAATTTGTTGTACATGGTGGTGGCGACGAATACATAGATTTATCGCAAACGTTAATACACATGAACATTCGCATAACAAAAGATGATGGAACACCTTTTGAAGCTGAAGCTAATATTGGACCAGCGAATAATAGATTACACACGTTATTCACACAGGTTGACGTTCACATGAATCAAAAACTTGTTTCACCACCCAAAACCGCTAAACGCTAAACGTTGTTTGGTTTTGGTGGGTAACCGGTCCGAGACCGTCAATTCCCTTCATCTGAACAGTACACAGACGTATTTAGTACGTAAGTGCAAGAGTTACAGAAACCATATTTATTGTATTCCGGAGAGACACGCAGACGGCACCTCTTTGCGAAGAACTGCGTGTCATCTCATTGGAGTGTACATATATAAATGGGGGGGGCGTGGGTTTAGCGTTGGATCGGGAAAGGTTCGGGAAAACGAATAAAAAGTAATAAAAAAGGGGCTTACCGACGTCGATGGAGGTGGCCACGTCTGCGGGGGGATGATCTGGGGACCTGCAACATAAGAAAGAGAGGTGTAGAAAAGAGTGAGGTAGCATCGAGTACAAACTTGTCATAGGAGGGCCATTTTTGCACGTTTTACGCGGTGATGACCGCGCTCGTCGTAATCGACGGCGTCCCGGACCAGACGGTTGGGATGTACCTCGGCTTTACCGAAAGTTTTCACGGCGGAGTCGCGTAGGAAGTCTTTTAGGAGCGGGAGTTCCGCCTCGCGGTGCAACTGAGTGTTGCGAACGAACCAGGGGGCATTGAACGCGGATCGGAGGAATTTGTTCTGAAACACCTGCAGCCTGTGAAGTTGTGTGTTAGACACATGACCCCAAACAGGCGAGGCGTAAGTCAGAGCGGGTCTCAAGACTGTCTTGTACAGGAGAAGCTTGTTTTTAATTGACAACTTGCTCTTGCGGCAAGTCAGCGAAGCGAGAGACCCGGAAACGCGTTTGGCATTCGACAGGGCGTAATCAACGTGCTTCCCAAAAGTTAGCCGCTTGTCGATTTTTACACCGAGGTACTTGACTTCGTCCGCCCAGGGAATATCCTGGCCGAACATGGTGACATGACCGACGGGTTGGACCCGACGGCGGGTTATCAAAAGGGCTTGACTTTTCTCAGGATTTACGTCAATCCTCCAGAGACGTAACCACGTCTCTAAAAGATCGACGGCCTCCTGAAGTCGCGAAGTGACACGGTGGGACTGAGTTGAACGAGTAAGAATGGCGGTGTCGTCGGCGTAAATGGCGAGTTCAGTACTCGCCAGTTTGGGAATGTCCGCGGTGAAAAGGGCGTACAAAAGCGGAGAAAGGGCTGATCCTTGCGGGACCCCGGCCTCGATGAGCCGCTCGGTCGAGAACGCGTCGCGAACTTTCGCTCGGAAGGAGCGCGCGGACAGGAACGATCTTATTAGTTGCACCATGGCGACCGGTACTCCTGATCTGAGGAGCTTACAGAGAAGCCCCTCATGCCAGACGGTATCGAAAGCCTTCGACACGTCCAAGAAAATCGCCCCCGTGACCTGTCTCCAGTTAAGCCCCACCCAACAACACGTATGGATACAAATGTTACATTGAATATCTTTTGAACTATGGGCCCGATGCCAAAGCATCTCATCTGACGTGCGGTTTATGGTATACGGATACACACGGAAAAATGAATGAATTTTCGGCCGCGAACAAGGGTTATACAAAGCGCAAGAATTTCACGAAGGGTGGCAAACAGCTAGATTTAATCGGACATCTACATAGTGATATTTTCAATCAAGAAAAGTTCCTTCTCAACGGTGTGGAATTACGCATCAAGCTTGTTAGATCTAGAAATAATTTTGTTTTGATGGGTGAATCCGGATCTGGTAAAATTCAAATCAATGACGCTACATTACTCGTACGCCGTGTTAAAATTAATCCCACGGTTCTGATTGCACATGCTAAAGCTCTCGAGACGACGTCTGCCAAGTACCCTATAACACGTAATGAAATCAAAGTCCTCACGGTGCCCGCCGGTGTCCAAGGAAAGACGTTAGATAACATTTTCCTGGGCCAATTACCTAAAAGGTGCATCGTGGGATTCGTATCGAATAAGGCCTTTAACGGTGATTACACCCTGAATCCGTATAATTTCAAACATTATAAGTTGAATTTTCTATCGCTGTACGTTGACAATCAGCAGTACCCCTCTAAGCCTCTACAGCCCGATTTTGTGTCAGATAACAAACTCTACGTCAACATGTATCACACATTATTCTCGGGGACCGGAATTCACTTTCTAAATGAAGGTAATGATATTTCGCGTGAAGAATACCCCGAGGGTTTCTGTCTAAGTGTTTTCGATTTGACGCCAGATCTTACGGCCAGCTCGACAACGCATTGGAATCTCATACGGTCGGGTAGTTTACGTTTAGAGGTACGCTTCAATGAGGCATTGCCTGAAACCGTAAACTGTCTTGTTTATGCAGAATTCGACAACGTAATAGAAATAGACAAAAACCGTAATATCATAGTTGATTATAGCAGTTGAGTGTGTAGGTATAAAGTTACAATTTTCAATTGTTTGCGTCAGTTGGTCATAGGTATTAGTATTGAAAAGACGTCATGGAGGTATATATAGATTTTCAGGGGTTCTCAACGGCCCGAAACGAATTTGTATTTAAAGAAATCGGTTTCGTTGGTAAATCTGTATTTACACACGATCAGGTTGTTGTGTTTAAACCACCACATACAATTGATGAATTACCGCGCAAGACTTGGCGTAGTGTCAACTGGCTATTTAATAATCATCATGGCATCAGGTGGCAGGCCGGTGATACTGAATACACTGAGCTTTCAACGGTTCTAGAGAGAAATGTTAAAAATGCGTCTTTGGTTTACGTCAAGGGTGACCACAAGAAGTCGATACTAAGTGGATTTTTACCACACATGTGTATTGTTAATTTGGAAATTTTCGGATGTCCAACATTGAAAGAATTGAGATTGCGAAGAGACATCTCGGCGTGCGAGTGGCATAACCAGGCGTCGAACGTTTGTGCACAAATAAATGCTGAAGACTTGAAACTTTGGCACGATGAATACATTCGGGATAATGCGATGCCTCGAGGAGATCAAATTGCTGCAGAATCATTATGTCGGTGTTTTTGCGTATGACATGTTACCCGTGTACATATCTAAACCGTTCATGATTGTCGTGAATACAGATCCTAGTAGCAAGCCGGGGCGTCATTGGGTCTGCATTTATACTAATGAGTTGGGTATTTCGTGTTTCTTTGATAGTTACGGACGCCCACCACAAACTAAAATCAAGAACTTTCTATTTAGGAATAGTAGTCTATGGGTATATAACACAAGAATTCTACAAGACATGATGTCAACGGTCTGTGGCCAATATTGCTGTTTATTTTTATTGAATTTTGCTTTAGCGTGTAACTTGGATGATTTTTTGCATGTATTTAATGACGATACTAAAGTTAATGATTCGACATGTAGGACACTTTTCAAAATGTATTTTGGTGGAAAATAAATATATACTTGAAACGATTTCAATGAATATTATTTTTTTATTTTATAGAGTTAGGTATATGTACATTCCAGTTATTTTATATATATATATACATATCAGGCACAGCTGCTACAAGAGCTGCTACTACTGCTGCTGCTGCTGCTGCTGCTGCTACTGCTGCTGCTGCTGCTGCTACGGCGCCGGTGGCTGCTGATGGGCGCTGGCGCTAGCAGTTTATGACTTTCGTCGCAAAAATCGGTCTGCGTCGCTTGGTCCGTTTGCTGTTGCTGCTGCTGCGGTCGTCCCGAATCATGCGCTAGCTTTTCCAAAGCAGCCTTGTATAAAATGTCGATGTGCACCTCTTGTAGATACCGCGGTGTTGATAGCCCCAAAATTTTCGAGGCGCGAATCAGGCGCGCTTTATACATGTTGCGTCGAGTCCTCAGTAAGGCCTGCGACGCTTTATGAGCGGCAGCCCTTGCAGCCTTAGCAGCCTCAATTTTCTCCAGGACCGCCGTGTGGGCGTCGATTGCCTGGAAAAACCCGGGCCATTCAACCACAGGCTCAGGCCCCCACAGGTGTTCGTGGGTGTCCATTACGGGGGTTGCTTCTGGTATCGGCATGGTTGCAACGGTGTGTGTTCTATGGGTCATACGCGAAAATTATCAAAATTAGTACCATTATTATTATTGACAGGAAATGAATACGCCATAAAGTATAAATGATAAAGTTAAACTTACGGCTGTTGTGGTGTCGGTGGTCGCTCAAAAATGTATTGCGGGGTCTCCGGTATAGACAGTACCGGTACGGTGTAGGCGCTATTTACGAGAAGATTATTTTCAGAAAATATTACACAGCTAAAAAATCAAAGTTAAACTTACGGTTGGTGTACTGGTGTGAAGTCATCGTCGGCGTCTTCATCGTCGGTGTCATCGATGATGATGGGCATAGACGCCTTTGGTTTTGGTTCGGTTATTGTTCTGTTTAGCACAATGTAAAAGTTAGCGTAAAATTACTAAGAAGTAAAGTTGAACTTACGCAGGTTTGATAATAATATTTGACATGATTTGCAGGATCGCTAGACCCCGCGGTGTACACATGATGCACGTGCAGTACGGTGAACGGTGCTCACAAGTTGCGGGGTCTTTGCAATATACTTTACGGGCTGATGTCTTCTTCATCGTCGAGCTGGATGCAGTCTTCATCATCGAAATATTCGGTCGATACTGAATAGTCACACGTTGCAAATGGCAATATTTATATAGTTTGGAAATGCCCTCCTAAAGTCTGCACTAATGACTCTGTAATGGTTGGGTTTGGGGGTATGAAATCAGCGCTGAAGTCTCGAATGGGTTTTGTAAACTTGTAAAGTTTATTTTCATGGAAAATATGTATAAAATTGTAAAAGTAAAAAATTGTAAAAGTAAAAATTGTAAATAATAGTAATAATAATAATAATAATAACAATAAACGACAGCCGTAACAATAATAACAACAACAATAACAGTAAAAATAATGACAGTAATAATAATGACAGCAGCAACAATAACAAAAACAATGACAATAATCATCATTCCTCAGCACAACATTTGCGGTCATTTGAATCCAAACGGCACCGTATCGAAGCTGTTATCAATGCGGCGCCGTTTAGTGTAGTTTACGCGGTATGTCTTCGTCCGCGTCAGACATATGACATCGTACATCCCCGTACGGGTGATTTGACGGTCGTCGCTGATTAAGACGTTATTGGTATCATCATCATCAGCACCCTCGTTGATGACCATTTCTTTTAATTTTTCGAAATTAACCAAATTCGCGTTTTTATAATTAAGGCAAATACCTTTTACTTTGCAAATGGTTCGGGTTTCATGCGTGATGGGGTTGTAAACCTTGTAAGCGTAATTTTTCGGTCCACCACTCACAAATTCAATGATGTACCAATCAGGTCCAAAATCACCGAGAATCTCGTCTGTCATATCGCCGAGAAAATCACCCGTCGGGGGCACCCACTCATCTTTAGCGTTGATATTTTCGACAAAAATTATACTATCCGTGTCAAAGTATAGAACACGGCGCCCCAATTTTTCGAGATACGAATAAAGAACAAGTCGTGCATTAGCTGTTGTGTAGGCGGCTATTGCAACGTTCACAGTTTTCAGCGGTAGTACAGCTTCCCCGATGAGATTCCACGTGCAAAGCAGAACCTCATCGTTTATAACTGTAATGTCATGTACCTCGACTGATGGATTTGTCAGTAGTTTGAATAGGTGTGCTGAATCGGTCACAACAGACGTCTGCATTAAGTTTGTGCGTTGCCCAAACTTACCCCAAAGCGACGTCAGCATCAATTTAGAATTTTGACGGAGCCCCGCATTATGAATTATATTCGCATCATCTAATTGTATGCCTTCACGTGCCTCATATTGTCGAATGTATTCGGTCTTTGACTGGTCTGATACACACCACGACGGCCACCCGCTACTCTCCTGCTTATGCTTCAAAAAATTGTTAACGTAATCCGCAAAAAGACCACCGGTGCGTGTTGCTTTGTCGTAAAGTGTTACCTGGTACTCCCAGATTTCATGCAACTCAATAATTTTGTAACCGAGTGATGTGGCTTTGCAAACCTCGTCGGCCGTAAAAGTACCCGTAAACATCCGCTCAGCGGGTGCATGCGTACATTGAGCATTATTACAATCCACGGCACACGTTTTACAAAGCGGGAAAAGAAGTTTACCATTTGCTTTTAAAGGGAGTAACGGGTGGTACAGATTTTGTGGTGGTAATACACTGCATTTGATTAACCATCCACCAGTGCCATGTTCAATTTTCGACACTCGATATCGCCAACGTGTATTTTAGGGTGTCCTATGGGGCACTTTCCATACTTATTAACGAATGGATAAAGCGAGCATACATCTATGTACCGAATCCGTTGATTTCGTGTGCATTTATGGTACAGCTTGCATGCATTAGTTCGCCCACCATAAAATGCGTCCCGGGGATCTAGTGGTGCGTTTTTAAAAATTCCATCGCGATCGTTCAAAAATTGTGAAAGCTCGCGATTCATCTTTATATCGTTATTGAATTCACACTCCCACTTGACTATTAAATTATACCCTAAAGATCTAATGCGTTCATCTGAAGCCTCTGTATGCTCGCGCCTTTGCAATAAAGTGTCGGTTCGATTTTTCTTGCGGTCATCATCATCATGAGTATCGTCGGTATAGGGTACGGATGCTGTTTGATTAAAATGACACTCATGTCCGTGATAATAGCACCCGTGGAACTGGTATACCGTACGTGTGTCATCACAATACCCGTCGACTAAAATATTTTCGGGCAATCTAACCTCACGCGTTTTACCGGCATGCTTGATGCTAACACCCGCCGAATGTTCCTGCCATAAGAGCCATTTTATGGCTATAACCGACTGGCGATCGCGCATCCGATACCCGCCCTGTGGTATAATACCAATGTAGTCACGTTTTAGGTAGTTTCGTCTATACACTAAATTACAAGCCCCAGCGATTGTTGCAGTTTCCAAAAACGGATAAACGTTATTAGTTTTGATGAATAGATCCCGGAATCTAATACATGCACGTCGCAAGATATCAACGTCGCCAATACAATAACGCACAAGTTCTTCGCGCATATTGAAAACTACATTCGTTTGTGTACTATGCCATTTTAAGAAGTTCGCACGATCTTTAGTTTTCATGGTGTCGGGTGCATAGAACCGCGTTTCGGGTGTAGGACCAATATAATTTTCGTTAGCTATAGTGTTAAATAAGTATGAAAAGTACCCCTTAATTCCTTCAAATTTATAGGCTGATGGTAATTTTGCGAGTGGCATCGGCATAAAATTTAGACTGTCAATAAATCGCAGTGATGAGCCGCAAGTAATGGACATCAACTTAGTACCATTACGAATTACACGCGGAGTCCACCGCTGAATATCGGAGAATAATTTCTGTAATACGAAGCACCCGTCAAAACCTTTGGAATTATGAGCCAGTGCTGTGACCTTAAAGTTTCGGATTTTTTCACCAACATAATTTAAGAACTGCATAACAGGATCATCTTTATAAAAAATATGCTGACGTTTACCACAAATATGGCAGTCTATATTTACATCGTCAATATGCACACATGCCGCGCAAACCTGTTGGGCAACACACAGATTGACTTCGTGCTGAAATTTTCCAGGACCGTCGAGAGCTTTTTCTTGCCTCGTCTCAAAATCGTAAAAAATGAGCATAAACTTTTCGCGTAAATCTATATCTTTTTTTTTACTCAGCTTATTCACCTGCATATAGCAGTCATGTCTCACCGGTCGGACTTGGGTACAGGTTGTACAATACTTGAAGCCGCATTTATGCCCATCTTTACTTTTAGTCCAGAAACTAACGCAGCAGATTGTACAGCGTTTCAATCTAGCACATAACCCGGTCGCCTTATGTGAATTTAAACAATCGGCACCTCTAAAGTCGCGTTTACAATCCACACATCGGGACGATTTGACTTCGCTACAGGGTGGTGACGATAAACAACATTCGCACTTATAAGGACAGTTAATGTGTTGATGTCTGTCGCCTGTACGGTTGCGGCATCGTTCGCAAAAATATCCACAGGCAAATGCCCCCGTTAAACTGTTGATGTGACTGAAATGCGCCTCTAACAAAATTAAGTTTAATGTCTGTTTATCGTCACCGCGTGGACCCTCGAAACATACATCCTTGCCCTGACGCGAATTGTAGACAACGATCGTGAAATTCGGCAAATGATTTTGAAAACTGTCAATATCGTTATAATCACCGGGTCTATCTGACAAATCTACACCAGCCGCGACACATAACGTTACGGCCTTATCATGTAAAAGTTTCAAGCCACCCGCTGATTTATTGCGCATCTGGTTATATTCAGCAAAATTTGTTCTAAATGCGATACCGATAATCAGTGCATAGGCAAGGCAATAATGATTATTATTATCAATATAAGTTATGCTACGCTTACGTAATGACCATTCGATGTTTGTGAGTCCTCGTCCTTTGAAATTCCCACTACCAGCGGGTAAGACGACGCGATCAATCCGCATAACCATCCTGTCGCTGGTGAAGAAATTCGCGTTGCTCTGTAGGACACGTCCTATGATGTCCATGATGACTGCTGCTGCTAGTTGGTCCCGACGTCTGAAGGATACCCCCAACGGCTTCTCGGGGTGGTCCAAATTTTCAATGACAATCCCAACCATGTCACTAGGGTTGAAATTCGTCGTTGTGTACGCGATCAACTCATTGAACGCCGCCTAGTAAAGAAAACGATTATAAAGTAATCTCGGAATACTATTTAGTGTTAATTTGTTCATACCTTCAGCCATTGTTGGGGATTGACATTAGTATCATCGACATCATTGAACCGTAACGTTAAACGTTTTCCGTCAAGTCCAAATCGAGCTACCCGGCGCGTTGTCGCCCTCTCGACGGCTATAAATTGCAGCGCTGGTGGATTGTTAGCTAAAAATGATAATTTCAACAGTCAGTCATATAGAAAGTACATTTGTGGCTAATAATTTATCGCTGTTAGTACATACCTTGCTGATTTGCTGTAGATGAACCTGCACCGTGTTGAAAGACCGTACCTTGGGCAATTGGTACCCCACACACCCCCGGCTGTATATTGGGCCTAGTTACATCTAAAAATGGGCATTATTGTATTTAGTTTACACTTTACATGTGATATTTTAGCTTTCAAAAATCAACTTACGTTTGCAGGCATCGTAGACTATGTTCTTGAATTCGGTGGTGTGAATACTGGTCACCGCAGATTGTAATTTATCGAGGGTTATAATTTCGCGAGGCGTCAATGTGACTGACTCGAAAACCATTGCCATATTAACGTGGTTCAGGATCGCTTTGAGCATGTCCGGTGAATGCGCATATGCACCATTTTCAACAAGCACTAATAACTGCGACACCGTAAACTGTGCAAAAAATGCTTCGGAACTCATTTTCACGATTTCAAACTAGTGATATTAGCGGTCAGAAAGGCTCTCTAACATTACTGAGCTCCGGTGGTCGTCGACGCTTTAAATAGACTTTTCTAAAATGACTTCGGGGCAAAGAAACGTCATGGTTTTTTGTGACGTCCGTATTTCCGGTAGTTTCCGAGGCACCCTCATCAAGCTGTAACTACCTTCAGAATTTCACGTATTTCCAAAAATTATTTGCGAGCGTACATGTCGTGGCTGGTATTTGGTGAAATGCGCGAGTTATATATTTCTCTTATTTAGAAATAAAAACACTTAAACACGATTTTAGATTATCGGTGGTTTATTACAAAAAAGCAAAGACGTTTACAAGACGGTAGTTCGAAATAGAGTGATTAAAAAGTAATGGTATTTCATTTACAGAGATATCATAAAGTGCAATTATACAGTTTAGAGTTTATGTAAAAGTTCATGTAAAACATGCGTTCGCTGTGTTCTCATGGATCTTCTTGCGAGATTCCAAGAAGATGTCTCATGTGGCGTAGTGTTAGCGAAATCGTAATTCCTCCCCCCTTAGATGAGACCTAGGGAAGACGGACGTCGGAAAGGTCGACCCGAGACAACTCGATTGATTGGTTGTCTGATTTTTTCTGTGGACATAGGTTAGACAAAAATTTGACATAAATAAAGTATGATCCTAATAGAATCAGGATGATGTAGAGTACGATGGTCCATGTGTTGGGTGGAGTAGATATGGCTTCATTAAAACTTAAATTTGCTTGGTTGTTGTTGATTTGTTCTTTAAGTTTTCGAAGATCATCAAAGTCCAGATTTTTTAAATGAGTTGATTGAATTGAAAATGAATTGTCTTTTTGAGGCTTCTTGAGTTCAAAAAATAGAACGGGTAATGAATTTGACACAATTTGATTTGTATTTGTAATGATTTGTTTTGAAGTGACTATTCTACATGCATTAGGAATTTCAATTAAGAAAGTGCCTATGATGTTTAAGAATTCATCTTGATTATTGCATTTGAGTGAAAGGTCTTCGTTCTTCGGGAAGATTCCGATCCATTTATTTGATGTGTCTAATCTATGTATTAGAGTCTTGGTGATTTTCACGGGGATTTTTTCGCATGATGCTGGCTTTTCTGTGCGAAGAAGTTGAATTTCGCACGGGTTGTCATCGCTCAGTTCTTGAAGGGTTGAATCATCGCAGTAGTAGAGGCTTTGAGTAACTTGTAAGCATTCATCATTTGTGAAGGTGAAGTACAGTTCAGAATTTAATAAAAATTTATGTTTTGAAGAAATTATTTCAAACGAATCTTTATTTGGAATTGGAATTGGGAATAAATGATAGTAAGTGAAATCGTAGGGATAAATTAATGGTAAGTAGAGTAAAAACGTTATCTTATTGTTGAGGATAAAAGTTTCAACTTTAATTAATTTTTCGATTAAAAATGTGTTGTTAAGTGTAATCGGTAGAGGTAGGTCAGCGTTTGTTGACTTTTGTAATGCGAGAAGCTCCGTATAGAGGTTGTTTGTAGAGATAATGCTTGGGTGCAATGTGTTTAATTTTGAAAATGTTAATGCTGTTTCGACATCTTGAAGAATCGAAATAATAAATTCATAGAGATTCGTCAATTCATAGACTAATTCGGCTGTATAAAGACTTCTTTCAATTTTATTGAATATAGGTGAGATGTTGAGAATTTTCGTCTGCAACATTTTTTCGTTTGCGGTTACCTCTTGCATTGTTTTGTTAAATTTGTTTATCAGATCAATGGAAAGAGAATTTTGAGTTGAAATTGAAGAAGAAAGTTTAATTTGATTGTCTTGTAACTCTTTAATAAGTTTTTCGTATCTTTCGCCATCAGCAGCGTCGAGGTTACCGGTGATTGACTTGAAAATGGAGCCAATTCCATTAATTAGGCCACGTTTTAGACGATGGGGATGGGGTAAGATATTTTTGATCTTGTTTTCTGCTTTTGTTTTGACTAATTCTAGAACTTTCAAAGTGTTAGTAGTATAAGAGGAGTTAAGCGGATTATTATTGTTAGTTTCGTTAAGCAGATTATTATATTGCATATGCAGTTCATTAAGCTCTTGAATTAAAGGGTTAAGGTCATGGTAATGAATCAGTGTGTGTACTGACTGTTTAATTTTTGCTTGTCCCAGCTTCAGGGGAATCAGTCCGGGGTTTTGTTCTAGGTTTCTCATGGATATTTGGTCTTGTAGTCCTAAGACTATCGGGATCCTGTAAATGTAAAGGACGCTTTAAATTATCCATATGGATTTTTCCGTGTTTTTGTGTGGTTACGGTTTTGAGGTTTTCGTTTGTGCTAACAATTATGTCTTTACCCTTAAATTTGTTCGAAATTTTGTTTCTACCGTGTATTTTTATGTGAGTAGAATCTCCTGGTTGGAATGAGTCAGGGCGGTCACGATTTACATTTCGCTGTTTAATGATGTTTTCTTTTTGATGAAGGGATTTTTCGTTAATGGTTTGATACATTATTTTAGCTCGTTCTTTGTGTTCGTCTATGTAATTAGTTAATAATTTGGTTTCTAGATTGATATTGAATGGATTATCATTCGAGATATGTCCGTTGATTACGTCAATTGGTTTGAGTTTTGTGGACGAGTGAATGCTGTTGTTGTAGGCTAGGATTGCATTTGCCATTTTTATGTTAATCGATGTGGTTTTGTGACCTTTTTCATTCAATATTCGGATATGTTCTATCAAAGTTGAGTGTAGTCGTTCGATTGGACTATTCGATTGAGGGTGTTCTGGTGAACAGAAGTGAATTTGGATTTTATGTAAGTTGAGTAATTCTTGAATAACTGTATTTTTAAATTCGGTACCGTTATCTGATATGATTTGGTGGGGTACACCGTGATGGGAAAAGTAAATTATTAAATTTTCGGCTACTTGTGTTGAATGAAGAGAACGAAGTGGGTATGCTTGACTGTATTTTGAAAATTTATCGATAATGGTAAGAAATTTTGTTCCTTCTATGGTAAAAGTATCGACATGGAGGATTTCGAACGGTTTTGATGGTGTTGGAGTGATATTCATCTGCATCTTGATTGGATTTCTTTCGTATTTACACTTTAAGCAAGTTTCACAATTGTTAATGTACGTTTGAATTGATTTTGAGATATTGGGCCAATAATATAAGTTTTTTATTCTGGTCTCGGTTTCGGTTATACCACGGTGGTTCGTTTTGCCTTTGTGAAAATTTTTTATGATTTCGTCGATATCGATGGAATTAGTTACGTCGATGAGTTTCTTTAAACATCGTTTGAATTTAAAAGCGTGACATTTGAATGCAGTTTGTATTACTGTACAAAATATGGGGTATAAATCGGGATTTAAAAAGTAAAGCTGATATTGAACGTCTGAGGTTAAGAAATTGCGTACAAAGTTTATTATTTCTTCTTCGGCATTGTTTTGGGAAATTTGGATTTCTATTCGTTGTTTTTCTCCAAATAGTATTGATACTCGTGGTTTCGCAGGTGAATGGTAAACTGAACTAAATATCAGTTGATTCCTTCCAGAGTTTATAGGGTTTTCTGTAATCGGGATTTCTAATACAGGGTGTTCTCTATTATTTGAATGGACGGTTGATTCTCCTAAGTCGTCAATTAAATTGTCATTATCGGGTTCAACTATCATAGATAGGTTGTCGGGTTCGTATACCTTTTTGGTATGAATTTCTATCCGCGAAAGTGCGTCGGCATTTGAATTTAATTTTCCTTTCTTGTAAATTATGTCGAAATTGAATTCTTCGAGTTTGAAACGCCATCGAATTAGTTTCGAATTCGGTTCTTTTATAGAAAATAACCATTGTAATGGTCTGTGGTCCGTGATGATGGTAAATTTTCGTCCGAAGATGTAAGGACGGAAGTATTTCGTAGCCCATACTATTGCTAGGAGTTCTTTTTCAATAGTACTGTATTTGGTTTCTGTATCGTTTAATGTTCTCGAAGCATAAGCTATAGGAAGATCATTATCTATGGGTCCTTGAGAAAGAACGGCTCCGATAGCGAAATTGCTCGCGTCAGTGGTTAGGCAAAATGGCTTGGTATAATCGGGATATTGAAGTATTGGTTCTGTCATCAGTAGATTTTTACAAGTTTCAAAACAAGTTACAAATTCTTGGTCGTGAATAATTTTAGTGTTCTTTTTCAAACATTTGGTAAGTGGCTTGGTAATTTGGGCGAAATTATTGATAAAACGGCGGTAATAACCTAATATTCCTAAGAATCCTTTGATTTGTTTAGTGTTAGTGGGAATGGGGTAGTGCTTGATTGCTTTTATCTTGTCTGGGTTAGGTCGGACTCCGTCTGGGGTGACTATGTGTCCCAGGTAAGCTACTTCCTTCCGGAGGAATTCGCTCTTGTCAAGTTGAATTTTGAAGTTCGTTTGCCTAAGTCGGGAAAAGACTGATCTTAATCGCTCTAGGTGTTCTTGTAATGATGTTGAAAAGACAATTATGTCGTCAAGGTACACTAGACATTTTTCGTTTTGTATTCCGCGGAGGATATTGTCCATCACACGTTGGAAGGTCGCGGGGGCATTTTTAAGGCCAAATGGCATACGTAAGAATTCGTAATGGCCATTCTCAGTGTTGAAAGCTGTTTTGGAAATATCGTCAGGGTGCATTTCCACTTGGTGGAAACCACTCGCAAGGTCTAATGTAGTGAAATATTGGCATTTGCCAAGCTTGTCTAAAAGGTCGGTGATATTCGGTAGTGGGTATTTGTCGTCAATCGTTTTCTTGTTTAAGTTCCGGTAGTCAATTACGACTCGCCATTTTTGTTTGTTACTCGCGTCAATTTTTTTCGGAACGACCCATATTAGGGACGACCACGGCGATGAGCTAGGTTGTATTATACCTTGAGTTAGCATTTTATCAATTTGTTTGCTTACTTCGGCTTTATGGATTTGGGGGTACCGGTAAGACTTAGTATAGACTGGGAGTTCGTCACTCGTTTTTATTTGGTGTTTAATTTCATTGGTAAATGTTAGGGGTGTATCTTCTTGATAAAAGATATCACTGAATTCTATGCAGAGTTTTTTAATTTTGTCTTCTTCTTCTGGATTTAAATGGTTTGTCCGAAATTTAGAAAAATCGATTTCGTGTTTAATTGATTCGTCAAAATTATGTAATTCGTGATTTTGTATTTCTTCCAGATCATGGTTTTCAACGAGGAATGGTTCTGCAAAGTTTAATGTTACGGGCTGAGTTGTATTATTTATAATGGTAGTGATTGCTTCTCCATTAATTGCCGTTGATAAGCTTTCGGGGATTTCGCAATTGTGTAATTTCTGATGGGGTATGATTATGTCACCATTTTGCACGGAAGTGCGTATTTTAATAACTTGTTCGGTACGAGGGGTAACAGTGATAAGATTTAAATTCGTTTTTATTTGCTGGTAGTGCAGTTTTATCATAGCATGTGGTGTAACTAATACGTTTCGGTTGAAGTCTAAGCTGGCATGTAAAAGTTTTAAATTATCAAGACCTATTAGTCCGTGAAAGATATTATGAAATTTAAAAAGAAAGAATTTCATTCGAATTGGTTGGGCTAAATTGAACATTTTCGGAGTTGGGATACAAGTACTGAATTTGTGAGCAGATTTTTGATAAACTGTTGATACTATAAAAGGATCATTATAAATTGAATTTGGAAAAAGTTTAAATGCTAGTTCGGGATCGATAAAAGATTTAGTAGAACCAGAATCGATTAGTAATTTTAAATTATATTCGGGGAATTCAATGTAGGGTAGTTCACTGCAATTAGATCCGTTAAAGGAGATTGTGGCAGGTGGTGTTAGGTTTCGTCGCTCGTCTGAGGCGTTTCGTGAAAATTTTCTGTCTCGTCAGTATGATATGAGTATTCGTCATAATTTTGGGGTTCGTCCAAATAAGGCTGTTCGTATTGGGAACTTTGGTACTCGTCTGATTGATTGTACAAATGATCAGTTTCAGTTTGAAGTTCAGTATTATGTAATTCTTCAAAGGTATGTGCGGGTTTGGTCATTGGTCCAAAATTGCTATTGTGAGATCTGGCAGCTGTTTGCCTAGTAGAGATACTCATCGGAGTTGGTGGCGGTTGGTATCTATTTTGACCGGGTTTGAAGACATTTTTTGGTTGTGCTGTCTGTCTAGATTGATGTCCGAAAACTTGGGCATTTGTCGGATATCTTGGTGGTTGAGTAAATTGTGGTCTCAACTGAATTGGTTGAGATGGAAAGATTGGTTTCGAATAGGAGGGATAGTTATTCGAAAAATTGTTATTGAATCTCTGTTGATTTTGATTTGGGTAATTTGGTACAAAACTATTTCTCGGTTGTGTGTAAACATTTTGTTGTGGGTTATGAGTGTATTTGGAATGTGAGGGCTTTTGATTGTAAGAATGCGATTTTTGTTGAGGTTTATTATTATTACTTGTTAGATTTTGAAAATATTGGATATTTTCTTCTTGGTTTATGAATTGCATGGCTTGTTTAAGGTCAATTGGTTTCATGCAACGGATGGTTGTGCCAAGTGGTTCTTTCAAACCGGCAAGGAAAGTTTTAAGGGTGAGACTACTGTATAAATCTCTTTTTAATTTTTTGGCTTCCGCAGTGGCTTCATGCAAATCTACGTAACTACAGAGGAGGTTTAGAATTTGCAGACAACGATCAAAAAAGTTTTGGGGTTTTTCATTCGGCATTTGTTTGAGTAAAATTAGATCGCGATTCAGGGAAATCTCGTCGCGCTGATCGGCAAAATTACGTCGCAAGTTTTCTTTTAATTCTTCCCATGATTCTGAATTTTGAATATCGGCTACAATTCGTGCATTTCCGGTAAGTTTTCCGGCTATCGAATGTAGAATAAATTTATTTTGAAAACATTCGGGATTTAACCGATCGTAGAAATTTAATAATATGCTGTCGCATGTATTGAGGAATCTATGTAATTCATTGGTGTTTCCGTCAAAATCGGGGATGCATTTTAAGTATTCTGCCCGGAAAGTTTGAGGAGTTGCATTAGGTGCGGTACCTGTTGCCATAGTGTTGGTATTTGTGTTAGTGTTGGTCCCGTTAGTAATTTGAGGTGGTACTTGGGAATTTGAATGAAGATGCGTTTGATTTAATTGTGAAATTAGTGACTCTATATCGATATCTTGATTACTTAATGACATTGAACTGTACTCACATGAAGATGATGAGCATTTGGATTCCTTTTCTCTCTGGATTCCTTTTCCTTTTCTTAATTCTCTATAAGGGTGACAACCCTCGCAGGACTTCGACGATTTTTGTTCTTGGTCCCCGTAGAAATGGTCCTCGAAAGTTCCAGTGATACCACGATGGTTTGGATCTCTTGATTTTGAAGAGTCACTTCACTTGGAGCTTTTAACGATGGATTTCCACAAATGATTATTTATTTTAGGAATAGCGGATAAAGTGTTGAAACACACGAATTTTCGATTTATGAATAATTCTTCCGCTATCCTACCGACTGCGCCAGTTATATATTTCTCTTATTTAGAAATAAAAACACTTAAACACGATTTTAGATTATCGGTGGTTTATTACAAAAAAGCAAAGACGTTTACAAGACGGTAGTTCGAAATAGAGTGATTAAAAAGTAATGGTATTTCATTTACAGAGATATCATAAAGTGCAATTATACAGTTTAGAGTTTATGTAAAAGTTCATGTAAAACATGCGTTCGCTGTGTTCTCATGGATCTTCTTGCGAGATTCCAAGAAGATGTCTCATGTGGCGTAGTGTTAGCGAAATCGTAATTCGCGCCTGATTACGCCCGTCTACATCTAAGCGTTTACAGATACAATCTTAGTTTCCAAGGACCTAAGTCCTGACCGTAATTAGTGTGCTAGGTACATACAAAATGAATATTTGAAAGCAAATTCTTTTGTAATGGCTTTTATTCATATGCGAAAAGTACTCGCCTTACAATCGCAGACTTCGTCGCGTCGAATACAAAAATTTTAACATGCACAATACCGATAATTTATTCGGATTGTACCGGGGTGTATCAGCCATACGCTTCTGATAGAGCCACACACGCTCTCTAAAGTCTGAACTATCATGCCATCTATGTACAGTTGGTGCTGTCACATTCAAACTTATAGACCTAAGATAACCACACTTGTCTTTGTATATAGCTACTTTACATACATCCAAATCAAAATTACACAGAACTTTGAGGACAAATAATTCAACATTCTTTATAAAATTGTAGTGAAAGTCAATTCTATAAATTTTAACGCTAGGCGTACCCCATGGAGCTCCCATATTCGCAATCGTCGTTCCATAGCGATCAACAATGATTTGCTCGTCATCGTCTATGGGCGCCTCCACAAATATTTTAATATTGTCGAATTCCGAAGTACGACCTAGTAAATACGCACTGAAGCCACCACCTATGAAACATCTTACACCGGTGTTGTAAAATTCATTCATATACGGTATCGCTAACTTTAAACCATCTACAGCATTCGATGTTAAACTTGGTATATCTATAGGACAGCTCACAAGTGGCCGACATTCCTAAAATCAGAATCAGCATCTATAAGTAAATGACCACCATATTATTATTATTAATTATATACGAACCGAAAAAACATCCATTATGATGCTTATTCAACGTAAAACGGCTAATAAGACTGTATAAGGGCACTTTTAGTACTGACGAGCGAACTCGCATGCTCAATATATATGTTCACGTACAGTCCTAATAAAGTTTTATAAAATTTAATAATAGTGTATTCCAAATGTACTAAACAGTCAGAGAGTCTGTATTTACCATAAATTTCCAAAAAATCCATAAAGGACGTTGCCTCGGACGTTGCCCTACTTACCATTGGTATTAATTTTTCATGTCCTTACATGTTTAGAGGTACCTACGCTAATCCTGAAATGCCTGATTTTACCTAGAATTTACAAATTTCATGAAGGACGGTACTCCACTTAGCATTGGGATTAATTTTCATGTACCTGTCAATCACTAAGCTGACACTAATACCACTAATGACCTTATCAGTGACCCCATCTTATCCTCTATACTTCTACTCCCAAGTGTTGAAATTCTCAAAAACCTTCATGAAAAATCACCAGAATTCTCCAACTTTTCCTAGACAAATTCTCCAACTTATTTTTACAAAAAAACAATGGGATTTGCATAGAAAATCGCAAAAATACCACTTTTTTCTAATCATTTATCATTCATGAAATTCCGAGTGAAATTCACAAACAAATGAACAATTGGCGCCGACAATTGACGTCAATGACTTACGACAGCTAGTGGTGAATGGAAATAGTGTCGTTTTCGCGATTCCCGTTTCGCTTGGCTCAGAGAGTGTATCCCCATCCTTTTTCTTTGTGCGGGAAAAAGACGAGATAGAGCTATTATTGAGCTATAAATGAGCAACAGTGCAACCAACCAACTTATAAAAATGACTTTTTTTTCAATGCTTGTACCCTATAAATGTGTTTTGATGAAAATTTGGAAAATTAACCAAAAACTTGAAAAATCTCTAAAAATTCTCCAGGTTTGAGACTTGTCGAAATTCAGTCCAAAAATTCGCGGGAGCCTTCTGAAAATCACCAGAAATGGAGAAAAATTCTCCAAGATGACAACACTGACCCCCGGACCGACAGCGCGGAAGGTACCGTTTGCGGTTACGTACCCCCGCCGGATCGCGATGGCTTACGCTGCCGACCAATCCGAGCGAAGACGCTCGCGCACGGGCCTCGCGGTCGGCGTTGTGCGCAGAAGAGAGCGCGCTCGGCAGTGCTAGACCGTTCACCGTGTCGGCAAGTCGAACACGATGAGTGATAACCAACGCCGCCACGTGAGAGAAGTTCACCGTCCGGGTCCTTCCGGTTCGCCACCGCCCGTCTACCACCTCTATGAGAGGCCCCACCATCTCGAGCGCCCACCCCGACTGAAGGTGCCGGCGATATGGAACGAGCCGCTCCAAAGGTGGCTTTTCTTGCCGTCCGACTATACGGACCAGCTTCGTCGCGATTTTCGCCGGTTAGTCGAGGGATCGCTGGGGCCAGGTTCGGTGGTCCAACAAACGGACGCGGCCACGCAAACGCCCCACTGGCCCTCCACCGTCAAGCCCTTACCAAAGACCAAGGTCCCCCTCGCCGCCACACCAGTCACACCACCAACCGCCCCCCGGACCTCAACGCCGCCTGCAACCCCGGCAACCCTCGATGGGCGCAAACGCATCGAGCGAGTTGAGTTGAGTTGAGGACGGCGTGTTGGCGCTGCGGAGGACAGGGGCACGACCGCCTTTTCTGCACCGGGACGCCGAAAATGTTTTGCTCCGGGTGTGGGGCGGTGGGCGTCCTATCTCGTAATTGCCCGTGCCACCAGTAACCATCCGGGAAAATCTCCTACCGACCGACCGGGAACTCTTCCTACCGACCGACCGGGAAACTTAATTTGTGCCAAAGACGTTCGATTTTTATACCGGGGGCGCCGTGTAGCGAGTTTCGTGAGTGATCATTTTTTTCTTTCTCTTTCGCGTTTTACCAAAGATGTCGCAGTTCGGACATTCTTTCGGTTCCACCGAAGTGACTTTCGTTTGATTTTGTTTTTTTTTTCGCGAACTCCGTCGGCACCGTCCCGAGGCCTAAGCCCCGCGTTATTCCGAAGTTTTACACCGACCGGGGTGCGAGTGCGCCGTTTTTGCGTTTCGTTCTACCCTTTGACTTTTCCATTTTCCGGGTAGAAAGTGCCGTACGAGTCAGAAAATCCGACGGGCGTGCTTCATAAAATCGCCTGGTAGAAACTTTTCCTGCGTAAAACGGACCTGAACTTCAGTTTTTGTGCGGGCCTAATCAGTGGCGGTGATCGCTTGCGGTCTCTCGCGCGTTCTGTCGGACCGGCCGTCTCCTCGTCGCACCCGCGGCTCCACCGTTGCTGGCTGCTCGTCACCGCTGGATTGTTTACATCCCAGTTTTTTTGCAATCCCGCGACCGCTACCTGCCTACCGACCGGCGTGGGAAAAACGCCGTTCGCCCGATAAGAAGGACGGTTTGTTTATACTTTGCATTTTACTTTCTCGAATTGTTACCAACCAAATTTAAAGTTGTTCATAAATTTTTGTTGATATATATATTTTCGTTATGATTCGTTATATTACCGGGTTGTATGTACCATGTCTGTGATACGTTAAGACTGCTAGATCTAGGGAGGTTGTTGCTCCATTTTTTTAAGTTAGCTCCGGGTTGTTAGTTTTGGTGCGGTTACTCCGGGGTCCGAATGGTCAGTTTAGGGCGAATATATCTGAGATGTTTCATGTGATAATCCGTTCTCTTCCAGAAAATTTTTGTAAAGTTGTAAACAAAAATTTTTCGTAACGAAGGAGGGGTGTGTAACGACGCTCCCCGAGCGCCGTTACTAGAACTCCGATCTTGTCATGTATTTCCCCCGGTTTCCGTTATCACCTTTGTCGTCACCGTTTTGTTCTAGAACATTCTTCCCTTTCTCCGGACCCGAGTCCATAAAAGGCCGCTCCCGCTAGTTTTCCGGCAGTCTATGTTATGCCGGAGAAATAGCACGGTCATAGACGTTTGAGATAACCGCCTACCAGTTTTTCCGCTGTCGGATACTTCCCAGCAATCCTTAACATACCTGTCAACCGACCGTCGGCTGTCACGGTCAAATCCTGTCAACAACCCCCTCAGTTAATCGACCGTCGGCGTTTTCCCGGTCAAAACCCTTCGACTAACAATCAACCTGTGTTCCGTCCGTCGGCGTTTTCCCGGACGTCCCACACCGAATCGCCGCCACCCCCGGGTGGTTCCCAAAAGCCTGTAAGAGACCGCCGGCATTCCTGCCCGGTGTTCTAGTTCACCTCCGGTGAACATCCCTCTTTCTGTTACGTATCGTTACTAGTCTAAGCCTAGCTTAAGGATGTATTGTACCAACATTGAAAAATTGCCAATACCGATGAAATTTAGAGAAACATCTGTTTATGTATCACCAAAAGTCTGTGCAAAAATTGAGGAACTTTGGTCGAGTAGTTTCGCGTATTTATTTTTCAACATTTTACACGGGTTCTTATGAGAAAACTCAAATGTGAGATGTATTACTCGAATTAATTAATGTACTAAATGTACGATTATCACGAAATTCTACACACATGATGATGGGATATTGAACGAACTTACAACGTAAAATCAGAAAAATTAGTCGATTTTTTTCAGAGTTATTCAAAATAATTCACCCAAAAACGTGATGATTTTATTTATTCTTCGACTTTGAGAAACCCCGACAAACGAGTGCTTCCTTGTTAAACAAAGCTGGCGCCCGAGCAACCCTGACCGACCAAGGCGCGTCACAGTATTGATCTCTTGATATAGTTTCTGTTGCTGTTTTTCAATGAATTTTTGTTCTAATCAGCCAACCCTGAAGAGGCTACCAATCTTGCTACCAAAACAAGAATCCGATAACCATCCTATAAAAAAAGGCACATTGAAGATTCAACTGATACTGAGGCCATTTCGGAAGATGATAGTTCCGGGAAACGGGGGGGGGGGGGGGGGGGGGGGGTAAACCCGAGGAGAAACCTCGACCACAAGGTTCTTGCCATGTGAGTCAGATAATAATTTTTTCCGACATCCACATTGAAAAGTGTCATTTTTCATAATATATTTGGTGATTAAATTATCGCACAATTCGTTAATTTCACTGAATCTAAGTATGAAACCGATTAGAAATTGTTAGTCATCATTTTTATCGTCATGTTAATCGTTTAGTTGGTTCGAATCGTTGAATAATTGTGTGATTTCACATTTTTAGCAATATAGTGATTTTCATTTTCTGAAAATTTAGTTTGGCAATACTAAACTTCCACATTAATTATGATGATATTGATAAACCGGCCCTTGATTGTTAAGTTTATCCGGAAGATAAATTAATACCTCAGTTAAAATTGTTATGACAATGGAGGACCGGTTTAACAATGCTGTAAGTTGAATTTGTTGATTTTGATTGCCGTAACAACGGTAACTAACCTTCCAGTTAGACGCCAACTGAGCATTGATAAACCCCGCCTGAAAATCAATAAATACAACTGTCAGATAACTTCAACTGGAAGATGAAAAGATCGGCGCTTTGTATATTCAATTACCTATGTGCCATTTTTACTGCTTTTCCCTCTTTTTGACACTCATTTCCTGTTGGAATTGACAAGTTACATGTGAGGCATTTGACAAGTCATTTCAACCTGTTAATTAATGTCGACTATGGCGTTACATTTCAAAAACAATGTGATCTATTGATTTATTAAAAGAAGAATGACAGTTTGAAATAAAATCGTTTATTATTATCTTGTTCGCAGGGCTCTAAAGTGAAAACAAAGGAAATAAAAATAAAGAAATCGGAAGCTGAGCTATCATCGTTCAAAAAAGTGATAAACACTTCATTACCCATTGATGCTGGTGACGTGAACAAGTTGAAAATGGAAATATCAGAGCTAAATAAGCGAATAAAGGCACTTCAGGAAGAAAATGATGCGTTAAAATATTTAAACTTCTCGTGGCAACGCGACATTATGGAAAAACTAAAAGGTATGTTGCATTCATGATAAAAATTTGAATCATCTAGCAACGAATTGACCGGCGTTGATTTCATTGAATGTCAATATGGCTATTATCTATTCAGTTTTGTAGTGCGGAACTAAATAGTGATTTGGTTTTGTTAGGTTTTGCCATGGTTTTGTAACTAAATCAATCGAGTCTATGGCTTTGCGATGACGGATCGTAGGAATAATGGTCCGTAAGGGATAATCTGACAATCAGCTGATCGCTTGGCGTCTGTCATCAAAGTATACAAGCAGTGTTCAGACATTTTGTAACGGGTTTTCTCCACATTCGCTCTTCTTCTGTTAAGCTCTGTTCATAGTGGGAGCGTCGAGCGTAGCGTCGGTTTCGCGTCGCGTCAGCGTCTTGTTTGAGTTGCGTCCGCGTCGTTAACGACCATTTATAGTAACAGCGTCCGCGTCGCGTTAGAATTTAGACCTCAGTTCCAAAAATGGCCCCTACGAAAGCAGTTTATATGTTCTGATGTCTTTGTTAGACACATCTTCTGTGATCAAATTAAATAGAAGAGTTGGGATTCATCCTATAAACAGAAGAAGACATAAATTTGGTGAATTTCATCATTTGTACCACGAGATTAGAAAATATCCAGATAGATTTTTTAATTATCTAAGAATGTCCGTCAAAACTTTTGATTATCTACTAGGAAAAGTTAATCATCGTCTCGAAAAAACCATAACCAACTTTGTAAAACACCGATATATCTCACCTACCGAAAGGGTTGTTATTACTTCAAGGTAAGTGAAAAATATTTTATTCTCTATTTTTTTGAAAAAAAAGGTTACAAATACAAAATTATTCGAAAAAATAAAAAATGTTATCCTTTTTTTTTGATACAATTGGTTACAAAGGAAAAAATTTAAAATAAAAACATTTTCTGTTATCATAAGTAGGTTTTTGCATTAAAAAAAAAATTAAAATTGGTACTCATATTGATGAGAAAAATCCGAGAAAGGTGTCGAAGGATTTGCAGGCACAGTAGATTGATGAGAGTTTTGTAACACAATCAAATTGTTGTCAGCCATAGAAGTTTGCGAACTATTTGTGTTTTCGGTGAATAACAATTCATCTAAACTTGTTGAATTTTATTCCTAACCTTTAATTTTTGGATAGGATTCAATTTGTTCATGTATGGAATTAAGCTTTTAAAGAAATTCATTTCTTCAGCTTCTGGCTCATCTGTGTTGGTTTCCAAATGTTGTGCAAGTAGCTTCAACTTTTTATTTTCCATCTCCAAAAACTTATCGTCTCTAACATCGCATAATCGTTTTCTGTTTCTTTTTCCTTGTTGTGAGACGGAGGATGTGGATGCAGATGATGGTATATCTTCATTTAATAGTGTGTTTGAAGTTGATTCAGATGGGGATTGTACAGAAGTTTCATCTATGATCGTTTGGGTCTCAGTGTCTCTTTCTTCGCCATTTTCCTGTTCTAAACTAGTTTCAGCCTCCTCAGTACAATTATTTATTCTTGGTAGATTTCCAAATTTTTCTGCAGGAGTTAGCAAATCTTTTAGGAAAGACATCATCTCAAAATAAGGCCAAGTGCATTTATAATCTTCTGCAGCGTTTCCCGAACGCATAATGGTAACTTTTTTGAGTTCTCGTCGGTATTTGTCCTTTGTCCGCTTTGCGGACGCTTCCACTATGAATATGCATACTTAAATGCATGAGATTGTTTAGAATCGGACGCGACGCGACGTTTGACGCTCCCACTATGAACAGAGCTTTACAGGTCTTTATATGGTATTTTTTATACATGTCGGTTCGGACATAGACAGTTATTATTTCTCACCCGATACCAGTTTGCTTCTGCATGACAAAGAAATAAATTTTTTTTAGCTACTTTGTATACTTTAATGACAGACGCCAAGCGATCCGCTGATTGTCAGATTATCCCTTACGGACCATTATTCCTACGATCCGTCATCGCACAAGACACAAGAAAGAAATAAAAGAAACGCACGTTGACTTAGAAATAGAAAATAGTGAATATATTCACTATTCACTATATTCACTGCTCCAAAGAAGGGAGTAATATTGAGAAAATGTTTCGGACTAAATTTTAACCAAATTAACGACTGAGAATTTGTGTAAGTGTATCAAACATTAAAGAAAATAGAGACATGGAGTTATCTTAATTGAACAATGAACTGATTACTTCCGAGTAAATGAAAATTCAGCGTTATTTGAAGCAGACAGAAAAACGGCTAACCTATTTTCAAAAGTCCGCATTTCTTATACGGGGTGTCTTTGAAATACGTGTACAACGCGCTAACACATACTCCTGAGGTCAAAATAGAACGATTTAACCACAATGACCTTAGTCCAAAAGTTGATAATAAAAAAGTTACAGGGTGTTGAAATGAAAATTTTTATTTCCATTTTTTTGAATAATTTGTCAAGTTTTGTGAATAATAATTCAAAAATTGGTACACGAGGGTTTTTCGGTACGGGGAATACTTATTTGGATTCAGTTTTGCTGTATTTCCTTGGGGGCGTTACGTACGCTACGAACATTTGCAAATGACAGTCTCAACTTTTTCCCTCTTCAAATTACCGATGTTCCAATAAATGTAATCGACTGCTTGATGATTTTACTCAATAAAAGTTCTCTTGTTTGATGTCGCTATGGTGCACGGTTTTGGTATAATTCATTCTTGAATGGTCGATTTCACCCAAAAATCGCACCAATTTTTGGAGTAATTTTTCATGAAAAACACATTAGCCTGACAAAAAGTTAATTCCATGACTGATTTTCTAAGAACAAATCACCTGACGAAAAAAGTAATTAAACTCCCATTTTGGAGGGTTCATTTGCTTTTCATGAAAAATTCCCCCAAAAATTAGAGCGAATTTAGGGTGAAATCCACCATTCGAGAGTGAATAAATCCAAATCGGTAGACCGTAGCGACATCAAACAAGAGAACTTTTATTGAGTAAAATCATCAGACATTCGATTCCATTTATTAGAACATCGGTAATTTGAAGAGGTAAAAAGTTGAGACTGTCATTTGCAAATGCTTGTAGCGTACGTAGCGCCCTCTAGGAAATACAGCAAAACTGAGTCCAAATAAGTATTCCCCGTACCAAAAAACCTTCGTGTACCAACTTTTGAATTATTATTCACAAAACTTGACAAATTATTCAAAAAATGGAAATAAAAATTTTCATTTCAACACCCTGTAACTTTTTTATTATCAACTTTTGGACAAAGATCATTGTGGTTAAATCGTTCTATTTTGACCACAGGAGTATGTGGTAGCTCATTGTACACGTATTTCAAAGACACCCTGTACATTATGCCAAAATTCGTGACAGAAAGGTTGTGCTACAATGACAAAATTACCAAAACGTCAAATTCTCCTCTGCACTACATAACTGAATGGACTTTATGTAATTAAATTTTCTTGGTTACTTACGAATTCCAGAAATAAATTTCAATCCAACTGTACCGACGCCGGTGTCTGATTTGCATATAGTTCCCGAAAATGCGGAAGTAGGAAGCAGAATTAATGGGAGTGTGAGCGAATAATATTTTAACAGAACGTTACTGAGAAAAATTGATATCCCTAGGTAATTGAAATCTCAATCCAATTTTATTATATATTTTTTTACGCACGCATCTATATAAATATATCCATCTAATTATCTTCTATTATTTAAAGGTTCATCTAGGAAAAAACATCTGGCTACCTTCCCAAGTGTTTGATGCCGCAATGGCGAAAAAAAAAAGACTCAATGTTCATAAAAACGCTGGCATTTTCTTTATTTGGAGAGGAAACTTTGACAAGGTCATCTGTAACTGGCCAAGCCTGTAAAAGATTGCAAAAAGACCCGAAGCCTGTTCTTGATCCTACCAAGATGTTGGCTATTGAAGGTAATGCAATTATTATGTAAATACTTATTTATTCCCTAGTTATTTATTATAATCGAATCATAAACGGAATAGTCCGGTAGCTGGCGACATTTTTCATTGTGTTAATTTTTTAAAACTTGATTTATTTTTAATTCGATAATATTAATGTAGCTGATCAACAAAATGAACTTCTGCTATCTCGTTGGCGGGACATCTAGTTTCTGCGAAAGGTCTAAGTTTTGAAAGGAATGCGTTATTGATGACACTGATGTGTCAAGTTTTAACCAGTTTTGACGGGTGATAACAATCACAAGAGTGTGATGTAATAATTACATGACACCCAGAGTTTCATTGTTAAACCAGTCTCTTGTCCCGGAGCTGGCGATCTTTTCTATTGCCACATTTTTTAAACCTATTTGGCTATTTGGTTCATCTTTTATCATTAAAACCGATTAAAACTAATCTATCATGTTGTCTGTGAACTGTTCACCAGGCTACTTGAAAATATTTTAGCATTTATTTTTATGCTTTTTTCGAAAATCTTGTTTACAATTTCATTACTAAATGCAACTTTGTTTGGCATTGATGGAAAGAAAAAAAAATCTACTTCGACTTTATTGAGAATAATTTTACGGATTCAGTTGAAATGAAAAAATTCACCAGCAAAGTAGTGTTTGGATAGCTATTCATTTATTCTATTTGGTGTTTTTTGAATAAACGAAAAATGAAGAAGTTATGACGTAGGAAACTTTTCGCCTAACAGCCTGTATGATCATGGCAGGAGTAGACAGTTCTACGGGAGAAGTGGCAGAAGGTCGTTTTATATCTTACTGGAATATCAACTATTAATAGGAAAAGTTTCAGCTTTTAAAATTTTCAACGTCCACCTTTTGTTTTCAACATAATCTTCAGGCCGCTGTCAATCCCTGTCCCGCTGGTACCCCTGCAGGAGTCCAGTTTTGGTTTTCATAGCTTTAATATGATACAAATAAAGTAAAATTATACTTTAAAAAATCTTTAAAAATTTAGTGTCGCCAGCTCCCGGACTATAAGTACATACAGACTGTCAAAAAGTTTACAAAAATGTTTCATTCTGTGCAGTATTGTGAAAATTATCACAAAAAATATATTTGCCAAAAGCGCATTAAAACTTGGGAATTCTTTAACATTTATTTTGATACATTTCATTATACATTTGCAGATATTTTTAAATTTCGGTCAACTGAAAAAGGCGAGACCCTGCCTCAGAAGGAACTGGTCAAAATTATACACAAAAACATAAGGGATAAAATTCAAGATCTGACTCGGGTGTCAAGGACATCAATGAGGATAAATTTAGAAACGACTGGTATGTCTGAAGTCATGAAGTTTTATTATTTGAAAATTCAAAATTTTCCGTATTCCAGAGGTTCTATTTGAAGAAGATATTCCAAATGTTGATCTTGTGGACTACATAAACCAGTCCAAAATCGCCATTGACGATGAGTTACCTGGGTGTTCGATAAACAATTAGTTCCCAGTAGTTGAGGTGATTATTAATATTTTAATTATTTGAACCAAAGACTTTGCAATAATTATTATCATTAAAAAAATATTCAGATATATTTTTAATATAATTTAATAAAACTTCAGTAATGTAGGTATTTTACAATCATCTTCAAATATTCTTATTGGACTTCAAAAGAATTTGGTATCTACAAATGAGTTTTTGCTCTTCAGATATGTCTGAATATACACGTTTTCCTTTAAAATCTAGTATAAAAATGAAATCACTCTGATTAGAAATGGATGTAACTTTGAAGATGTTGTCAAATTTCACTTTACCGCATATGTAAGCTTCCAATTTAAATTTTCGTACATGCATATAAATTTCACTTCTATGTAAAATAAATTTCAAAATTTGCACAATATCGCCTTTTGAAATTTCAACGACCGTGTCGTCATTTTTAGTGGTGCGGTTTGTTTGCACAGAGTGTAATAAAATTTTGTTATGAAGACACCTGTTGTACATATATCCGGTCTGGTTAGTTTGTGAATTGCCCATCTGTAAATATTTCAAAAATGGTATCAATTCATTTTGGCTGATAACTGAAGCAGCACCTAATAATGTTGAATTTCTGAGCATAAGATTTTTTTGATTTTGTTGTCAAATTATTACAATGTTTTAGAATTTTCATTTAAATTCTCATTATTACTTAGACGGTTCAAAAAAGAATTGATGTTGTACATTTTTTTGATGATTTGTTGGGAAACTCCTACAGGTCCTTTTACTTGTTGTTTAATTTTGAAAATACCCGACTCAAATGGGAATGTGCTATTAGCCCAAAGAGGGCCTGTTTTGCGAACACTTTCTGCAACATGCAACAAAGAATGCATGTTGAAAGTCATCGCTCCAGGCCCATACAAACACTCTGTTTGTTCAACAAAATATTTTAGATTGTTATCTGCCTCTGTTAAATCTAAATAACTTATGTTCTCTTTCAATAATAAAAATACTGATCTAGATAGTAAAGCGAAATGTTCTAGATATTTTTCATTCAATATGCCTTCCAAACAAGGAATCGAATAGAAAAGCAACCATGACCGTCATTCGCTTGCCTTACACTTCGCCTTCTCAGTTATTATGGATTGTGGTAATCGATGGATCTCGTGTGGAGGATGAATGTTGCACAATCTGTCATTTATTTTTCTAATATTTTTTGGCTTGCCAATGTAGTATTGATGTTTGCTTCCCAATGAGTAAGTGGTCCACAGTTCCCACAATTGTGTAACTTACGTAACAGAATGCCGTCCACAGGAAATGACCACACTATATCAAAGTGAGGCAAGTACAAAATAGTGGCTGGGCCTTTAATTCCTCGAACATGCCTCACTTCAAAATTAGTCGCCATTAATTGTCTCAAATCCTGCATATTTGATTCGGACGTGCGGCATGAATCAATATCGGAAGACCGAAACGGATATTTCACAGTTTTATTGACTGCAATACCTGGATGGTAGCACCAACTGCAACCTTAAAGTTGGTGTCTGATGTTTTGTCCATTGATCCAAATATTGCAAAGCATCCGAAAAAAATTTGGTGGCGACATTTTTGAAATTCATTACGCAGTCACAACCTTCCGCCTCAAGTCTGGTAAGACAGCTCCGCACCATTAATGGAATGTACACTTCACGTAGTCGTCCTTCAAGTTTGGTTCTCAATTATTACTTCCATCAAACTGACGCTGTTGCCCTCAATTTCCAGGATAGCTTGATGAAACATTGAAGATTGAGCATGAATAAAATAACGCCCCGCTCCAGCTGTTTCCATCAAAAAAAATTCTCAATTATACGCGGCAATTTATCTTGTGACTGAAAATACGATTTCAACGCCGCAAATATACTGAGAATTTTTTCCACGGCAGGAGTCATCGCAAGCCCACGTGTTTTATAGTAGCCGAGTACCTTTTGGTATTCCACATTCACAAAATCGCAAAATTCTGTTTGTCAACACGAACGGTATAAATGTAGAAGTATCCATATACCTTCACAACAACGGCTTCTAGGTCAAATGGTAAATTGTTAGCAGCAGACTGAAGACAGTTATTCAGAACATGACCGCTACAACCAAGTCCCAAAAAGTCCTTTCCTAACTTCTCCTTCAATTTATGGAAAACATTATTTTTTCCTTTCTGTTGTGCACCGCCAAAATTACAATTCGTGTTGTCTGCAGATAAGGAAATCAATTTATTTTCCAATGAATGAAGTTTCAAAACATCGTAAATGTAATTTGTCAAAATCTCAGAGGTTTCTCCTGATTTATCTTGCATTTCTAAAATTTTTATTTCAGAACCAGTGTCTTCCGAAAAATATTTATTCAGAATGGGAATAATTTTTACCTCTTTATGGTTTGAAGAATCAATATACAGCGTGTTTCAGGAAGAAAGGTCCAGGTTTTCAGGATGTACTCCCTGAGTGATTCCCAACAAAATTTCTTAGTAAACATATATCCGTAAACGCCAAATAGATACAGGGTGTCACAATTAATACTCCCACTATGTTTTTCAGATACAGGAACACCAAAATCCGTAAAATGTTTCAAACGAAAAAGAGAGCCTATTATGTCAGCTTTCAGAAATTTTTTTGTCAATTCTTGTATCTTTAATAGTTCCAAGGATATTGCGATTTTGCTGCAGCTGGTCGGAGGACAAAAAACTGATATTTCAAAATTTCAACGAAATTCTTCGTGTAAAAAAGATACCTTAAATGAAGACGGTTCTAATGTTTCAACAATGTTTTTGAATAACTACTGTTTTTTCAGAAATATTGTCACTTAAATTATGTTATTTGAAATCACGATATCCATGAAACAGTAGACGTTAGACAAAACTTGTATTGGAACAAAAGAAAGCTCTCGATGTTAGCTATCTTTTTCATCATAGGTATTTTATTGAAATCTGAAAATTTCAATTTTTCGTCCTCCGACCAGCTGCAGCAAAATCGATATCCTTGGAACTACTGAAGATACAAGAATCGACAAAAAAAATCTGAAAGCTGACATCATAGGCTCTCTTTTTCGTTTGAAACTTTCTACCGATTTTGGTTGTCATGTCTCTGGTAAACTTAGTGGGAGTATCAAATGTGACACCCTGTATCTATTGGGCGTTCACGGGTCTATATTAACTAAGAAATTTTGTTGGCAATCACCCAAGGAGGACATCCTGAAAACCTGGACCTTTCTTCCTGAAACACGCTGTATATATAGAAATGCATCTGGATTTAGCCAAGCTTTCAGTAAGAGCTTTAAACGTTAGTGGAAATAGAACGTTGGTAACTATTGCTTCAGTTTTAATACCCCCAGAAGCAGATTTTTGATCGAACATTTCTTTGATTAGTTTTGATGTGCAATCAGTTGAACGAAAAGAATGATTGTGTCTGACGGTATGATAAGCGAAAGTTGCTTCAATTGCGGCTAATTTTTGCTCCGAGTGTCTAAACTCCTTCATACTGAAAAAATTAGTAACCTTCGAGGATGTTGCTTGTTGATGTTCATAAATTTCATGTTTTTCACTTTTAATGTGATTTAAGATGTCATGCTTTCCACTGTGAGCGTCCGAGAAAGACGACGTGCTTTTATTACATACCACTTCAGACAATGCCTTTGATTTATCCCTTAAACGTATAAAGGGGAATTTTTTTGCAGCAATTCATTGAGAATGCATTTTCTCCGAGGTGACATTGTGACGTTTCACTTGAAAAACTAGAATAAAGGCTTTTATTTATTATTGAGGAAAAATTTCAATTTAAATAATATATCATACCGTTCACGAAGAAAAAATCTAGTAAAACCGAGTGAATTAGATGTTTTTGTGATTGCGAGGTTAAAACGTTTGACCGAAACTGTCACCTGTCACACGATCGACTACTATGACACTACAAAGAAAGCACTTATTCGTATGTTTTCGTTCCCGCTCATCACATGATAATCGTATGTAGTCGGTCGTGTCTAATCTTAACTTGTAATTTGTTAGTGTTACGTTACTTAACCAGTAGTACCACTTGAAATGAAACGAAAACTTTCAAAAACCAAAATTTCTAAATAAATATCAAATATCATATCAGGGGAAAACAATCCAGGATTCATGATCATGATCATGAATCGGAACTTTCACGGAACGGATTTCTAAATCAGAACATTTACGGAACAGCACATTGAATCGGAAAGCGTCTTCTGAAAACGGTACAGTTCCGGTTAAATCGGTACGTCTGGTCACCTTACAGTAGTGTAATTTCAAGACAAGACTTCGATAAAACCTTGCCTTGCCGATTTTCTTGCAGCCCAACCTCTTGCCTTGTCTTGCAAGACTCTTGAATTTTCAAGACTTTTTATTGATTTTCTCAGGGCTGTGTTCTCGGAAGTCGTAACGGCAGAAATTTATGTTTCCTTGAAAACATTCTATGAAATCTTCTTATACTGGACTGTAATGGATTCCTGGAAGCCACAAATTGCCACCAAAACGGGCCAGAACCTGAAAGTCTAATTTAAAGGGTCGATACTAACAGATTTTCGCTATTCGCATGTAGTCTGTTACTAATACTCGAAGGGGATAAATATAATGACTGCGCCAGTGACCACCAGTGAGTCCAGTTTCAGTGACACTGATAATGATGTGGATAATGGACCATCATGTATTGAGAAGAGGAAGACGGTTTCAACTGAGGAATATGTGGAGAAAACAAAAGTCTCCGCTTTTTATGAAATTAAAGAAGGTGAAAATAATAAACGAGATAAAGAGCTAGCTGCAAATTGTGTGCCAAATCTAAAATTCAAACATGAATTAAAATGAAAAACGCCAACACGAGTGGCCTTCATGGTCATTTGTCATCGAAACATCCCAACGTGTACAAAAAAACCGTGAATCGACCCTCTAAGAAAATTGAAGGCGTAGGTAAAAAGGGAACGCAACCAAATATCAAAGAATTCATCAGCAATCAAACGGTAGATTATTCATCAAACAATCATTATGGTAAATTATAGTCATGAAATTATTTATTTACGGAACGTGGCCCCTTTCAATCAACAAGATTTGGAACAAAAATGAATTGAATATGCGGCGAGAAAATATTCACCGTTTCGTTTTTTCGACGATGATGCAAGCAGGAGCTTGTTGGCATATCTTATGGTGGATAAATTTACCGAAATGCAAACCTCTTCAATTAAATTTCTCGGTGCATGTAAATCGAAAGTCTCTCTTACTATTGATGGATGGTCTTCAATCGCTAATAGATCTTACTATGGCATTACTCTTCATTTGATCAATCACGATTTCAATTTGAATTCACTTGTACTAGATTTTGTTCCTGCCCATGGCAAGCATACTGTCAAAGACATGGCAAACCTTTTTTTCAAAGTTGCAACTCAATAAATTGTCGATAAAATACAGGGAATAACGACTGACAACACGTCATCGAATTATACATTCATGAAACATCTGAAGACTCTTATGATGGGGTTTGACAATGAAAACCAACATTTCATATGTTTTGACCATATTTTAAATTTGGGTGCATGAGATTTCATAAAATTACACAAGAAAAATGATGCGGTAAATGAAAGAGATTATGAAGATGAAGAGGATCTGTCTAGTGACGATGTTGATGACGATGAAATCATGAAAGATGAAGAAAGTCGGGTGATAACGTTTCGACTCCTATCAATAAAATAAGAGTTTTAGCGGTGGAAATTAAAAGGTCCGAACAGTTGGAAATCAAATTAGATCTCTGTTGCAAAACGGTCAACATTACCTTTGCAAAAGCTGTGATGTGAGTACACGATGGAATTCGTGTCTTGCTATGATGAATTGGGTTGTCCGAATGAAATGTGAATGTAATGTTGCTTTAGGTGAATATAAAATCACAGAACAAGAGTAGCAGCTAATTGAGGCGGTATCAAAATACCTGAAATGTTTTCAAACTTTATCCGATCACTTTTGCGGTGAAAAATATTCCACATTATCGATGGTGGTAATAGGGGCGAATTTGCTATTGGATAAGCTGGAGACCTGGGCCTTCGAACTCAATAACAAACCATCTAGAAACTCAGTGAACGAAACATTGATTCTAGCTCTGCAAGCAGCTAGAGACAAAATTGTGAAGCACTACAATAAAAGTAACTGGATTTATTGTATTCCACTGATACTGGATCCGCGCCACAAGAAACTTTTGCTATGTCATCATGAGGAAAGAAATTGCAAAAAAAAGCCGTTAAAAAGTTTTTGACAATTCACAAGAACCAGTATTATTATTATACACCGGAACCTGAATCAAGCTAAAATAAAAATGAAAGTGATGATAGAGTTGAGGATAATGAATATGATTAGGATTTGAATTCGCTATTTCAAAAGAGAACTCAAAATGGAGCACTTCTTTGGCGAACAGAAATCGATCAGTATCTCGAAATAGGGAAAGTAGATGAGAAAACTGACGTCTTGAAGTGGTGGGCTGTAAATCAGATAACATTTCCAAATCTTGCCAAGATGGCAAGAGATTTTCTGTCTACCACTGCGACATCAGCTCCTGCTGAGAGACTCTTCTTCAAGACTTCTTTGACAATTCGGAAGCACAGAAATCGACTAGACGATGAATCCGCTCGCATGCTCATGTGCCTTAATTCATGGGTGGGAAACGATTTAATCAAAATTATTGAAAATAAAGTCTGAACTGTCTCTCTTCATTTATTCAAATTTCAATACTTTACTTATACCTACCTAATATGTGTTACTCATCAATATTACCCATATCATATTATCTTATCAATATCTTGTTTTTTTTTAATCATCTAATAAAAATAATTTCAATCATTATTTCATACGACGTTTCACGAAAATTTCAAAAATGCCTTTTACAAATTTGTAAACTTTTGAAAAAATGGGAAAATGTGATCATTTATTAAATTTCAAGATTCAAGACTTATTGTCAAGAGGTCTTGAATCTTGCGTTCCACCTCTTGTCTTGTCTTGAATTTGTCTAGGAGAATCTTGCCTTGATCTTGTTTTGAATTCAAGACAAGATCAAGAGATAATCTTGAAAAACTCTTGATCTTGCGAAACACTAGTTATGCTTGCTCTTCTTTTCTCGGCTTTTTGTATGTTTTGTGTGTTTTAAGAGGTTTCTGGCGTTGAATTATTCTGATGGGTTGTGCGTGACTTAATTGGTGTTATGTTATTGTTTTAATACGATTTGTTTTAGGGAAAACAATGTTTGTGACCGAACTATGCTTCGGTACTCCCAACAAACATTCTTACGAATTTTCAACTCGTCACAAAATATAGAAGATAAACAAAATTACTTGTAATATCAACCTTTTAAATTGGATCATGTTAATTTAGAGGAACTCGACCATATTAGAAATTCTTTGGAATTAGATGTTAAAAATTTGAAAAATATTGATGATGATCCAGTTCACTATAATGATATTAGTGCTTATACAGGGTTTTCATTTAAGTCCGGTCCCCACGTGACCTGCCGAAAGTATGCAACCCAACATACATCATTGGCGTAACAATCAGAACTATAATGTTTTAATAAATTCTTCTGACAAATAAAATTGGAAACAGCCAAATCGAACCATTAAAACTGAAGAACACTGGGTGGTTTTCGAACAATTAAGTGTTGCTGCAGTTCTTCAATGGTGCGAGACCTAAAGCACTCAAAATCTTCGGTCTGACTGACACTGACAAATTATCACAGAGTAGGTCAGTTTTGTATACCCAGAGGGGAAGGTAGGGGCGAATTTTTGTCCGTGGTGGGGGGAAGTAAGTTCGAGTTGGGCAATATAGATAACACTTTCGGACGCGGAAATATAAAATGTTGCCGAGCAGTCGTTTCAAGAACCGGAAACGTCGTACCTGTTCGCCGCCCACGCAATCTTTGATCTATCATTTTCCCAATGATACTTATAAAATGGAAAATATACAAAAACACTTCCTAATGAAACATTTTTGCTATAAATTCATTTTAAAAATGTATCAGAATTTACACCAACAACGATTAAAGAGCTGATTTATTATCCAGCATAATACTCGAAAACTACAGTAGGGTCATTCCACGCCAAGACGATCAGCAAAAATGGCCAATGTCACGGATCTGTTTGAGATTTTCACGAAAGTTAGTGGTCATCATAATAAGTACTCAGCTCTAGGCGTTTGGCCCTTGTAATGTAACCCTGTTCGCCCCCCTGGTAAACGAATTGTAGAAATCGCTCGGAATTGAATAAAAATTCCAACACAAGACATGAACGTTTCGAGGGAAAGATGGAGGTCAAATGACAAGCAACAATTTATTAAACATTTTGTTATTTTATTAAAATTTGTATTATTTCTCAAAACACCTATAACAGTACAAGCATTTATTTTAAATCAAGAAAGAGTGGTGATGTTCCAAGGGAGATCTGGTACCCGAAGATATCGAGAAATCCACCCGAGTAATCGACAGAGAAAGAACACACCAAAGAAAACTCCGTCAACTCGAATTGACATGGCCAAATTACAGAAACCTTCTTGGACAATGAATCTCGTGACAAAAAGACAGATATCGTAATCGCAAAATCAATTAAAAGCTTACGCATTCGCAATCGCCATCGCAACACACACACACACATCAGTATCAATATTTCATAAAAAGTACATGAAGAAATGGTTAGTAAACGACGCAAATGGCACAGTACAATTCAATTCAAAATAATCAGGGACTCAACCGAACTCCTTTCTATAGGCAGTTGCTGGTAATGTTGCGTAACGACAGCGACGGAGCAACCTAGAAAGCCCTAAACCCACATACTCTTACATGCACTCCGCTAAAGTCGAGCCCGATCTATTAAATACCTTGACCGTCTCGCTGACCCCCCTTTCACATCAGGAACAGCCCCACAAATTCCCCAAAAATGTAAATGTTATGACATAGTGATACACAATTATTAATACAATCGTTGGACGGAAGGGAGTGTTCGCTGTCGCTACGACTTCGAGGAGGAGTACACATTATTTATGAAAATGTTAGTCTGTCAACAAGGCCGAAACATACACAAGATATCGTCTTTCTGTCAATTTGAAACATTGGTCGAGGTGTGTGACTTTTGAGCAGCGGCCAATGTCAAATGAAGGTTAAACATGCATAAAATCTTACAGTGAATTATGGAAATCGAAACAACAATTCAATTACAAAAAGGGACACATTAGATTGCACATTGCAACAATGTCAAGTTTTCATTAATCACAGTAATTCATTATTATCACAGGTTTTCGTTAAATGCATATATTAAAATACATTTGACAATCTTGTCTCTCTTTAAATCCTAATTACTTTGAACGGTTTATCAAATCACAATTATACAAGTACTAATAATACTGAAAAGTAATTATTTTGGGGAATTAATCAACTTGTCAAAACTTTTAAAATGTTGTAAAAACATGGACGGCGCATAGCGACCGGCTATGTGACTACGTGACGAAAACGTTTATCAAGATATCTCGAGAATTAACTAAGATCACGGGGGGATTTTTAGGGGTAGTGAAACTAGAGAACTTAACGATGATTTTGTTGCTAATTTTACAATAAATATCAAAGAGTAAACCAACCTTTGAACACAGAAAGACCACACGCCGACCCACGACCATTCGTCGAACGACCAAGAAGAACGGACCGTTCTCCCACGCGTACCTTCTTCCTCCTCCGTTCCTGCCCCGATCGGCAACGTCGTTAACCGACCCAGCCGGTCTCCCCATTCGAATGCACCAGTTCTCACTTTCACCACTAGATGTCATCACGGGTATTTAAAATCGAAATTTAGAATGAAGTTTTGAAATGTAAAGTGTGTTGCGAACCTAGTCGTTGGGGAACGGGATCCTACACCCTATTGCCCTTATTTCAAAAAATACGCCGTAGAACATTTTCCGACCGCTCGCTCGCGCGCCGTCGCACAATTATTCATAACTTCTAAACGAGTAGACCAATCGAAATGATCTTTTTTCACTTTCGTTCACAAAAAAATATCCTTCACGGACATTGACTCGTATTGATAATTTGAAGTGGAACTTGTACAGAAAAATCTATTTTTTCATTCGAAAGTGAATTTTGGGCCATTTTCCACGGTGCGAAAATTTAAAAAAAAATCACAAATGTTGCTCACAATATTGGCAATCGACAATAAAAAATTCAGGACGGACATTTAATAATTGACTTTTTACGGAATTTTTTATTGCGCGCACGCCGAGAGCTGACCTGAGTACAGGCCCATAACGCTTCGCATCCCCGGAGACAGGCTCCCACATTACGCGTTATTTTTTAACTCATGCAATTTAATGAATAATTCTTCCACCAATATACGAAACACACCAGGATTTAGTGACTTTTAGGAACGGTAGACATGAATAAATCTGTGACAGAAGAAAAAATAATTCAAAGCTGCTTTCACCATAATTTGAGAAGTCTTTTACATACAATTGTTTATTGGATTTGGGAATTGAAGCATGGAATTTGCGGGTACATACCTTTTGTGGGTACTCAGAACTGATACATGGTCGTTGTATTCTTTTTGTGTAACATATACACTTACAATATTCTTAACATTTTTGTCAGCCCATTGAAATAATTTATATGGTGAATTAATTGGCTCTTTATTAATTTGTTGTTAACGAGCACGACTCTGAATAGTTCCACCTATTCCATCACAGGGGTCTTTACCATGAGCAGTGGCGAAGAAATGCCACTCAGCATCAATTTCAAAGTCTAAAAAGTAATGAGAAACATTTATGAATCTAAATTAGAGTTGCTTGTTTGTCACGATTTTATTGCTAAATCACAACACACATTTTTGGAGAAAACTAAGGATGTATTAGAGGTAGGAAGTTTCATTCTACTTTGTGATTTTTCTGAAAATCATGGATTTGTATTCCAAGATGAAATTCAAAGTTATCATTGGTCCAACGAGCAAGCTACTATCCATCCTTTCGTAATATATCACAAAGTTGACGATTTTCTGGTTTCAGATAGTTTTGTTGTGATATCCGAATGTCTGGAACACGGTGCACCTATTTCAAACGAAATTAATCGAGTATTTGAAAAATAAGTATGATGCTAATACTATTAAAAAAATTATGCACTTTTCCGATAGCTCAGCGGCTCAATATAAAAACAAGAAAAAATTTATAAAAGATTCTCATCTCTTTTTAGACTTTGAAATGTATGAACTTTTTGTCAGGCTAATGTGTTTTTCTTGAAAAATTTCCCCAAAAATTAGAGCGAATTTAGGGTGAAATCCACCATTCGAGAGTGAATAATTCCAAAACGGTGGACCGTAGCGATATCAAACATGAAAACTTTTATTGAGCAAAATCATGAATCAGTCGATTCCATTTATTGGAACATAGGTAATTTGAAGAGGGAAAAAGTTGAGACTGTCATTTGCAAATGCTTGTAGCGTACGTAGCGCCCCCTAGGAAATACAGCAAAACTGAGTCCAAATAAGTATTCCTCGTACCCAAAAACCTCTTGTACAATTTTTTGAATTATTATTCCCAAAACTTGACAAATTATTCAAGAAAATGGAAATAAAAATTTTCATTTCATCACCCTGTAACTTTTTTATTATCAACTTTTGGACTAAGGTCATTGTGGTTAAATCGTTCTATTTTGACCTCAGGAGTATGTGGTAGCGTATTTCAAAGACACCCTGTATACTCAAAGAAAATATCGAATACTGGCAGAAAGTCATACAGATTATCGAACCTGATTTCATAAATTAAAAAATCAATTGGAATCACTTAGCAACGTGAACGTATAATTTAATTTCCGTTTCCGGTTTGCTATAAAGTGCCATCTAATTTGCCCAACTCGAACTAAAAATCATCAGCCTACTATGTGCGGATCGATTTTTTGGGGAAGCCACCGTGTGCAAATTATCGAAATATTCAAAAAATTACGCCACTGGTTTGACTTTGACACAAATATTACTAAAAGGAACCCAAAAACTACCCATATCTCTAAATATGTATAACAAGTTGCCTAACTAATGATCACGTGGGGACCTGACATTAATGAACGCCCTGTACAATTATTAATTGTTTGCTTATTTTTGCTCTTGCTATTTTTAGTATATGGGTTTATCGTAAATACCTTCAACATTTAATATCAACTCTTAATGTTGAGGAACCACCTCAGACTGTTCCTCAGAGTTCTGATCAAAATCCTCAGGTTGAACCCCAGATTTTGTTCTAAGGATGGAGGAGTTATAGATTCAGCATTTCTCATACTGGCGTTATGAGTGCTGGAAGGTAGTGTACATTCTCAATTTTCGTAACTAATTTTAAGGTTTTGGCTCTGTTGGCTGGGGCCTAGAATTCGCCAACGCTGAGTCTGTCTGGGGTAAAAGGCCCCTAAATGGCCACTTAAGGCCTTTTCGAATTTCCCGACGAGCTTTTCGGTCAGGCGTTACAGTAGATAGACCAACCTTCAGCCGTTTTATGCTTCTTCAGCCTATTTTATGCTATTTTTGTTCTCGTCGCCTAGACTAAGAAAACAGTCTTGTAATTTCATTCATGGAATAAAGACCAACATTTTCGCACTTCCTTCTTTTTTTTAATAAATCCGCGATTTTCGAGCCGTAATTAAGGCAGTCAAAAACTGCGACTTTTTCAGAAATTGATTTTTCTGTTTTCACTGCATGACTATGGTAATGCACTTTACAACACTTTGGGGGGGAAGTGACTTTTTGTGGCTCGCCTGAAGTTATCTGACTCGCTACGCTCGTCAGTTAAGATACCAGGCTCGTCCCAAGAAGCACTACTTCTGCTCCTTATAACTAGAGGGTCTCTACTTATAACATAATCTTCGGTTCACCCGTGAACCATGGTCTAGATTCGGTTAATCTTTTGAGGGAATTATGGGAAATCGGGAATGGGAGCGTGCGCAAGGTTTGACCACTTGACCAAAGAGAGACTTTCATCCGTCTTCAACAAGAACACATGTCGCTCTCTTCTCAAGTACAATTCAATTATTAAGGCCAGGTTACTCCAAAAAACGTAATTTTTTTCAATACATTTTATTTATAATACATAACATGTTTAGTAATCCATTTTTTTACATATAAAAGCTCATATATAAAATTACTTAAAAAAAATTTTTTTTTTTATTTTTCCAAAATGGCGGTCCTGAAAATGGCTGCTGAAACTCATGTGCTTTGTAGATGGATGACAGCATTTCTTGGAAAAGAATTCTCTGAAAGCAAAAAACAAAACGGTTTCATGTTCTGTATCGAATTGGCTATGGCCTCAAGCAGAATGAAACATTTTCAATGAAAACAAACAAAATGGCGGACTTAAGTTATAAACGATTAAAAGTGAAAAAAGGGTTAAAAAATTCAAAAGTCCGCCATTTTGTTTGTTTTTATTGAAAATGTTTCATTCTGCTTGAGGCCATAGCCAATTCGATACAGAACATGAAACCGTTTTGTTTTTTGCTTTCAGATAATTCTTTTCCAAGAAATGCTGTCATCCATCTACAAAGCACATGAGTTTCAGCAGCCATTTTCAGGAGCGCCATTTTGGAAAAATTAAAAAAAAAAAATTTTTTCAAGTAATTTTATATATGAGCTTTTATACAGGGTGTCCCGTAATTCGTTGGCAATATTTTGATGACGTATTCCTTGATGAAAATGATGACAAAAACTTCCTATGGACCTATGTCCGATTTCTTATGATGACGGAGTTACAGGCCGGTTAAGATGAGGTATCGACAACAGTTTTTCCGAAATAACTTTGAAACCATTATCTTTTCTGAGACGAGTCCTGAGGATATCAATGATGGTATAAGCATGCATGATTACCCTTAAATTGACTAAGCTACCTTGAAGGGAAACTGGTAATTGGAGGTCATCCAGATGTTAAAGTGATGAATTTTTCATTTTCCTCTCCAGGAATGTTTATTTTTCTTAGCGGTATCCAAACCGTCATCATTTCTTAACAAATTAGGTATCTTGTAATTTTTCGATTGGACACTCAGTTTAACAGGAAAATGCTGAAAACTGAGGGAGTGCAAACCAAAAGCAAGGGTCGTAAACCGCCAGAAATTTTCTTGTCGCTCAGCATTCGATTTTCAGTACCAGTCACTACATTATTGTTCAGTTGATTGATAGACAAAGTGACTGTTGGCAAGTGTAATGACTGGTTCTGAAAATCGAATGCTAAGCGACGTAGACATTTCTGACGGTTTACGACCCTTGCTTTTGGTTTGCACTCCCTCAGTTTTCAGCATTTTCCTGTTAAACTGAGTGTCCAATCGAAAAATTACAAGATACCTAATTTGTTAAGAAATGATGACGGTTTGGATACCGCTAAGAAAAATAAACATTCCTGGAGAGGAAAATGAAAAATTCATCACTTTAACATCTGGATGACCTCCAATTACCAGTTTCCCTTCAAGGTAGCTTAGTCAATTTAAGGGTAATCATGCATGCTTATACCATCATTGATATCCTCAGGACTCGTCTCAGAAAAGATAATGGTTTCAAAGTTATTTCGGAAAAACTGTTGTCGATACCTCATCTTAACCGGCCTGTAACTCCGTCATCATAAGAAATCGGACATAGGTCCATAGGAAGTTTTCGTTATCATTTTCATTAAGGAATACGTCATTAAAATATTGCCAACGAATTACGGGACACCCTGTATGTAAAAAAATTGATTACTAAACATGTTATGTATTATAAATAAAATGTATTGAAAAAAATTACGTTTTTTGGAGTAACCTGGCCTTAAACCACGACTGTACGACAAAATACGACTATTATTTCAACGGGTTGCAAGATCCTCGTTCAGAACCCACGCACATCAATACATCTTATTCTATTTTAAGGGAGCTTTTATGTCTTCGATAACGGATTAGACGAAAAGTGAATTTTTTATTTAGATAATACTTCACATATGAAGGCTAAAAACGAACTTATACACCCGAAAAATAGGAAATAGAAAGCCACTTGGATATCTTTAAGGGAAAACGAATGAGATACCGATCTTCGAGTAACTTCACCGTTTTTGGACGACTGGACATTTCTTTCGATAATGACACTTGTCGCCATATCGTCATACCATTTATTGGTCAAACCGCTTTCGAAAAGATGCATCAAAACCCTGTTGAATGTGGTAAAGAGTGGAGAGTCTTTTGGTAGGATGAATGCGAGATAAAAACTGGCACACGATTTTGGTATGATATGAATTAAAGGATCACCGTTTTCATCCATAAAATCAATTTTGGTTAACAAGTTCACGTCTTTCCTCCTCTCGAAAGTCGCGACATGTTTGTGAGCCACCATTCGCAACAAGTTTGGTTCTTTGTGGAAAACATGTCTCGATTTCAGTTTACGATATGCTTCATTAAATTCCCAAAAATTCAGCGGGGTCCAGATCGGCATATCGTTCATTTCCTCTAACGAATTTATGTCCGGGAAATAACTGGTAGTCGTAAAAGCTTTGAAAAACGATCCCTGAATCGATCCAAATATGATAAGGTTGAAAAATAAGCAACCCTGTAAGAAAATTAATTGACTCGGAGTTGGTTTGATCCTTATTGACATTATCCCGACTAGAAACGAGGACATTTCCCCGAAACTTTTCAATTTTTCGTGTGATAATCGTCTGCGGTTCGAAAAATGCCAGAAAATTATCGTGCCGATTCCAGAGACAAAAATCATAATCCAAGTAGGTAAATCGAAGCAATTGAAGAGGATCATCCATTGAGGGACGCGTTTAGATTTTGGGACGATAAAGCAAATCTCGTCCCAACTGAAAGGAGTGGTGAATTCGATTTGGTCGGTTCCATAATCTTTCAAAAATCTCCCATTGCAATTAATCGCTGCTTTTCTATAGGCGATTTCTCCCAGACTTCCGGAAATGGTTCCTGTGGTAGAATTCACACTACCAAAGTCGTCGCTTTTAATGTCTGTCGGTAAAATCGTTTCGAAATTTAAAAATCTCGATAGTTCGTTCAAAACGAACCCGTTCTGTCCTCCGAATCCTTTCGATTTTGACATGTTCATTAGTGTACCATAAATCGGGTTGAGTTTCAAAACTCGACTGAGGTTTTTTGTGCACGTGACGTCTCGATGGAAAATAGAAATGTTTAATGGGAACCCGTTGAAATTCGTCATCGGATTTAGTAGTAGTTCGGAATTATTCACGGCTTCATTTATGGTGAAGTGGGCGGTTAATCCCCAAGTTGAACGGTCGCTTTTAATAAAAGGTCGGTATTTGTAAATCATCGAGCAACATCTACCGTGGGAAATTATATCGAAAATATTATATTTTGTCCACAATTCTTTCAAAATTCGAGATATTTTCGTTTCAAAATATGAAGGCTTCAAGTCATCAGATATAAATATTAAGGCATAGGTGGTTCTACTTTTAGGAACCACTAGTTTATAATCAACTTGGAGAAATTTTTTTAATACTTGAAAATCCCATACTAAGATTATACTTCCCTCAAAGGAAGCTGAGGAGAATTTTCGGAATTTTTTGAATTCTTCATATCGTCTTATTAAATTCGATTCTTCAGTTTTTTTTTCACCACTGTTTACGCCGTATTCATTATAATAATAATTATCAGCCATTGTGTCACTTTCACTTCGATTATATATTCTATTGGAGGAAGAAATAACTTTTTCTTGTAACTGAATGGTGAAATTCAAGTGCATCAGTTCTTGTAAAAACTGTTCGGAAAATTTTTGTAGTTCCATGTACTGATATTGATCATTTGTATTAGCTAAAATGATTATTTTCAGATGTTGCACTAGTATAAAATGAAGCTGGTAAAAAGTCCACAGTCGATTATCGTGGATCGACATCGGACCAAAATAAGCACGCTGACTGATAATATTTTTGTACAGAGTTTTAGATGACCTTGTGGTGTAATTTTCACTCAAAAAATAAATTGTCATAATTAAAAACTTCCACATGTTCGCCTGTTGGAGTCCAGTATTCGATTATTGTAATACCTTTCGCTATCAATCTACGAGGTGCCCGAGTAACTGCAACTCTAGATATTTATTGAAACGTCGAGTAAATAAAACTATCACGCATTCAAACTATGCATATAAAGGAGCGTAATTATTATTAATATTTAATCGACTCACACGATTCATTCGCTTTATGAACAAATTATACAAAATTGAAATTACAGACACCCCGTTGAAGCATGCGGGTATAAGCACTTATTAATGTCAAGAAAATTGATTGTTTCTTATAAAGTGATTTCCTTTTTTCGTTGTGGTAATAATAAAAGATACAAGTTTATAAACATAAATAACAGTTCATCTGAATTAAAATTTGTTTTTGTTCAAATACAGTGCGCGTCTAAAGTGTCCCCCCCCCCTAAAGTTTTTTGAACGGGTAGAAATTTTTAAAATCGCTCGGACAGGTACATTTTTATTTTCACTGAAACATCTTTTCACGCAATTTTTGTTTCTCTAACATTTCCGGTCAAACCGGAAATGTTGGAGAAACAAAAATTTCGTGATAAGATGCTTCATTGAAAATAGAAATCGACCTGTCCGAGTGATTTAAAAAAATTTTACCCGTTCAAAAATTTTTAGGGGGGGGGGGGGGGGGACACTTTAGACGCGCACTGTATATAGGCTGATTCAAAAGTATATCAGTATCGCTTTGAAATAAGAAGAAATGTTGTTCCCATATATAGGTGTCCACAAAGGCTTGATCGATACAGGGCATCACATTCAACGTTTTTACGGCATTTTTCAGAGGCTTACTTTTCACATGTCCAACGCAGAAACGTATTTTTTCGAAAGTCGCTCGTCGGTTTGTTGACAATCGTATCGTCATGCATTTTTCCTGTTTATTACACCAAGTTTTATGAGAAATGATCATCTAGTTACGGAAAAATCTTCAGTAAAGAACCGCTACAATCAATTGGTGAGTAACTCTGTATAAAATGTAATAATTTTCGGGTCGATTTACTGATGTTTTCTGTTTTCTAGGGTTGTTGACATTATCCTTTAAGTTTGCAACTAGGGATGGGCGCGTGAGTGAATTTCTGCTCACGCTAACGCACGCTCACGTGTACCTGTCTCTCAATCACGCATACTCACGCACGATTCATCTATACGGTGTCCAGAAATTAGCCTGCAATAATTTGCCTGATGATTCCCCTATAAAAACGATGAAAAAACGTTCTAATGAACGTATGTCGAGAATCGCTTCCTAAGGGAGATATACTCCCTGAGAGATAGGCCCCATATGATGGTTTATGTTAAATATCTCCAAATCTGTTCAAGATTAAGAAATCATATTTGGTACAATTATTAACCATTTTATATTTTATGCTCAACAAAATGGACTAGGAAAGAATTCAAAATTTTCACCAGGGGCGGGTCGTCAAGGGGGGGGGGGCGTGGTAAAATATCTTCCTAACTTTTTTGTGTGATGTTTTTTTCGTGTTTGAACCACATATTATGAAATTATGAGGTTTTTTACGAAAAAAAGGTACTCTTGGTAAACATTGATAGGAGGCGCCACATTCGAAATAAATCGATTTTAACATTAATTATTTTTTTTAATTTCTGTTGATATGTTACATTTCAAGCAGTATTTTAGTCAAGACAGCTTTCCAACTATTACGGGGGTGTCACGTCGTAAGATCTGGGGCGACGTTTTCCATCCTAAATGTTGCATTTTCTAATTAATGTCCAAGTCTTTGATATGGTTAGTGATGTTAGATTGCTAATCAAGATGTCTTGACTGGAATACTGCTTAAAATGTAACATTTCAACAGAAATTAGAAAAAAAATTTAATGCTAAAATCGAATTATTTCGAATGTGGCGCCTCCTATCGATGTTTGCCTTTTTTTCGTAAAAAACCTCATAATTTCATAATATGTGGTTCAAAGCCGAAAAAAACATCACACAAAAAACTTAGGAAGATTTTTTACCACGACCCCCCGAAGATGACCCGCCCCTGGTGGAAATTTTGAATTCTTCCCTAGTCCATTTTGTTGAGCATAAAAAGGTTAATAATTGTACCAAATATGATTTCTTAATCTTGAACAGTTTTGGAGATATTTAACATAAACCATCATAGAGGGCCTACCTTTCAGGGGGTATATCTCCCTTAGGAAGCGATTCTCGACATACGTTCATTAGAACTTTTTTTCATCGTTTTCATAGAGGAATCATCGGGCGAATTATTGCAGGCTAAATTCTGGACACCGTGTATAGTTCACTCACGCTCACGCACATTCCCGCCTTCAAAATAATTATAAGTTTTTATTCAAAAATAAAATTTGATCCACATTTTCGCTCAACAGCCGGGTACGTCTCTCTCCTAAAATACGCCCCGATACAGAAAACACTCTTTCGCTGGTAGCAGAGCTCACAGGAATATTCAAAATTTGCCTAGCAAGACTTCTGATCAACGGCAAATTGGATGCATTTTTCCAGAAATCTAAGATGTTACAATTTCTCACATGTAGCTTCATATATATATGTCTAACTCCGTTTCAATTCGATCTTCATCTTTATCTTCTCCGTCAAAATTATCTTTCAATTTGTCGAAAATATCAGAATCAGTTCGACTTGGTGTGGGCACATTTTTTGAAGTTGAAGGTTGTTCATCATCCCTCAGTTTAGCTCGTCCTTCTATTCCATCAGTTATTTCTTCTTCACGCCGTATGCAGACTTCTAGCATCCCTCTTACTGTCGCAATAGTAGCCTTACGTTGAACTTCGGACATAAAATTCAAATGTTTATGAGGAGGGTGTAAAAATAGAGTAACATTGTGCACAGTAGTGGGTTCCATCCTCTTCTTTAACGCAACTAGGGTTGAGCTCTTGAGTTCAGCAATAACTTCGGAGTCGGTAGCATTTTCTTGCCAGTGTTTCAAAAGTTTTTCAAACCACAAACCATATTCATGAACCGTCGGACATACATCTGAACTCAGGCTTTCGGAACAATCTTTGAAGATTCTCAAGAATTCCAAAAGACATTCCAGTAAGTTGTAATTTATAGCAGCTATTTTATGTATTTCATTTCTATCAATTAACAGTTGTTGAATTTCTCGATACATTTGGTGAATTCCATCGGGTTTTAACGTGCTGTTTCAGAGACTTGGACAATTTGCTATTGAGTTCGGAATGCTTAAAGAAGGTGACAAGATTTTTTCCTGCAAGAATTAAATACTTCAATTCCTGAATAAAGTTTTTTTCTAAGACGTCTTCCATCACAAGATTTAAGTTATGACATGCACATGACAAGCGCTTGTAATTTATGAAAGCTGCTACTACATTAGCTCCATTGTCAGTCACGATCACAGCGGTTTTTAGTTGAGGCTCTATTTTAAATTCAGTCAACATTTCAAAAACAAAATCGTGGATATTGACACCGGTTTTTTTGCCCAGTGTAAATTCACGAGTTCCTAGAATATTTGTCTTCAGAAGGAAATCTTCATTAATATAATGTGTAGTTAACGTTAAGAAGCTTCTCTGAGTATATTCATCTGTCCACATATCGGTCGTGAAAGCGAGGTGATTTTTAGACAAAATTACTTCCAACTCATTTTTTATTCGATCATACTCCGCTGGTATAACAGTCCTCATAAGGGCTCTCCTTGATGTCAAGACGTCGTTTATGTTTTGATAACCGTACTCGGCACCAATACTAATCAATTCTTGAGCAAAATTCTTGAATCCTACTCCTAAAAAATACAATACAAATAAATTGTATTCGGTTTCGTGTAATTAAATTTAATTAGTTCATCATTACCTTCAGAAACACTCAACGGCCTCAAATCTTTCGTTATAAACCGGACCTGTTGGCTTTGTATTTTGTTCTTCACATTTTCTGGTAATTTTTTGATTGCGAATTTGGCCAAGGTCGGTTGATTATGTGATGAGCGTCCAGCGATTCCACGGGAAGAACGAATACAACAAGTGTGACGCAGCAAGCTTCCTGTGCCATTTTTTGCTGAATAAGCGAGTAATTCCTTACAATGATTGCACCTCGCAAAATTTTCCAGGTTGTCGTTAAATCGCACTTGTTGGAATTTTTTCCACACATCATTCTTCGATTTCTCCGGAGTGATAAATTGATACCGGGCATCATTGGGGTCTTTTTTCAAGTCAATCTCGATCTCCAATTTCCTTTTTTTGGCACTTCCACATGCACTCATTATTATTTTTCTCAAAAAACGAGGGAAACAAACTCGAACCGGAGACAGCTGTCATGAGGATTGAGGTTAGGAAATTCGGAGTGTAATATGTTCATGACAAAGACAGATCCGAACCGAACTTCGTCAAGGTGTCTTTCTGAACTGAACGCGCTCCACTAGATAAATAGTGTCACTGGACTGGAAGTCGATAGGGGGAGCCTTTGCTCCGATGAATTTACGTGACACGATGCGGCACGCGTGACACTTCAAATCTCGATCACGCACATGAACTTCATGAACTCACGCAATATCTCCAATCACGCACGCTCACGCCATTTTCCGTGTTTTGCAATGACAATTGCTCACGGTCACGTTGTGACTTAGAAAATCACGTCACGCGCCCATCCCTATTTGCAACGTAAGGGATGAATAGGGTAACTAACGCAGTAATGGACACCCAAGAGAAATTTATTAGTTTGATCACCTTAAATAATGGTCCAGATGTCCAGATAAATACTCCCCGTACCAAAAAACCCTCGTGTACCAATTTTTGAATTATTATTCCCAAAACTTGACAGATAATTAAAAAAAATTTAAATAAAAATTTCAACACCCTGTAACTTTTTTATTATCAGCTTTTGGACTGAAATCATTTCGGTTAAATCGTTCTATTTTGACCTCAGGAGTATGTCGTAGCGCGTTATACACGTATTTCACAGACACCCTGTATAATAAATACAAACACATACAATGCGCGTCTAAAGTGCCCCCCTTCCCGTAAAATTTCTGAACGGGTAGAAATTTTCAAAATCGTTCGTACAGGTCGATTTTTATTGTCAATGGAGCTTCTTTTCACGGAATTTTTGTTTCTCCAACATTTCCGGTTTGACCGGAAATGACCGCAACTTTGTTTTTTAAATAAACACACCTAACTTTTCTGCATTTTCGTATTCTACGATTTTTTCTAGGTAAGAAAATGTTACCACCGCTCAAAATTTTTGACATTTTTTATCTCGCGTGTGATCGGCCATTTCGAAAACGGCTGAAATTTTCGAAAAACGCTCGGATCCGTCGATTTTGTTTTCCAATGCTGCACTTATTCCATCAATTCTCAACCCTGTATCACACACTTTAGACGCGTACTGTATAAAGGTAATGAGAGGTAAGTTATTCCGATTATCTTATGAATTGTATTAGTGGTATATTAGAGCCGTTTGACACTATGCTAAATTCGGGAATAAAGTGGGCGCGCCGATATCTTACCCAATTTAGTTCAATTTGGAAAGTTACTGTGTGACACTATATCGTAATATTGTGTACAGCTTTCAGCGGTGAAGCAGGAAGCTAAAAAATGTAAAATGGAAGAATTATAGCTAATGACTGCAACGTTGATGGCGATTGCATGAAACAATAGTAAGAACAAATCACAGGGTGAACGTATTTGGTCCCGAAAATGGCTGAACAGGCGGTTAGGCGGAAGAGGGATTTTGAGCATGACAGTCAGTACAGATTTGAGTTAGGACACAAGAAAATAGAACAGGTTCTATTTTATCGTGCACTAACTCGTACGCACTTTCAGTACTTAGTTTAGTGCCGATTTTAGCATAGTGTCAAACGGCTCTTAATCTTGATAATATTTGTCAGATACTGACCAGGATAATAAGCGCCGAACTCCAAACTCTCCCAATAGGCGTCTTATAATTGGTAAGTGGCATGTCTTTTATGGCTGTATTTGAAAATATTTGCAAAATTCAAGCGGACATCGCAATTTCGAACTTGACGTTTCGCACTACAAAACTGAATGGACATTAGTTCCAGCTTAATATTGTCTTCAAGATCTTCGTCAGGATCCGATACAATGATCTCAGCTTCTGAGGAACTATTGTCGCTTCACTCGAAGCCACAGAAGTAGGAGAAGATCACCGTCGCTGGAACCACCTTCTCCGTAAGCAAATGCATGGAGCTCAGATCTTGATAAATAAGCACCTTCTCGTTGCATCTCGCTCGTTTTCAAGCGTTAGAGAGTATTTTCCGAGGCCAGTGGCTTACCCTTTGAGAAACGGGTAATGGATTAATAATTATTTCATTGACGTGCGTTCATGGCAATACGGTGTCGTTATCATGGGAACCTTGAAACTAATTAATCAGTTCTGGGTATGTGTCGACGTACACCAACGACGCGTAGGTATCGTATAATTCATATAATGTAGAAAATGGTTCCAGCAAATCTTGTTTCAAAATAATGAGTAAGAAAGGAAATTCACGAAACATAATAACTAGGAACACAAGTTTATTTTCATTCAATACAATTTAAAATTATACTTTAATATCTAATAGCAGTTACAATTAATCTTATAATTTAATAAAACAAACAGCAACATTTTATTAAATGAATAAATAGTTTTACAGTATTTTATTCTATAGCATCTATATCATTATAGTATATTAAAGTACAAATGGCGGAAGACACTGATTTCTCGCACGAGTTCAAAATTACAGAACGAGCCGCGCAGCGGGGAGTTCTGTAAAGGGCGAGTGCAGAAATATCTTCCGCCAATAGTGCTTTATACTATTTTTTCTATTTGCACGAATTTTCATTCATTTTTCTCAATTTTGAAAATTATGGACAATTTAGGGATTTTTATCTAAGATTGGCAGCGTTGTGCCAGCAAATTCAAAATGTTCCTCTTTTGTTTATTCAAATTGTTTATCACCTGTCAAATTTGAAAAATTATATTTTGTGGTATTTCAAACTTGAAATATGGACAGTGAGTTGAGGTGCACACCGCCAGAAATACGCGAACGGACTGAAAATACTCTACAAAATTTACTCCCACAAAAATCGCATGTGTCGTATGAAAAAGAATATGCGAAATTCCAAAACTGGTGTTCCCAACATTCTATAGAAACAATAAGCGAAAATGTCTTACTTGCTTATTTTGATTTGGAAAGCAAGCAAAAGAAGCCAAGTACTTTGTGGACTGAGTATTCGAAGCTCAGATCGTGTTTGAATATATACAAGAATGAAGATATTTCCAAATATGGAAAGCTTCAGGCTTTTCTGAAAAGGCAATCAGTTGGGTATGAGCCGAAAAAATCTAAAATTTTGGAATTCGACGAAATATCCCGGTTTTTTGATGAAGCTGACGATGGTGTCTATTTAGCGACAAAGGTTTTTCAAGAAAAACAATAATAATAATAATTCAATGACATGAGTTTCAGGTTGTTTTAATAATGGGCTACAATGGTGCTTGTCGTAGAGAAGAAATAACAAATATGGCGTTAAACGATATCCAAACTAAAAGCGATGTCATTATTGTTACAGTGCCTAAAACAAAAACGTATATTAAGAGAGAATTCGTGGTAACTGAGCAATCTTGGATCAATTACGTGAAGAAATATGTTGCTCTACGACCCAAAGAAACTACTTCCACGCGTTTTTTTCTCACTTACCGAAATGGGCGTTGTGTGAATATTCCTATAGGAATAAATACCATTGGTAAAGTCCCTGAGATGATCGCCCGATATCTCAAATTGCCTTATCCTAACCTTTACACCGGCCACTGCTTTAGAAGATCTAGCGTCACTCATTTAGCCAACAGGGGTGGTGATTTAATTACCATTAAACGCCACGGTGGATGGAAGTCTTCAGCCGTGGCGGAGGGTTACATCGATTCTTCCAAAAAAATAAAACTTGACGTCGCAAATTTGTTATCCTCGGATCGATCCTCGGTTCCATCAGAACCTACAAATATTCCGACAAACCATCAAAATGATGCTGTTCTTCCACTTGAACAGGAAACAGTACCTGTAGTAAGTAATAATTCGCTGAATCAGAAATTTACGACAACTAATTTACCTGGAATTAGTATTAATGCTCAAGATACTTGTTCAGTTGTTGTAAATGTTTATAACAATTGCACAATAGCGAAAGATTCTGAAGATTGTTGAACTGATGCCGCCAGACTTTTGATGTTCGTTCTATTAATTCTATTAATAATTAACCTGAATTTATTAAAATAAATGTTAAGAAATCTGACAGATGACATATTTATTTGACGTTTCTTGCTGCCAACCATAGAACAAAAAAAATCCCCAACTATAATCGGTATCACTTCGATACGCGAACGCGTATCGATATGAGCTCATTATGATACGCAAATAGAAAAACAACATTATCATCATCCTTTATCTTATAGGCCCCCAAGCATAGGTATCTGTCCGGCCAGCGCGCAAATAACGTTTATCATCATTACCGCTTAATGCAATCTTATTTATATTTTGCGTAAAGATTACATGTTTAATTGATTTGAGGACAGTCATTTGTTGATATTTTACTTTATTAGTGCTGTTCACCAAAGTTGAATAATTATAAAAACCGATCTGTTTCATCGGAACATCCTTTACACCTTTAGCTTTTTAGTAATGGTATCCTCCACGTCTGTCGCGTATAATTTCGAACGTAAACCAGCATATTCTTGAAATATGCGACCAGCATTTTCATCTTTCATTAATCCGAGCACTTTTTTGTTAACAACAGGAAGTTTATAAATGTTGTCAACCTTATAATTGGATGTATCGAATCTATCAGCTACCTCCGATCGTATGTCTTCATAGAAATCTAGTGATATGACTTGGTATAGAAGACTGTCTGTATCCGAATATAACACATTAACTTCAGATCCATATTTTGGAGCCATATGAAATGAATACATTATTACGCAAAATTCCACTTGACGGTAGTGGACCTTACTGGGGGCTCCGGCCAGTAGTGGAGACGGCCGTGGGTTAATGAAAGATGTTAATTTTGGGCGCCAAGTAAATTCATTTACTCCAGCAACGTGGAAGAAGGTCGTAACAAAACTGCCCAATTTACTGAAGGCAGCGGTGAAACACTACAGGGAAAATTACGTGAAGATTTACAACTGAATTACCTAATTAAGGACTAAAGCCGCGCTTGCGCAAGTTGGGGTTAGTTAACAGGAATTTTAACAATCTTATAATATTAATCATCTAATAATAAGTTGGCAAAATCGAGCAACCGCCCACAGAACCGAGTCTTATTGCTAGCTCAAGCGAGCCACCCCAAGAAGACTTTCACGAAGTTACAAAGGTGTCCAAAAAAACCGCGTCACGTCGACGCACAAGGGCGCGGGGCCTACAAGGACGGTCTGACCTTATTTATCCCGGGCCGGCGGATGTAATTGGCCACGTTGGGGGTACCTCGACGCCCAAGTTCCGGTTTGCGACACCAGTCCCACGAACTGAGAGCCCCGACGACGTCAAATGAGACCCAGGAATGGATGCGATCGTCGGTACGACAATTGCCCAGCGAAAGGACCCTAAGCCGAAGGTGCAGTTACATAATCCAAAAAAACAATGCAATACTAAAACGCACCTCTATTAATTCCAGAGGGTTCCTACTGAAAATTCCACAGACGATGTGAGTGGAAAACGACCAATTAATGGCGAGCTAGAAAAGAGTACCAAAGTCAGGAAAACGATCCAATTGGAAAATGGCGACCACTCACCACGAGATACGTGTCAGATCCTCTTACGAGAGACGGAGTTGAACACCAGACGGCCACACAGCCAACAGACTACTACAAGGGTAGATCAACCCCTAATTGATCAGAGCGGGAAAATCCCAATAACTGGAAAAGCTACTATATTAGCTAAACTCGCCGCACAAGATAACGTATGCTCAAGAAGTGTCGTCGCCCAATCGCTTCCTAACGAGCCTCCGAAACTTTTCGTTTTTTTTTTCTTTAGACTCCCACCTGATAACCGGTGAATTTGCGAGCTCGGCCAATGGCCAGGCGACCCGTCTGTCGACGATGACGACCAGGTCCCTTTATCGGAGAAATATGCGTGAATTAGGTGGATTCACGAACGAAACGGAAAGAGCGCGAAGCCTGGCGAGATATTTCTCGCGGCAATTGTTTCGAACGTAACAACATTAGGCATTTAGAGACATCAAGAACAACAATACCTTCGTACGTTGGCTTATCGGAAACGACTTTGAGCCTGTTAAGTTGAACAGCCACGAGATTCTCATCGAATATAGCGCAACTGTGAAAATTCGGAAAGCTGATTAATTTCGCTGCGTTGTTAGAATTTCCATTTGCATGCCAATGTTTCGCAAGTCTAATATCAACTCTGTTGTCGACATTTTCCATTTTCCACACCGAATTATTCATGAGCTTGAAAAAGTCTGATTCGAAATCACTCTTTCCGGCTTGTCGCATTCTGGTGTTAAGATCTATATAATTTTTCAGCCATGGTTTTTGAGTAAATGACAATACACGGTGAATTTACATATACAGTCCAAAGAGTTCTATGTTAAATTTAACATTTCGATGTTGTATTAACTGCTAGCATAATAATTTTGTAATAATATCGCGAATCGATTCCAGAAAAACACTCGGCGATACCTCATTTTCATCCTTATTACAAATTTTGAATGTTGCTATTCTGAATTTGAAGGCATTTCTAATAATTTGAACATCGTTATTGAAATTAACAAATGAGTGTTTTTTGTGCCTATTCGATTTCAAATGTGCCACATAATCCTTGACTAAAACGTCAATTTTACACAACACACAATACAAGGTCTTTTTCGCCGATCCGCTGGTTGTTGGTTGAATTTTCTCCATTTCGAGCTTCTGAGGTTTCTCTACAGTGGTTCCATGTTCACGTTCCACATGTTTTTTCAAGTATTCAAACCTTAAAATAAGATTTTATTGATAAAACTAAAATTTTATAAATAAATTATTTAATGCTATACCTCGAAAATAGTTGCCCACAATATCCACACAATTCGTTTTTTCCCTAATGAGATTTTTGATGTCGTATGAGAGAATCTCTACGCGTAAACGTGTCACCACATTCTTCACACTTAAACATTTTGTTTAACTAAATGAAAATTCTACGTAAATCTTGAATGAGGTTTTAAATCAGCGAGATGTTACACATTCGAAGTACACCAATTTACTAGCGAGTTATCATTATATTCTATACGTAGTGAGAGTGGGGAAGAGGAATAAAATATATTTGCCAGTAATTACCTAAGGTGAAATAGGTCAAATCGCCATATTTTCTGACGATCTGTATACGGTTAAAGTTTGTCGGTGGAATTCTGGGACACCCTGTATTGTTTTAATTTTATTATAAGCACGATTACATAATAAAAAAATATTAGTTAATACAGAACGTTGAATTTATTTTACGTTATGTCTCAGCTTCAACAGGAAAACAATTATTATTTCTGAGCTTAAATTTAACAATTGTAGAAAAAGTTCTCTTTTCTAAACACCAATCAGTTAGTGGTTGAGAATATTTGAATTTCTTATCAAACATGGGATGAGACCTAATTGAATCAACTTCACCGCGGAAATGTCGAAGTTGGTTTGGTGTTAAACTTAAAAATATAGCAGTGGCAAGATGTTCAAGTTTAGGAATTGGTCTTCGTTTTCGGATGCGCTCAAGATAAATGATGTAACTTTCCAGCGAATCTCCACTATCCTCGGAAATGTAGTCCACAATATTAAATTCAACGTCAGACATTATAAATTAAAATTAAAGAAGCTGATCTTAATTCAAATATTCAAAATGTGAAAATTATTTGTCGCACTCGAAGATTGTCGCACTACACGAACTCAATGTCATAGGCATTCTGAATTTTCCCCTTGTACATGAATTTTAATCCGGATTGCTGCAACTTCTTCATGTCATCATCTGACATGGTTTTTAGACGTTTGGGCAAATGGATGTTGCATCCGACACCGATATCCAATTCAAGAAGAACTGAAGAGCCAAATCTTTAACAATGCGAAGAGAATTGAAATAATTATTTTAAATTACATATCAAATCAAATAGTTGAGTTAACATTTAATAAAGTAGATGAAAATAATAATATAAAATTCTTACTTTGTTTCTTCTCGGAAAACTCTCTTGATGGTATATTTTACACCAATTTCCAACTCGCTGATACATTTATATTTAACCACTCGCGCTAAATTATTCAGCTTAGCTTTATAAGATTGAGTTGAGGAATTAGCCATGATTAATTCACTTGATCGAACTAGGAATGAAGAAAGATAGACCTTTTATAACCAAGTACCTACTTGCAATTGTTGGGATTGAGAAGCTGCGCGGATCGGTAGGTGAACAATTTTGCGAATAGTGCATTTTATTGATAAAACAATTCATTAGAAAATAGATTAGAATTAGACCAGTGTGACCTACTTAATCTATGGAGGGGCATTGTATATGAGTTTGAAATATGGTGATAGTATAATCACAGAAGTCTCTAGTTTCAAGTAATCGTTTCACGTATAATCGTAATCAATTTCTTCTCGCTGGCTTATGCAGCTCGTCAATTAACTGATCTTTACTCATTTTAATCACAAATGAATTATTTTAGTGTAATCCATCGCTTTTATTACTAAACCTTAAGATACATAAAAAGTACATAATTGTAGATGGTTAACTATTAATAAGTATTACATATCAACTATAGAATAATCTTCAGTTCTCTTAATTCTTCCAAAATGGACATGATTTCGTTATCGTGCCCCGTGTGACCAGCAGATTTTGAAGACATGAGAAGTCGTAAGCGATCAACAAGTTCATTAGGATCATTAAAATGATATACAGGCTGTCTTATAAAAAACGCCCCAAGCCATAACTTCTTTATTTGACGTCCGATTCAAAAAACTTAAAGAGCAAAAATAAATTGCTCGATGAGTACTACAAACTGACCTTGATTTGAATTTTTTTCAAAAGGATCTTCATTGTCAATTAACGGTCAACTTCAAGTTTTCAAGTAGAAATGCAATTTTGCTTCAAAACAAATGTATAGGATTTTCTTTTCTGAGTTCAATGATGTACAATATTTTAAATTTTGAAAAAAATTTACTGGTGAAATAATGAAATGTTTATCGGCATCAAAGTGGCTTTTCCAAACCAAATTGTACAGTCGGCGGTGGGCAACAATCAACTTTCAACGTGTTGAGTTTATTGTCGCTGTCACATCCAGTTCTGTGATTGTTGTACACGGCACTCTCTCCAATTTTTTTTGTGACTTTAATAAACTTCTTTTAATATTTCTTGCTGGCAAAAAGGACTCAAAATGGAATAGAATACACATTACTCATTCTAGAAAAAATAATCCTGCTCATTTATGTTGAGAAAAGTATACATTACCCAGCGAAAATTTCAAGTTGACCATTGATTGACATCGAGGTCCATGGTATAAAAAATTCAAATCAGGGTCAGTTTGTAGTACTCATCGAGCAATTTATTTTTCCTACTTAACTTTTTTGAATCGGACGTCAAATAAAGAAGTTATGGCTTGGGGCGTTTTTTATAAGACAGCCTGTATATAGTCCACTCCAGTACCTTTGTTTACTATCATTGAACTTGGTAGTAAACAACCATTCCCAACAACCTCGGAGTCGAATAACACCGTCCTTGGAGTATGGAAAATAGCACGGTCGGAGGAAGTAGGAGTGGATTGGATATTGGATTTCATCCACTCGCCTTCTTTTAGATTTTGGTGGAAATTATTTTCGAATGATCGTTTGGTATTTGTGGCTTCTATTACTGTTGATGGGTGAATTTTCATCATAATTTCGTCTGTGTACATTGGTTTTTTCTAAAATATGTTGATAGACGTCTAAATCGTGTTTGGAGTAGATTCCACGGTCAGGATTTTTCATAAATAACAATTCGTAGAGACCCGCAGTGCCCGTGTACTGTTCATTTTTCAACATTATGTCATTTTCTCTTGTATTGATTATCGTGTTACCGATTTTCATCAAACCGTTTTCTAACTTCAATCCGTAACATCGGTCTAAGGACATCGAATCGTTCTTAAGCTGTTGAACATAATGCTGCAATAAACCACTCTGGATGCCCATGGTATTCTCGTCTTTGGTAGGAATTTGTTTTTGGATGATGATTTCATTGTGAAACATCTTATCGATGGAATCAGTTATTGGTTTATATTTTTCATTTAAAATTCATTCAGCACCATTCTTCATGCGTTTGAATTCTTTATATTTCTTCTGAATTGCCTTAGAAGTCTGAATAATTTTTTCCTGTAAGGATGTTGATATTTCTGGTTTCAACTGACATCACGGAATCGATGAGATTTATATTTATACAATAATAAACTGATCGAAGCCTTTTCGGTAACGCCCTTCATTTATGTTGCAATCCTTATCGATAACTAGGAAACCGTACTTGTCCTTCCAACACTCAATGCACATTTCATGAAATTGATCAAATCGCATGTCTGCGGATACATGATCCTGAAAAATGTGTCTTAAATTCGTATCATCTTGTTTAAAAGCGATTAATAGATTTGTGTTATCTCGTATAACATGTTTAGGTACCCTCGTGTAACTTTGAATGAGATAGAATAGATCGGTTGATTTGTGTCGTCCCATGCAAAAATATCGTCTCATATTGTCCTGTTTATCACACGCAACATCATCAAATATAAATATTGAGTTCTCTTTGGCATCGTCCGGGGATATTATGTCATCGTTATTTGTAAATTTGTAATATCCAATTTCCGGAATAGCATCCAAAGCTGCTTCTAAGGCAACATATTTTGGTTGATACAGGGATTTGGAAAATACATAGATATTTTCAAATCGTAGACCGTTCTGATGCTCTCCTAATGACATAAGCACATTTGTCTTGCCACAATTTGATGGGCCACAGATTATACTTCGTATGGTTTGTGGTAGAAGAGGTCCATGTTTTTTCGTATTTATATTAGCGTTCTCGGTTCCATGATCGACATTAGTTATAGGTAAACAATGTTTCTGTTGAACGAACCGCATTTTGAACTAGACTGCCAATCAATTTATGAACATTACTCTATATAGGATCGATTAGTGGAGACGAAGTCAAATCCTGCTATTCCAAATGCAAGGTAGCATTGCGATGTGTGAAAAATTAAGAAAGTTTTCAATTAAAACGTTGAATAATTTTATTGGTTAGATTTTCTTACTGAATCCTTAAATAATGGATTTTTGTCGAGGTACTCTCAGAGTTGTTCGAGACTTTGAGTTACACGTTTATCCTTAAACATCTCAACCTAAATAGCTACGGTAGAATCGATCTCGTTTAATCATACATTAATTATGTTGACTAAAATAAATGAGACAACTTCAACTTCATTGAAATGCAAGCAACGTCAACCATGTGATAACAAGACTGGCAGAGGAATCCTTAATACACTTATAAACAAGTTGCATGTGGAAATACATCTACCAGGATATCAGTACTGTGGACCAGGCACACATTTACAAAAACGACTCTCGAGGGGTGATTCTGGCATAAATCCCTTGGACGAGGCATGTAAGGAACATGACATTGCATATGCTAATCCGAATGATATCAAAAATAGACATATGGCGGATCAACGTTTAATAGATAAAGCATGGAAACGTTTTAAATCGGGAGATGCATCGCTTGGCGAACGCACCACAGAGAGAAGGTAATAGGCACGAGAGTGTCAGATACGTGTGTAGGAAGTGGTAACGAGACAGAAAATATATTTTTCTTTGTTGCACACTGACGGGCCAATAGGAAACAGGTACTTGCTGGCGGGAATTTGAAACTTCAAAATAATGTTATCTAGAGAATCATGAAAACATAGATTTGGTATAATAAATATTTATTGAACAAACATGAACAAACAAAAAATAATAATAAATAAACTCACATCCTGATGCACAATAATACTGCGCGCATTTTCTATCTCCTCCCTAATCGACTCAATTTGAGAAAAAATGGAAGGTACAGCACATTTGTGCAATCTCAGACATAACGTTCTGGTGAAGCAATCTGGTTTGAAGTGATCCCCACAAAGATAGTTTGCCTTCGATAAGTTTAGTTTGCAATTTTGCGGAAATTTTTTTAACCACTCATGCTTTCTTTCATCACTGGGAAACTTAAAAAAATGTTTATTAGCATATTTGTGGTCAGTAATGATCGTCAAATAAACATATTGTGACAGGAAGGGGCACAACACTGATACCGAAATTTACCTGGATGGGTCATTTTGTCACCTACTTATGATTTCACTTAATTACTACATGATGGACTTAATGTCAGGTACATAGTTGCTACTCTTTGCCTGGGGTTTGGTCTGCACCTTATCTGGCGCATTCTCATCTCGAATCGATCATATTGAGGCACCTTCAGATCGAAAACGTCAACCAGCAATCAGCATGATGTAGAGAGTACGATCGACTGAAATTTATAACAATTATTATATAAATGCGGTGTATAAATCTGAAAGCACTATTACCTTCTCTCTGATGGGTTCATTCCAGTACCAGTGTTTATTTACATGTAAATAAACACTGCCAGTACAGTGTCTTTGAGCCCTTTGAGGTTATGTCATGGTTTGGCGGTTTGTCATTTTTAATTTTGATGTGTCACTACTCCAAGGTTGAACTATTTCATTGGTTCCCGTCAGTGTGCAACAAAGAAGACACTTGAGATTGCCATTACCGTGAGCGCAACGAGGCACGCGTTATTCAGGCTCATTGCCGTATTCGCCGATTGGATTTGACACTCTCGTTCCTATTACCTTCTCTCTGACGCACCAACGCATTAGCCGTGACAGGTATAACGAAACTCAAGAAAAAGATTGGCGCAGGATGTAAACAATCGACCGGTTACAATAAAGATGCGGTTAACAAGAAGAAGATTGAACTAAATAGTTTTAAAAATCTTATGGAATCTGCTAAAACAGCAATGAAGAAGGTTCACAAACATAAATTTAAATCAAACAATGCTGGGTTAGATAATGTTGAAGTAATGGCAAAATATGCGTTGAGTGCTGCTAAAAGATCACTTTAAAAACCGTGGAAACGTTGTTGTGGAGCGACCTCGCATAATCCCAATCCCAAAAACCGGAGGTGTGTTGCCATTTTTGGTGCCTCTGTTTGCTGGGCTGTCAGCCGTGGGTGGATTGGCAGGCGGCGCCGCTGGGATATCAAAAGCAGTGAACGCTGCTGGCGACGCGAAGAAGCGTTTGGAAGAGAGCAAACGACACAATGCTACGATGGAAGCCATTGGCCTTAAATGTGGCAAAGGAGTATTTTTAAGACCATATCGTCAAGGATTAGGTTTATACTTGCATCCTTCTCCAAAAAACTAATAAATTTGCTACCTAATAGAGCGCTCACGGATAGAGATTTGATTTCATGAACGAAAGGTTTAACCGACTTTCGTGGAGTGTTCATGAGAAATCAGTTACCTAAGAGACCAAAAAATCGTGAGTGTGGCATTGTCAATTTGGATGACGCTGCCGGACCTGGCACTCATTGGGTAGCGTACGTAAAATCTGGAAGCTGTATACAATATTTTGACAGTTTTTGTAATCTGCGTCCACCGAAGGAACTTATAGATTATTTCGGTGAAGATGCAAACATAACATTCAATCACACCAAACATCAAGAATACAATACTATTATTTGTGGGCACTTCTGCTTATTATTTCTTTACTCATATTATTTTCCATAACGTTATATATTTTGTATTACCACGAATAAAAATTTTATGTATACTTTTAAGTTAATAAAAAGAACTTTTAACGTTAAATCCAACTCATTATTGAATTTACCATCATGAGTTTCACTTGTCGGGAAACGATAGTGAAATAAACACGTTTCATTTTCCACCAATTCAACTATCGGGAAAATATGAATGTGCTCTAGTGGAACTTCAGACGTACAATTCCAAATGTAGATGTACATAATAATAAATTTCATTTTGGAAAAGACTCACACTTCACGATACCCGTTGGTTCATATGAAATCGAGGATATAAACTCATACATTTTATCATGTTTTCGAAAATATGATAATACAAATTCTGTGAAAAAATCTACATTTTTGAAAATTAAATCTAATAATAACACCTCAAAATGTGAAATTAAGTGTACTGAAGACATCCATTTTGAACAAGAGAATTCTATTGGAGAACTACTTGGATTTAGTGAAAGAACTTTGAAGGCTGGAGAAAAACATGAATCGGATCTACCAATCAGTGTTTTTAGAGTCAACGCGATAAGAGTAGAGACGAATATTACTGGAAACTCTTTCGTCAACGGACAACCAGGACACACCCTTCATGAGTTTTTTCCCGTCGCATCGCCAGGATATAAGATTGTTGAGGTGCCCACCGTTCTCATTTATCTTCCTGTTGTGGCTGAATGCATTTCGCTTTTAACTATTTAACTGGTCGATCAGAACTGGAATTTAATCAATTTCCGTGGTGAGACAATAACCCTACGACTTCATCTAAGACCATTTTAATCTATGATCAGAACATTCGACTTAAAACTACAGTGCAGTCCTCAAAATCAACCAGTGCTTCTCTGATCTCCACCAAAAGAAGAACATCATTGAATAAAACAAACGTGATTTATTTAAAATCTTTGGGTCTTCAAGTAAACCAGAGAAAATGAGTAATATTCTCGATGTGCAGCAAGGTGCTGTATTCGATAACACAATCTCCAGTATCGAAATTCATCCATATTCTCCATACAATAACACCTTCCAAAATTCCGATGAAATAAAAATTGCTATTCATCAACAAGATTTGCTCCTACTACCAAGCGAAAGTTCCATCTACATCGAAGGCAGAATTGTCAAGACCGGTGACCTGGAAATTGCATCTGATACAGCAAAATTTATCAACAATTGCGTATCTTTTCTATTTGAAGAACTGAGATATGAACTGAATGGAGTAATAATTGATCGTTGTGAAAATGTGGGGGTCACATCTACCATCAAAGGATTGATGTCTTTCACTAGAGAAGAATTGATCACATACGAAAATGCCGGATGGTTTTTTAATAATGAAATGGTTAGCAATGTGATGCCCAATGGATACTTCAATTTCGTATTGCCTCTCAAACTCGTTCTCGGTTTCGCTGAGGATTTCAAACAAATTATTCTTAAAGCTCAACATGAACTCGTACTGGTTCGAGCTAGAAATGATGCAGACGTTGTTCTATCACGAACCGATAACATAAAAATAAATATTTCGAAAATTTAATGGTTGATGCCTCACGTAAAGCCTGCCGACGAAGTGAAACTATCTATACTCAGATTAGTCGAGGAAAGTCGAATATTACAAATTAGTTTCCGTAGTTGGGATATGTATGAATATCCAGCTCTACCTGTAACCAATAAAATTACTTGGACTGTTAAGACATCCACTGAAATGGAGAAACCGCGATTTGTGATTTTGGCATTACAAACCAACAGAAAGAATAAACGAGATGTAAACAATAGTTGCTTTGACCATTGTCAATTACGGGATATCAAGTAACATTTGAATTCTGAAACGTACCCCTACGGCAATATAAACGCCGATTTTTCGCGTTTTGCAAAACTGTATGATATGTGTATGAGATTCCAAAAATCTTATTATGGGGGATCAAATCTCTGTCTATTGAGTCCTACTGATTTCTTGAGTTACGCTCCATTGGTAGTTATCGGTTGTTCACGGCAATCGGAATCTTTAAAAACTGGACCTGTGTATGTCATTCTTGAATTTGAATGTAAAGAAAATCTTTCTATATACACTACAGCCTATTGCTTGATATTGCATGACCGGGTTGTGGAATACAATCCGTTTACAAATATTGTATTTAAAATTCAATAAAGAATTTATATTCAGATGTTTTGATGTGTTTGTATATAGGTGAAACGGTTCGTCCCCTGAGCTGATTTTACCTTTTTGAGCGCGCTTATGCGATAAAATTGGCCATGTGATCGTCTAGATAAAAGTTATGACTCTATTGTTGTTTTCGTAGTCACCCCTTTTTATTTATTTCTGAAGCTCAAGAGAAATTCTGTTGGATACCACGGCAGTGTTGGAGAGAGGGGAAATAAAACACAGGGTTTGATTAAGACGTGTAATCAACCACAATTGTTTGTAAACGTGATACAAATCAGTGTTCGGTACAATTATTATTATCTACAGAAGATTCGATTCATTAATTTATTAAAAATGGAAAAGTTCACCTAAACGCAAGCCCCAGGTTAAACCCCATCTCAAATACCGAAACTCTCTGCACTTAAGCAAGGACAAGTCCATAGGACAAGCCCTCGAGCACGTCGAGCTCGGCTGAAGATGACGTCCACCAATCCCCAGGTTAAATCCCAGATTTGCTCCCCCAGGTTAAACCTCATCTCAAATACCGAAACTCTCTGCACTTAAGCAAGGACAAGTTCATAGGACAAGCCCTCGAGCACGTCGAGTTCGGCTGAAGATGACGTCCACCAAGTGGAGGGCTGCTTTTGGTCGTTTGTTAACTTACCGAAGAATTCCCAAAGGTCGTAGTGTCGATCGGAAGACCAAGGTTGCTACTGGTAGTGGCGACCTCGATGACTTGCCGTTCAGCCTCTATATTTTCGCGTGAGCTCCTCATACCCGCGAGTTACAATTGGTAGTGCCCTCTCTTGGTGACCACCGTATACTTTTACTTATTTCTCTCATGGGTTTTACAGAGCGCGACTTTGGCTCCTTTTAGGACGGGCCCGGGGGTCGTTCCGTCTCAGTCCCCCCCGAACTTCGTCGTTCACAGATTGAGAGTTACGATGGAATCCGTTCAATCGAGAAACTGGCGATCTTGATTAGACGAGGTTGTAACTCTGTAGGTGATTTCCACGTCTCCTTCCAAAGTGGCGGTTTAGTCTGGCGTCGAACCTTTTGGTTCGGAACCAAGATGAGTTCCCGTCTCATCTGAGATACCGTTTTGCTTGGCACCCGAGTGACAGTTGTTGCCAGTTTTCATCACGTCTTTAGGTTTCACGTCTACCGGGAATCGGGAGAACTTTGTGTAGACGTGAGGCTCATCCTTTTGGGTTCAACTCGATGGTTGCAGCTCGGAGCATTGAGTTGCATTGGTAGCCTGTTGACTTGACATCTCCTTCGTGATAGTTGGGGAAAAACCCCCCGTGTAAAAACCAACTATCGGAGTGTCAGGTCACTTGGTAACTTTTGGTCATGTGACAATCCGAAATTCCTCTGATCAACTGCAGCATCCTGTCGTTCTCCCATGCGGTCCGCTGAAGTTGACTCATTCGGTTGCTCCCTTGTCACCCCTGGATCTGAAACATTTGAAAAGTTCGGTAGATTTCTGTCGGACGTTTCCCTTTTCCGAAGATACTTTCCTTGAACTCACAGTTGCCTCACTGGATTCGGGACTGGCCCTCAGGTGTAGTCCTTCAATGCTTTCTGTGTCCCAAGTCCATTGACGTCTTTCGACTGATTCTCTGAACGTCTCCCCCCCGGTTGACTTGGTCCGGTGACTTTCTGAAACAGTAAACCCACGCCGGCAGTTTTCCGTTCGGATTCGTTGATGGTTTGGATGTGTGTTGGGCCGGTTCTGATTGAATGAAACACCTTGCTTTTGGAACAAACTTTTTTATTGGAACAATGGACTAATAACTTTTCCTTATCCTAAGTACAATACAAAATAAACTTTTTCTTATCCTAAATACCACAGAACTTTTTTTTGAGTACTGGTTGGATCACAGGGATCGCGAGATCATGCTGGTCGATGTGCTGTTTCCTAAGGCAGGGCGGCTACGCTCCTATTACCAGCCCTCGGCTCCTAACCCGCAGCTTCCGGTTTGAACGGGGTTTTCTGATCTGCCTCGGTGCATTTCCCTCCAACGGCACGTCTACCGGGGTTTCCTGCCCTCCCTCGGACCCTCTTGCTTCTGGTGTTGGAGGCTCCATCAAGCTTGCTGAGATTAAACCCTCCAACTTCTCTTGGGCGTCCCCGTCCGACAACCTCGGTTCCGGTTCCCACTCATAATCCAGCTCCTCCAGGCTGCCTATTTTTTCTTGATGGTCCAACTCCTCTGGACTCTCGCACGGTTCCTGCTGGACCGCCTCGGAGTTATCGCAGGGATCCCACTCATTGTCCAATTCCTCCTCCTCCACCATTACGATGGGTGCGGGTGTGTGGTTCTGCCGGGCCTCTACCCCAAGTTCCCCCTCGTCGCGTAGTATCTCGTGAGGTTCTGGAGATTTGCCGAACAGACACATCAATTTTTTGGCGAGTCGGAGTTGTCGAGATGGAGCGCTTACTCCGGTTCTCGTCCGGGGACGCTTCGGTTTCTCAAATTTCGATAACTTTTTTGCGGGTGTGGCTATTTCAAGTGCGGGTCGGTTCTTCCTTGTTCGAGCAATCTGCCCGGGGTTGGTTGCGTCTCGGACGGTGGATTCCGGTGTCGGTTGCATCGGTTCCTTCACTACTTCCGGGTTCGTCAGTACTTGTTCCGGTTCTGGAACCGGAACTTGTCTTCCGGGCGACGTTTCCCCCGATCCCCAAGGTCGGGTAGCGGCATCGGTGGTGTAAGGGCCCGCTTGCTCCAAGTACATCGGCAACCAGCACAGTATTTTCTTGGGTTGCTTCCGAGGGTCGCGATCGGCAAATGCCCAGACGTGGGAAAGGATCCCTGTCGCCGTGTCCGCCGCCCACACCGGACTCCACAGCTCCTAGAATTCCGCATTGGAAACCAGCCACATCCTTTCTCGTCGTTTGAGGTCGGCCATCTCTGTAATCATTCACCCCGTTACTTCCGGGCGCAAGACTTTTCGAAATCATTTAGAATTGTCAAACATTTTACAAGGCGTATGGAATCAGATTCTGGGTGTTGTAATTTCCCATAACTTTATTGGTTTCTACATCGGTTATTTGGTAAACATTTGGATGTGGGAGACCAGTTATTTTAAACGGACCCGAATACAACAGTTGGAATTTCGATTTAACCCCTTCGGCGGCATTGGACATTGGGTTATGACGGAGTAACACTAGCTCGTTCAGGGAAAATTCGTGCGTTCGGACCTTCTGTTTCCGAATTCGTCGCTCCGCCATTTTTCCCAAGTGTTCCCGTACTTGCTCTCGAATTTCGGTCATGTCTGTTGTCGGTTGTTGTAGGTATTGAGCTATAATTGGGTCTAACAGAAGCTGCGGTTTTTCTCCGAAGACGATCTCCTGAGGCGTATATCCAGTGCTTTCGAACGGTGTATTGTTCAGGCAGTTTTCGACGCGGCTGAGGACGGTGGCCCACGAGGAGTGGTTTTGGTGGCAATATGCCTTAAAGAATCTTCATGTAACGTTCGCTTGGGTTGGAACATGCATGACGTATCGACAAATACGTCACCCGGAACTGGAACTGGGTTCCGTGGTCACTTAGAATGGTCGTTGTTTTTATTATTGGGAAGAATTCTTTTAGCATCCGATTCGCGGCCGCCTGCGCCGTCGCCTTCCTCATGGCGAACAGTCTGACAAATTTCGAAAATACATCCAATGCCACCAGAATGTACGCGACTCGACCGCGCCCTTGAGGTAATGGTCCGTGAAAATCTACGGCCACCAGTTCGCCTACTTCGCTGGAAAGGACAGGCTCCAACGGTCCCACGAAGTGTCGGTTTTTGGTTTTTGTCTTTTGGCACAAGTCGCATCGCGCAACGAACCTGCTAATGCTTTTCCGCATTCCCGGCCAGTGGAACGAGCGTTTCATAAGCCCGTATATTTTTCCGGTACCAAAGTGGTCCAGCTCTAGGTGGTAATGCCGAATCGCTTTTTCCACCAGGACTTCTGGCAACTCTATCGTCGGTCGTTTCTTAAAAGTTAAATGTAGTACCACGCCTTGTTGCAAGGAGTATATCATCTGCTCCCCATCCTCCAAGGGTGTTGCAGGTTCTAAAAGAAATTCCTTGATTCCTCGGACCTCGGATCCTTTCATCCTGATCCTGTAGTTTCCTCAATCGTTCGAGATCTTCTAATAAGTCGGCCGTTCCCTCGACGGTAAACGTTGCTAAAATTGGGTCGTCTTCCTCCTCTCGATCCGCCACATCTGTGGGGTTTCGAGATAATATGTCGGCTACTTTATTCTTTGCTCCCGCGAAGTGTTCTATTTCAGAACTGAACTGTTGAATAATTAGTAACCATCGGGTGATGCGCTCATTCAAGAAGCGACATTTCTTGATGAAGGTCAAGGCGTAGTGGTCCGTCCGGATTATTAGAGAACTCGACAGTAGGTAAAGTCGGAACTTCTTGAGTCCATACACGATTGCCAATAACTCTTTCTCTGTTGTTGTGTAGTTCAGTTCGGGCCCCCTCAAACATGTACTCAAAAATCCCACGACAGCCGGCTGTCCATCCACAAGTTGATATAGTACCGCCCCAATTCCAAAGTGGGAACTTCCTGTCTCCAGATAGTAGGTGACTGTCGGATCCGGGTGCACCAGTAGGACAGTTTCCAAAAAGCTGTCTTTTATCCGTTGGAAGCAATCCTGTTCTTCTTTTTCCCATCTCCATCGGGTTTCCATTTTCAACAGTTTCGATAGCGGTTGGGTGGACTCTCCGTATTTCTCGACGAATCGGCGATAATATTGTAGGTGCGGATACCCGAGATGGCGCATCTCGATCACCAATATAGGCGATTTTTACCAATCGATCGCCAGTAGCAATCAATGACCGTAAGGCTGTGTATATGTGTATTTGTAGACGCGTTTAATACTGAGTGATTTTCAGAACTTCTACCCCTAGACGAGGCATTAATCCACGGACGTATTAAATATATTAATTATCACTCAATTATCTGTTTATTTTCAATAAACTCACTTAAACTAATCGATAATTTTCCTACAAATTGGGGGCTCGACCGCGATCGCGAATTAATCGGGAAACAGCCTTGCGTGATTGCTACTCGAAAAAGAATTAAGTGAGTTCCGATCTCGTTATAACAAGAAAGACGAAAGTGGTAGTTTTGTGCACATATTGCGGTGGTGTAAATTTTGTCCGCGAAAGACGCGCGTGGAAAAAATAAAGACGAGTGCTACCCCGCGATTGTGTATTCATCATTGCCGAAGACGAATAAGACGAACGAGATTTGGACAACGAAAGAGCAGAGAAGAGACGACGATAGGGGAGGAAGATTGAAGAAGACGATTAAGGACGAAGAGGGCGTAATTTTGGAGATTTCGGGGCGAGATCGAAGATTCTAGAAGACGAGGTAAAGACGTGCACGATAAGAAGCAGCGCAAAAAACTCTACTACGATAAGGTCAGTGCTAAATATTGAAATTTTAAAGACGACTGCGGCACCGCATTTATTCACCTGCTTATCTCGAAACCCAGCTGATTTACCTGGAGTCCGTACAAAAAAGGTAACCTTTTGTTTACCATGGAGAAATTGGGTGAAAACGAAATTATCGCTAGAAAATTAAAGTCGGCATCAGTAAAAGCGATAAAGGCGTTGCATATGCTTATTTTTGAAAAGGACGATGGTAGAAAAAATCGGCAACAACTACGCGATTGCAGGGTTCTTAATTTTCAAACCGACGCGCAGGCTGCCGCAAAAATGGCATACATTAAGGCGACATTTTCTCACGGCGATTTGATTTCAATGTGTTCCATCCTTGGACTCGATTATTCGGGGAACGAGGTGGATATAGCGAGGAGAATTCTTTTGGGTTTGAACGATTTTGAGGCGCTCGTAGAAAACCAGGAAAAAGAAGAAGACGAAACGGAAGAAGAGGTCGAGGAAGAACGAGAAATCGCCGAAACACCCCCGCTCGAAGCGATCGAGCAAACGCTCACGAAGTTTGCAATTACGTTTCGCGATGTTGAGGAATCCATTACTCCGTTTGACGGATGTGGTAATTACGCGATAGAAAGATGGCTTCAAGAATTTGAATAATCCGCTCAGTTATTTGGCTGGAGCGATATTCAAAAATTGGTTTTTGCCAAAAAATCTTTAAAGGGGTTAGCTAAATTGTATATTCAGGGCGAAAGAGGTCTCTATACGTGGACTAAGTTTAAGAGGTCCCTCAAGAGTGAGCTTGGCTCATTGAAAAACAGCGCCGAATTGCATAGGGAGTTGGCTCGGCGAAAGATGAAAAGAGAAGAATCTGTACAAAAATATTTCCTAATTATGAGAGAGATTGCAAGTCGGGGAGATATCGAGAGTGACGCATTGTTCCAATACGTCATAGACGGCATAGACGACGACGAGGCGAATAAAGCTATTTTATACGGAGCGAAAGACGCACGAGATTTTAAGGAGAAAATGAAAATTTACTCTAAAATTCGAGCAAAAGGCGAAGTCAAGGGCCATCAGAACGCGGCGCCTAGAAATTTGGCTCCAAGAAAACCAGCACTTTTCAGTGAACGATCCGATCTGCGTTGTTTCAATTGTGGAAAACTTGGTCACAGATCAACATCATGCGGCGATAGGAACCGAGGCGCCAAATGCTTTAAATGTAATCAGTTTGGACATAAAGCTCCGCAATGTAACGCCGCCTCAAGCTCGAATCAGAACCAGAGAGCTTGCAACAACTGTTCCACAGAAACATCTCATCAGATGCATAAGATGATCAAGATTGGGAGCTTTAGGACGCATGCTTTGATTGATACCGGAAGTCAAGTTAGCGTTTTGAGAGAGGACGTATGCGCGAGAATGAAGCTACCGAGATTGCAGTCTACCAGCTTGGTTTTGACCGGACTCGGCATGGGTCAGGTAAGACCGCTCGGTTATTTCCAGGATAAAATAACGATCGACCGGGAAGAGTTTCCCGCGACGATATACGTGGTTCCCACGGACTCAATGCTGATGGAAGCGATGATCGGGGCCGATATCATCAACCAGGCCGAGGTAACTATCAGAGACAACGAAATCACGTTTAAGAAGACCCAGACGGCCGCCCTGATGCACGTGAATTTACCAGAGAACAGCGAACCGGATCTTGTGGATTTGGATGAAACTATGAGCGAACGAAGTAAGAAGAGAGTGATCGAGCTGATCTCCAATTACGAGCCGAGCGAAGAATCCGAGAGAAAAAGCGCGAACGTCGAAATGAGAATCACTGTATTGGACGATAAACCAATCTACCAAGGACCGAGAAGACTCCCATTTCACGAAAGAGAAATAGTAACACGACAAGTCGACGAATGGATTGCGAAGAACATCATCGAACCCTGCTCATCCGAGTATGCGAGTCCCGTAGTCGTCGTCAAGAAGAAAGACGGAACCCCCAGAGTCTGCGTAGATTATAGAGGTATCAACAGGATAATCATTAAAGATCGTTACCCGCTCCCTTTGATCGAGGATCAGTTGGACAGACTTCAGAATTCACGAATTTTTAGCACTTTAGACCTTGAGAATGGATTTTTGCACGTGAAGGTGGAAGAAGCAAGCCGAAAATACACCTCGTTTGTCACTCATGACGGACAGTTTCAGTTTCTGAGGGTACCATTTGGATTATGTAACTCTCCCGCCGTATTTCAGCGATACATAAACTGTATATTTCGACCGTTAATGACTGAGGGCATACTTTTGGCTTATATGGAAGATCTGATCGTTCTCGGTCGAACCGAAGAAGAGGGATTAGCTCGCCTTCAGGTCGTACTCGAGACGTCTGCGGAGTTTGGCTTGAAGCTAAAATGGAAGAAGTGTCAATTTCTGAAGACGCGAATAGAATTTTTGGGACACATCGTGGAGAATGGAAAAATTTATCCCTCACCTTTGAAGACGACCGCTGTACAGAAATTTTCCGAACCAGAAAATCTAAGGCAAGTCCAGAGTTTTCTGGGCCTAACAGGATATTTTCGGAAATTTATTGCAGATTACTCCATAACAGCGCGGCCTCTGACCGAGTTAACGAAGCAAGAAGCCCAATTTAAATTTGAAGAGAGCGAAAGACATAGCTTTGAAGCCTTAAAGAAAGCTTTAACAAGAGACCCTGTTCTATGCATCTACCATCAACAGTACGAGACCGAACTACACACCGATGCTTCCATTGAAGGGTATGGCGCCGTTCTTTTGCAGAAGCAGCCCAGTGATTCGAAACTGCATCCAGTCTACTTTATGAGTAGAAAGACTACTGCTCCGGAGAGAAATTATTCGAGTTACGAGCTGGAAGTTTTGGCGATAGTGGGAGCCTTGAAGAAGTTTCGCGTTTACCTTCTTGGTATTCCATTCAAGATCGTGACTGACTGCTCGGCATTCCAAAAGACCATGGACAAGAAAGACCTATCTACCAGAGTCGCGAGGTGGGCCTTGATGTTGGGAGAGTTTCAATACACAATAGAGCATCGACCCGGCACTAAGATGAAACACGTCAACGCTTTGAGCCGCTGTCCTGTAATGATGGTGACGGTGCCAAATGATGTAATCCAGTGTGTCCGAAGAGCCCAAGATGAAGACGAAACAACGAAATCTATCAAACAACTACTAGAATCGAGACCCTACGACGATTACTTCATGAAGCGCGACATACTTCATAAATTTATCAAGGGTAAAGAACTGGTAGTAATTCCAAGATCAATGAGAAGAGAGCTCATTCAACGCTTTCACGAGAGGGGACACTTTGCAGCCAGAAAAACCGAAGAAATGATGAAGCAGGATTTCTATTTTCCAAAGATGCGCGAAAAGATAGAAAAGTACGTTGCTAACTGCGTATCTTGTATCCTAATCAACCGCAAGAGCGGCAAGCAGGAGGGCTTGATGCATCCGATATCGAAGGGTGAAACACCGTTCCACACGTACCATATGGATCATCTTGGCCCACTGGAATCCACACATAAGGGTTAGAAACACATCTTCGCAGTAATAGACGGCTTCACGAAGTTTGTTTGGCTTTATCCTACAAAATCGACGACCACCAAGGAAGTTATCGACAGACTAGCTCTTCAGCAAATAACCTTTGGAAACCCCAAGAGAATAATTGCCGATCGAGGCTCAGCTTTCAGATCCGACGAATTAAAGACTTATTGCAGCGACGAGCAAATAGAGTTGCACTTAATAACTGTTGGTCTACCTAGAAGCAATGGTCAGGTCGAAAGACTCAACCGAACCTTGATTCCGGTTTTGGCCAAACTCTCGAGAGACGATCCTACTAAGTGGTACAAGCACGTAAATAAACTCCAGAGAGTATTAAATTCCACCGCCCAGCGAAGCATCAAGACTACGCCATTCGAGTTGCTTTTCGGAGTGAAGATGAACTCTCCCGAGGTCGACGAGATAAAGACAGCGTTGGAAGACGCTATCATGGAAGATTTTATGGCAGAAAGAGACGCAAAACGAGTGGAAGCGAAAAACCAAATCATCAGGGTCCAGGAGGAAAATCGAAAAACATACAATCTTCGAAGACGTCCAGCTTCTAGTTACCGACTTGGAGATCTTGTTGCGATAAGTAGGACGCAACTTGGACCAGGACTAAAGCTCAAACCGAAATTCCTTGGCCCTTACAAGATCGTCAAGGTGAAATCCAAAAATACCTACGACGTCGAAAGCTACGGTGCTCCCGATGGTCCGAAAAAGACATCCACATGCGCACAATACATGAAGCCCTGGGCGACGGACGACAGTTCTTCATCATCCGAGGCGGATGACGAGCAGGATGGCCGAGTTGTAGGTGCGGATACCCGAGATGGCGCATCTCGATCACCAATATAGGCGATTTTTACCAATCGATCGCCAGTAGCAATCAATGACCGTAAGGCTGTGTATATGTGTATTTGTAGACGCGTTTAATACTGAGTGATTTTCAGAACTTCTACCCCTAGACGAGGCATTAATCCACGGACGTATTAAATATATTAATTATCACTCAATTATCTGTTTATTTTCAATAAACTCACTTAAACTAATCGATAATTTTCCTACAATATTTGCAAAGTCCAAGGAATCCGCGTAACTGTTTCACCCGGGTTGGTGCAGGAAAGTTTTGTATCGCCTGAATTTTATCTGGATCGGCCTTAATCCCTTGTGGCGTCAAGATGTGGCCGAGGTACGGAACTTCTTTCCTCATGAAGAATGATTTCTGGAGATTTATTGTGATGTTGGCCTCGGTTAGACGGGAAAAGAGTGCCTGCAGTTGTTGAAGGTGCTCCTCGTAAGTCTCGCTAGCGATTAGGAGGTCGTCTACGTAGCTGATGACGGTCTGCCGTAACTCGGTACCCAGCACCACGTCCATGGCCCGTGTGAACGAGCCCACTGACGTCTTGAGACCGAATGGTAACACCCTATACACATAAGTGCGACCGTTGTACGAGAACGCGGTGTATTTGCGACTTTCTGGGTGGAGTGGTATCTGCCAATAAGACGCGACGAGATCCACCGTGGTCAGAAAGATTTTTCCATGAAATCGTTGGAGAAGCTCTTCATTTGGAGGTGGCCCTTCTACGTCGGCCACCATGCGTTGATTCAATTCCCGCTCGTCCAGACATATGCGAACAGACCCGTCCTTTTTCTTCGCACATGTCATCGGGGAACAATACTCAGAAGGCGAACTCTCGATTACTCCCAACGATTCCATTTCCGCCCACTTATCTTCCACGGCCGGCCTCAAATTGAACGGTACCGGATAAGTTCGTTGTACGAACGGTGTCTCGTCTCTCATCACAATCTGATGTTCGTACAATGTCGTTAATCCCGGCTGTTCGGAAAACAGATGACAAAACCGGGTCACGATTTTCTTCAAGCCTTGTTGTTGCTGTTGATTTTCCAAAGAGTGGTTAATTTTTTCCGCTATCAGCTCTTTGACGATCGGCCGACTGATGATTGGTGCGACAATTGCAGTCGCCGCCGTTTCGTTACAAATCATCAATCCGACTTCGACGGAGTTCGGTGCCCACATAAATGGAATCTCTAAGACTTCGCCGTCCTTTCCGATGTTCATCTTTCCTCCAGCGATGTCCAATTTGCATTTGTGTTCCGCCATCCAGTCCACCCCCAAAACTATCGGTCTCACCAGGCCCCTAATACCACCTATCTCTGGAAAGACTGGCGGCAGAAAATGTCGTAGACCTTGCATGGATGAAAGGACATACAGTGTTACCGCCAACTGGCGATAACGGTCCAGTCCGGGCTGCTCGCCGGCTCAGTCGAAGACGGGGTGAGTTAATAATAAAAATAAGATGGTAATTAGAGCGCCACCCGTTTTATTGGTAAAAGCCCAAGAATATTGAGACTGGATAAAGTGATATACAAAACGGGAAACTTTATGTTACAAGGTAATTGAAGCTCAAGTAGCTCTAGTGGAAGGCGGTTAAATTATGCGCTGTTATATGTAAAAATTAAGCAATCTCGACGAAAGAATCGAGTAATAATTATCTGATTGACAGGTTAGATTCGGCCTGGTATACGTATACTCGGTTTACAACTTGGGCAACGCCAGTCTGAAGGACTAGCGAGTAGTGAGGCTACAAAATCTTAAATAAGCAAAGAGAAAGAAATAGGGAAACGACGCAATAAATTCCGAACACAATTCGGGGGGGAAAGGCAGACTTAGCTGGATGGGAGCTGGTACCGTTGCGGCGTCGCGCTCTATTGCCGTGGCTGCGGCAGGGTAGGTGTCGTGGTAGCACCCCAACTTCGGCGAACAGGCGAGACGTCGGTCCTCGAATTTAGCGGCCTTGGCAACGAATCAGCGCGCCCCCGTGTAGTCTAGGGTAGTGTAAGGTGACTCGCGCTACAGCAGCCCGTTCCAGGGTGGAGGGTAGGTTTTCCCCGTACGAATCGGACGTCAAATGAGAGCAAGGAAGAGATCACAAAGACGGTAGGTACCGTAAACTATAAAAGGCCTGTAAATAACGAGTAGAATAGCTTTCGCCCCTTTCAGGTCCTATCGATGAGGGTTTACCTGTAGGTGAAGGGCGGCCTAACGTGTGCAAAGGGGTTTCAGCCCTTGTGAGGAAGTGCGTGTGGAAGAAATTTCCGTGCGACCCACAATTCGTTAATATTTCCACTGGACGATACTATACACGGAACGGTAAGTGGAAATACAATAGAAAATTGTATAATTTTCTTAGATTCGAATGGATTTTCGCAGATTTTCTTCGCAGCACTTTACGACATTAACGTCAAGAAAAGAATGGCCGAAAGTCGGAGGACGGACGTCGTCATCGTCGAAGTACTCGTAAAAAGGGTCGAAAGAAGTGCTCAAGTGGATGCCAACGCCCCGAGACCTCGGCGAGATTTGCGAGGGAAAATACCGCAGGAAGCTATTTGATGCCGAAAAGAGTGACTAGGCCAACTCAGAATCATCCCTAAATTCGACAGTACCGAGAAACCGGGACGGCCTATCCGAATATCTAGTGCCACAGACAATAATGTCGGTGGATATGGCAGCAAAAGGGCACTATAGAGGGTGGATAATTCGAATATTCCGCCATCGGGGCGAACCGGAAAGTAGAGAGAGACAGGTAGAATTCTAGGTATTTTAGCGATAAATCCAGGTATTGGTACTCGATGATTGACAAGTGACGAACAATTTGACAGCAGTAAACAGATCGATGTTATTGATTAATGTTAATTAATTAATTTAAGCGATTTAGCGATTTAAAAATGTAAGTAATAAACTACTCGAATCATGATTGTCCATCAATTATCAACCCGTAGGTCCCAGCGCGTCAGAAGAGTCGAATACACGAAATAGGTTAGGTAGGTTTGAGATCAGGAAAGTAAATAGAAATCGAAAGTACGCTATTTTAGGTCGAATCATCAGAAATGGTGCAAAAGTGGTACGACATCAGAAACGGAACGTAACAACACCCCCCCTACTTAAAAGAAAATTTCCCAAATTTTCTCTCTGTCGGTCGCACGCCATACAGCCTCTCAAGATGACCAACAATATACGCTCGAAATTCGTAAAATAAACAACTATCTTGCCCAGGCAACACGACAACAAGGCGCGATAAGACCGAATCTTCGAGAGCGGGGATTAACCCAACAGGGCAAACGACAACAAGCTGAGCCAATCTCCGCTGAACGAGTAATAAGAAGCGATATTTTCGGTTTACCAGATTTGCAGCAACTGCATCGGGAAGAAACCCACGTAATACCCGAAATCGCACATGTATGTGAGAGACTGCAATAGCGATCAGCCCGACGTCCAGAAAACAGGGGAAAACCAGCAGGGAGTGCAGCGATAACGTACTTACGAGAGAGAAAAAGAAAAAGGGAAAAAGAAAGAAGGAACATAGGGCACCTTTAGGGCATGCCACTTGTCCGGCCCTACGACAAGCCAATCCCAAAAAAAATATGGACAACACGAGACGTCACAAAGAAACGAAAGCGTCGAAAAAGCTCCGTTGTCCCGCTCACAACAACATCATCGCCCAAGGGCTTAATAGCACCGGACTGGCGCACCCCAGACGCCAGCCGCGTGCAAAAAGTAAAACCCCTGAGACGGGGGGGAGGAAAAAAAAAATATCACACACTCATCAACTCATTCCAGGTGGCGCACACACATCTCAAGAATCATTCAGAATACATTCAACAAGCACACCAGTCTGTTTAGGAGGACTTCTACCCCAGGCCAGACGAAACCACTGCCGTATTCTACAGCCCCGAACAGCAGAGCGCGATGGCAAAAAGGGGAGTGGCAACCAGGAAAAAAAACAAAACCCGCCACATACACACACACACACACACTAAGGAGAGCCTTGAACGCATGGACGACTAACCGTTATCGGGCGCGGGTGGATGTGGCTTAAGATCTTTGGAAGACCATACTCCGAGCGAGCGCCCGGTCCCATCCTCCAACTCGTATGTCCACGGACTTACTTTTTTCCGCACTTTATACGGACCGACAAAGGGACTTGCGAGTTTGGACGTAAAACCTTTCGCCGCGTCAGAGAGGACGTAGTTACGCTTCCAAACGTACTGACCAACCGCGAGTTCATCGTCACGACGACGTAAGTTATAAGCGACTTTCGAGCGCTCATACGATCCCTTCAGACGCTTCTCTACATCGGCGTATACCTTTTCTAGGGCCTCAGCACGCTGTTGGAGGTTGGCGGAGCGGTCGAATTGGATCGGGTCCGGAGTGACATCGGGCCCGTGACGCCACAACTTCACCTCGCGGCCGAAATTAATAAAATTAGGTGTGAGGCCTGTAACTTCATGTCTAGCAGACCGGATGCTAGCCGCAATAAACGATAAATGCTTATCCCAGTCTTTTTGTTTCTCTGAGACATATGCAGTTAACATCGACTTCACAACACGGTTAATGCGCTCGGTGGGGTTCGCTTGCGGGTGATAGTTGGCCGTGAACGAAATTCTAGCGCCATATTTTACTGTCAGCTCGCTAAAAAGTTTGCTGCGGAACTGCACGCCGTTATCGCATATAATTGTGACCGGGCAACCGAAGACGTTAAAAATATGTTCCTCCACGATACGCGTAACCGCAGACGCCGTTGCATCACGTAAAGGGAAGAGCATAACGAATTTGCTAAAACAATCCGCCACGGCGAGGATGTAACGATAACCGCGACTGCTGCGAGGCAACGGGCCCATTAAGTCCATACAGACCAGCTCCCAGGGACAAGCGACGGTGGGCTGCTTGCTGAGCATCTGCCCGGCGGGGCGTTGTTGGAGCGGTTTGGTCTGCAAACAAACGCGACATCCCCGGATCCATGTCGATACGCTGGACCGGAGTTTCGGCCAGTAATACTCCGAGAGAATACGCGACGAGGTTTTAAACACGCCCGGGTGACCGTACGTGTCGTGGTAGCGTTTAACTATATCGCGACGCTGCTCGAAGGGTGGTACCGCCCGCCAGCGATCGTCCTCGACGTGCAGCTCCGGGTAGGCCATGCGCACACGCTTGAACAGTTTGTCGCCCGGATCGACGCGCCAGTTCGGATATGAACGAGGCCGTTTACGCACCGCGTTCAACATTTTCCGATACCACCGATCTTCAGTGACCACCGGAGGGTCGAGAGCAACCGGATCCGCGACAGCGATCAGCGCGTCGACAACCGGAACCGACCGAGAAAGCACGTCAGGGACGACATTGTCTCTCCCTTTCCGGTGTACGACCTCGAAGTCGTACTGTTGGAGACGGACCGCCCAGCGCGCGATTCGTCCGACCGGATCTTTAATCGAGTTCAGCCACTTTAACGAATAGTGATCCGTAACTACGGTGAACTTCGTCGCTTCCAGATACGGCCGGAGTTTTTCGATGGCGAACAATACTCCAAGGCACTCCTTCTCGGTCGTGCTATACTTCCTCTCAGCGGATGTCAAAGAACGACTAATGAAGCACACGACCCGCTCGCCATCAGGATGGTTCTGATACAAGACCGCTCCGAGTCCGTAGTCCGAAGCGTCCGTCTGCACAATAAACGGCAGGTCGTAATTTGGGCACGAGAGAGTAGGCGCCGACGCGAGATGTTGTTTTACGGCGGTAAAAGCCCGATCACAATCGTCACTCCACACAAAAGGCCGATCTTTCCGCAACAGGGCAGTAAGTGGTGACACGACAGTGGCGAAGTTTGGGACGAATCGTCGGTACCAAGATGCGAGGCCCACGACTCTACGAACCTCGGTGACCGATTTCGGAGCGGGAATCTCGACGATAGCGCGCACTTTTCCTGGATCGACCAGGAGGCCGTCAGCGTTCACGACGTAACCAAGGAAGCGCAATTCCGGCTTACAAAAGATACATTTAGACCGGCTCAGCGTGAGTCCGGCCGCGGTGAGTCTAGAGAATACTTCGCGCAGGGCTTCCAGGTGCTTATCGAAAGTCGGCGTGCAAATTATCACATCGTCCAGATAGACGAAGACGTACGGCTCTAACTCGGGACCAAGAACGCGGTCAATTAGTCGCTGCCAAGTCGCGGGGGCGTTGTGAAGCCCAAAAGGCATTCGTGTAAATTGGAACAAGCCGCGTCCGGGGATGGTAAATGCCGTATACTGCTTGGAGGACTCCTGCATTGGAATCTGCCAGTACGCGCTTTTAATATCGAGAGTGGTGAGAAATTGTGCGTCGCGCAATTTATCCAGGGTGGACGAAACAAACGGCAGCGGATAGGCGTCGGGTTTACTGACGTTATTCAATCGGCGAAAGTCAACACAAAAGCGGAGAGAACCGTCCTTCTTCCGCACCATAACGATCGGCGACGACCACGCGGACTTTGACGGCTCGATGACGCCCATCTCCAGCATTTTATCGAGCTCGACGTCGATTTTTGCGCGTAGCGCCGGTGAAATGGGGTAGTGTCGCTGTTTTATGGGTGGAGAGTCAGGTGTGATGACGTGCTCGACCAGGGTCGTACGACCCAGACCGTCACCCATGTTTAAAAAACCCGATGTCGTGACGTCATCGAGATGCTCGCGTTGTTCGACCGAGAGAATATCAAGCGGTACGATCGCGGCAACTCTCGGCTCGGACGCCCCGCGAAAAGCCCAATGACCGCTCGACAGATCAGGCACAATTTCCATGAGCCGCCAAAAATCCGCTCCTAAAATAATATTGTGCGGCATATCGGGGACGACAAGGGCGGAGACAATACGAAGGCGATCTGCGACGACGACCGGAAGAGAGACAGCGCCTAACACCGAACACGATTGCCCATTGGCCACCTCACAGGCAAGAAAATCAGCGGGACGGAGGCTACAAAAAGGCTCTAAAATCGACCAGCCGTTTTTACCGATAACGGTTCGGGAGGCGCCAGAGTCGAGGAGGGCAGTGAATTTTCGGCCGTAAATGGTGACGTTTAGGTAGGGCCGCTCGTCGCCAGAACATTTAGATAACAAATACGCGATCACAGGGTAGGAGGGTGACACATCGACCGATCTGCTCCCCGAGGACACCTCGCGGTCCACTAGTGGCTCGGGTTCGCGTTTCCCGCATTACCGCACCTCGGGCATGACAACGACGTAACCTCAGGACGCCCACACCGATAGCAAAAACGCCGTCGCGGCGTGACAGGGCACCTTATGTATGTATGGCCCGGCTGGTGGCAATTCCAGCAGGCCGGTGCGCGAGATGACGCGCTGTTTGACGGGGCCGTGGTGGCTGCCGGCACCGACGGTACGTGCGCGCTTTCGGGAGTGAGAAGGTCGACAAATACAGGTGCGTGTGATGGTGCCGCGCATGGGGTTGGAGGCTCCAGCGAAACGAGGTGCGCGGTCGGGTTCCGTACCCGTCGGAAAGCCAGATCCGGTTCGAGGAGGTTTGACAAGTTCGCGGAGGGTGGCTGATATTTTTGTGCGAGCACCGCCGCCGCTTCGATCTGCCGACAAAGGGCCGCCAACTGGTCGATGCTGAACACCGACGATAAGGCCAATTGAGTCGAGAACGTCGGATGCAAATTTTTCCGAATGATGGCCAGACGAGTCGATTCATGTGGCAAAGAGGTAAGTCGACCGAATAAATTCTCCATCACCGAGATATACGCCCCCGCACGTTCACTAGGGTGCTGTCGCCGAGCCCGAATTTCGTCCCACAATTCCGTATCGTAATCGGCCGGGTGGTACTCCGTCAAAAGAGCGGTGACGAGATCCCGCCAACTGCCTAAATTCGGGCGAACACGACGGAACCACAGCAGCGCCTCGCCCGAGAAAAGCTCGACCGCGCTTTGGAAAAGTTGATCGAGCGAAACGCCACGCGAACTTCGCAATTCCTCAAGCCGCTCCAAAAATGCTGACACGCTCGATTGCCCATCATACGTGAGATTCCATTTGTTGATGGAAAACGAATGCCGGCTCCGGTATGAACACTCCGGAGTCGGTACGGGATGTCGGGTGGACGAGAGACCGCGGGGGCTGAGGACGCATTCGTTCAACCGCTCTGCCAGGCGCGCGGACACGTGCAGAATGTCCTCCGCCCGACGCATCATTTGGGCGACACGATCTTCTTGCGCGGTGGTGGCAGCGATCGTGCTAGGGCCCTGCGAGGGTGGTGGAGGCGCGTCGACTAACACCGCCTCCTGAGGAACCCGCGAGGACGACAATAACACCTCCGGCAACAAAGGGTTGGGCTCGTCCATAATTGAGACGTTAGCAGCGGTTACCGGGTTGGGGTGGATGCGTCGATTTGCTTGGCTGGGGCCCGCAGGCACCGACCGAGCCAGTGCGTCGACCGCCGCGCGATGTTGGGCCCACATGATTTCGAGCTCCGCGAGGTACTCCTCCGTGAGAGCGATATGCTCGCCACGCTCCGTCAAGACACCCTCATCGAGGCTACGCACCCTCCCGAGGCGGTTACGTACGTGTGTCAAGCGAGCTTTAATGCGCCGGAAGTCATTCTGCGCATTCCTGAAGTCGAAGTCCTGCATATATCCCAAAAGCTCGACAAGTTTGCTACTACAGATCCCGAGCTCGGTTCGCGCATCAAGCTCGACGGAGGGATCGACCGCGGAGGCACCGGACGCAGTCTCCTCGGCTAGAATGCCCTGCAGGTGAGTGCGCTTTTCCGCGACCGTTCTACCAATAGTAGCGCCCCGAACCATCAATTCGTGGGTCAATTCGTCCCCCAACAATCGGTATACGTCCATTGCGTTTAGGTATGATACGAAAAGCGGCCAAAAATAATTAAATTCACAATCAAGCCCTAGTACAACCCCGTAAAAACCGAAGGTACAGAGAGGGGTCGGTTTAGTGATTAGACAAAAAATAAAAAGAGGGGAAAACCACGACGTAAGGAGTGCTCACCCCCTCCCAAAAGGAAAAAAAACGCGCTTTACCAGGGCCAAAAACAAAACTGAAAGTGCCAATACCACAATAACCACGTTGGGCGCCAATTTGTTACCGCCAACTGGCGATAACGGTCCAGTCCGGGCTGCTCGCCGGCTCAGTCGAAGACGGGGTGAGTTAATAATAAAAATAAGATGGTAATTAGAGCGCCACCCGTTTTATTGGTAAAAGCCCAAGAATATTGAGACTGGATAAAGTGATATACAAAACGGGAAACTTTATGTTACAAGGTAATTGAAGCTCAAGTAGCTCTAGTGGAAGGCGGTTAAATTATGCGCTGTTATATGTAAAAATTAAGCAATCTCGACGAAAGAATCGAGTAATAATTATCTGATTGACAGGTTAGATTCGGCCTGGTATACGTATACCCGGTTTACAACTTGGGCAACGCCAGTCTGAAGGACTAGCGAGTAGTGAGGCTACAAAATCTTAAATAAGCAAAGAGAAAGAAATAGGGAAACGACGCAATAAATTCCGAACACAATTCGGGGGGGAAAGGCAGACTTAGCTGGATGGGAGCTGGTACCGTTGCGGCGTCGCGCTCTATTGCCGTGGCTGCGGCAGGGTAGGTGTCGTGGTAGCACCCCAACTTCGGCGAACAGGCGAGACGTCGGTCCTCGAATTTAGCGGCCTTGGCAACGAATCAGCGCGCCCCCGTGTAGTCTAGGGTAGTGTAAGGTGACTCGCGCTACAGCAGCCCGTTCCAGGGTGGAGGGTAGGTTTTCCCCGTACGAATCGGACGTCAAATGAGAGCAAGGAAGAGATCACAAAGACGGTAGGTACCGTAAACTATAAAAGGCCTGTAAATAACGAGTAGAATAGCTTTCGCCCCTTTCAGGTCCTATCGATGAGGGTTTACCTGTAGGTGAAGGGCGGCCTAACGTGTGCAAAGGGGTTTCAGCCCTTGTGAGGAAGTGCGTGTGGAAGAAATTTCCGTGCGACCCACAATTCGTTAATATTTCCACTGGACGATACTATACACGGAACGGTAAGTGGAAATACAATAGAAAATTGTATAATTTTCTTAGATTCGAATGGATTTTCGCAGATTTTCTTCGCAGCACTTTACGACATTAACGTCAAGAAAAGAATGGCCGAAAGTCGGAGGACGGACGTCGTCATCGTCGAAGTACTCGTAAAAAGGGTCGAAAGAAGTGCTCAAGTGGATGCCAACGCCCCGAGACCTCGGCGAGATTTGCGAGGGAAAATACCGCAGGAAGCTATTTGATGCCGAAAAGAGTGACTAGGCCAACTCAGAATCATCCCTAAATTCGACAGTACCGAGAAACCGGGACGGCCTATCCGAATATCTAGTGCCACAGACAATAATGTCGGTGGATATGGCAGCAAAAGGGCACTATAGAGGGTGGATAATTCGAATATTCCGCCATCGGGGCGAACCGGAAAGTAGAGAGAGACAGGTAGAATTCTAGGTATTTTAGCGATAAATCCAGGTATTGGTACTCGATGATTGACAAGTGACGAACAATTTGACAGCAGTAAACAGATCGATGTTATTGATTAATGTTAATTAATTAATTTAAGCGATTTAGCGATTTAAAAATGTAAGTAATAAACTACTCGAATCATGATTGTCCATCAATTATCAACCCGTAGGTCCCAGCGCGTCAGAAGAGTCGAATACACGAAATAGGTTAGGTAGGTTTGAGATCAGGAAAGTAAATAGAAATCGAAAGTACGCTATTTTAGGTCGAATCATCAGAAATGGTGCAAAAGTGGTACGACATCAGAAACGGAACGTAACAACAGGAATACAGGGCAATGAAGAGGCAGATGAGCTGGCGCGCGAAGGCTTCGACCGACACCTGATCGGACCGGAGCCGGCGCTACCGGTAGCCCTTTCTACTCTGAATACCCTGATTAAAGAAGACACCCTGACCAGACACTCTGCGCGCTGGGAATCGACTGAAGGCTACAGACAGGGGAGGGCCGCCATCAAGGCACCATCCCTCAAAAGAGACAAATTTTGCCTGCGACTAACCAGAGACAATCTCCGAAAACTCGTAGGGATATGGACCGGGCACGGCCGACTGAACAAACATCTCTACACGCTGGGCGTCGTAACCGATCCCACTTGTCGAGGGTGCTTAGAAGAGGACGAGACAGCGGAGCATGTGCTATGTCACTGCCCCGCGCTTGCGTCGACCCGAGGATCCATACTAGGGGACTTCTGGCCAAGTATGGCCGACATTAGCAACACCGCACCCGGTGCGGTCCTCGAGTTTATCAACTCTGTTGGTTGGCTCGAGAGCTAGCGGCGGGCGGCAGGGAGTTGCGCCGGAGGGGTGGCACAATGGGCCCAAGTAAGAGGCCCAAGTGCTAGAGTGGCACAAGCCCCTCACCCTCCAAATCTTAATCCAGAATAATCCAGGCCCCTAACTATCAAATACTGGCAATTGATTGTCTTATCTTCAAAGTCACAGGGAATTAACACCTGGCGGGTGATATTGACACTTTTCAAGCCGAAACCACCACGGAGCTGGATCGCTTTTAGCGGCAGGACGGAATAGCGTCTTCCGGGTTGTTGCAGTTGATCTAGCGTCTCTTCACGAATGCATGTCACCTCGCTGCCGGTGTCGGCCAGAGCGGTGATCGGGTTACCGTCAATATTGATGTTTATCTCGGGCAGTCGCCGCTTTCCGGTTGTGTGTAAGGCGGCTTGTAGTAGTAGTGGTGTTTTGTCGACAACGCTGGTTAGGCCTTCTCTGGAACCTCCTGGTCTTCCTCGGGCTTCGATCGGGCTGGTGATGCCATCCTCCCTCTTGCCCAATCCTTTCCCGGCCGTCCATCCGGAAGATTCCATCATGCGCCCATGGATTTAGGTCCGGTGGGGTTGTCGCCGACACCGGTATTTTGCCCCCGTGTTTCGTTTGAAACATTTTACCAATTTTGGTGTTCCCGTATCTGAAAAACTTGGTGGAAATATTAAATGTGACACCCTGTATCTATTTGGCGTTTACGGATATATATTTACTAAGAAATTTTGTTGGCAATCACTCAAGGAGGGCATCCTGAAAGCCTGGACCTTTCTTCCTGATACACGCTGTATATAGATTCGAACTTTGTGTGATGACGTCTAGAACGTTGTCGTCAGCGATATTATACAGCGTGTTTCAGGAAGAATGGTCCAGGTTTTCAGGATGTCCTCTTTGAGTGATTGCCAACTAAATTTCTTAGTAAATGTAGACCTTTAAACGCCCAATAGATACAGGGTGTCACATTTGATACTCCCACTAAGTTTGCCAGAGACATGACAACCAAAATCGGTAAAAAGTTTCAAACGAAAAAGAGAGCCTATGATGTCAGCTTTTAGATTTTTTTTTGTCGATTCTTGTATCTTCAATAGTTTCAAGGATATCGAGATTTTGCTGCAACTGGTCGGAGGACGAAAAATTCAAATTTTCAGATTTCAATAAAATACCTAGAATGAAAAAGATAGCTAAAATCGAGAGCTTTCTTTTATTTCAATACAAGTTTTGTCTAACGTCTACTGTTTCATGGATATCGTGATTTCAAATGACATAATTTTCTTATTCAAGTGACGATATTTCTGAAAAAAACAGTAGTTATTCAAAAACATTGTTGAAACATCAGAACCGTCTTCATTTAAGGTATCTTCTTTATCCGAAGAATTTTGTTGAAATTTTGAAATATCAGTTTTTTGTCCTCCGACCAGCTGCAGCGACATCGCGATATCCTTGGAACTATTAAAGATACAAGAATCGACAAATTTTTTTCTGAAAGCTGACATCATAGGCTCTCTTTTTCGTTTGAAACATTTTACCGATTTTGGTGTTCCCGTATCTGAAAAACATAGTGGGAGTATTAAATTAGACACCCTGAATCTATTTGGCGTTTACGGATATACAGCGTGTCACACTTAACATGAAGACAGCCCTATAACTTTTTAGTTTCTGGGAGCAGAGCTTTGAATTTTTCTACAGTCCTAGCTCTTCATGAGGAGCATCTATTGAAGTTATACACCTCATCAAAAATTGTAAGCTCTGCCTACTGGGATCACGCGAATGGAGCGATTTTTCAATATCCAGCTTCGCGATCAAGATATCGAAAAATTTCATTCAAAGAAGTTGTTCTAAATCAAATTTTGACCCTAAATACCAAGTTTTGTGATAGAATTTGCATTTTGAGTATCTTGCAATTTTCACATTTAGCCCAGAAAAATCTCATGTTCCGTATCAGCTAGAAAGCTGTGATTCAGATGACAAACATTAGGAACAGGTATTTCAAGTATTCATTTTTCATGTCAATCAAATTCATCAGATTTTTTGGGACTAAATGTGAAAATTGCAAGATACTCAAAATGCGAATTATGTCACAAAACTCGGTATTTAGGGTCAAAATTTGATACAGAACAACTTCTTCGAATAAAATTTTTCGATATCTTGATCGCGAAGCAAGATATTGAAAAATCGCTCCATTCGCGTGATCCCAGTAGGCAGAGTTTACAATTTTTGATGAGGTGTATAACCCCAATAGATGTCCCTCATGAAGAGCTAGGACTGTAGAAAAATTCAAAGCTCTGCTCCCAGAAACTAAAAAGTTAAGTGTGACACGCTGTATGTTTACTGAGAAATTTTGTTGGGAATCACTCAGGGAGTACATCCCGAAAACCTGGACCTTTCTTCCTGAAACACGCTGTATGTTTACTGAGAAATTGTGTTGGGAATCACTCAGGGAGTACATCCTGAAAACCTGGACCTTTCTTCCTGAAACACGCTGTATACGTGCCATATTTACTGTTGTATCTTCTCGCCCCCAACACTTTATAATTATTTTGAACTTTCAGTGCCGTGATATTCATGAGAGGCTTCATTAAACTCAATTTGTTGAGGTACTTTGCAAGAGAAATTTTATCATAAGTAACACTACTGATCGTTTCCAAATGGATGGGTACTATGAGATGGAAACGTCTCATAATAATTTGAAATCTTATATCATGAAAGAACGCCATCTAGAACACACCTCGACGTCTTTACCATAATCTGCGATTTCAGAACATAATAATATAATACAACTAATCTGTTTGATGATAACGATGCGGTATTGTCATTAACGCACGTCAATGAAATAATTATTAATCCATTACCCGTTTCTCAAACGGTAAGCCACTGGCCTCGGAAAATACTCTCTAACGCTTGAAAACGAGCGAGATGCAACGAGAAGGTGGTTATTTATCAAGATCTGAGCTCCATGCATTTGCTTACGGAGAAGGTGGTTCCAGCGACGGTGTTCTTCTCCTACTCACAGATAATTCTTTTTTCTTCTTTTTGGTCTTTGGAGTACTTTTTGGCGAATCTTTCTTCTCCTAAAATTCTCTATATTTTGCACTTGAGACGACTGCCGGAAAAATTATACATTTCCTTTTTCTTTTTGTATTATTATCCGGTGTTATAAAAAAGCAAACATTCTTTGAATGGTAATGGTACTTTGAAGCCCTCGATCCGTTTCTCATCATAAATATTGTTGTTACTATTATCGGGAGTTCGCCATGAATTCGATGGGATCGTTCTTAACTGATGGGGTGTGACGTTGCCCTATCCATGAAGTTTTTCTGTAGAAACTTTCTTCAAGTGCTCTTGACTGCTACTACGGAGATATAAAAAAAAACTAGGTTCAGATCAAGGGACTGAACCGCAAGGTTTCAACGTGTATACGTCGGTCACTAAACTCGCTTGCCGATGGTAGTGTATTTAAAATCTCTCTCCAACGTCCCTCTAATACTGGTGGTAGTCGACAACCCATGCGCCGGCCGCTTGTCGTATGTAGACGCGGTGCGCTGCCGATCACGCTTTTCGTGACGCTGCACGGCCGAAGGTTTCAACAAATGCACGTCTATACGGAGCCATCCCCTCTCTACCGATTTATAAGACGTATACACGTCAAAAAATCCTTCATAAAGGGAGGCTATGACTCTCATTCTCTCTCTATTCTTTCAGTAGCTTTCAGATGAGACAGAACGATTATCATAGCCTCCCTTTATGAAGGTTTTTTTTTATGTCTGTATTTCCAAAGCTATTTTCGTTTTCAAAATGCTCAATTTCGGCCTCGTTTCCCGATTCTTTCCCGAAGGTGTTCCAAACATCATAAAGTCGGATGAACTCTTCCCTAGCGTTCCATGTTCTGCCTTATGGATAAGTCATCCGGAACTCGAAAGGACAAAAATACAAAATTTCAACAACAAAACACCTCTCATGAAAAAGATAGCTCTAAACGAAAGCTTTTGGTTGTTCTAATTACAGAGGACTATATCTACCAGAGGACGCACGCAGATGTAGTGATTGTAACGAAAATTATTCTGCAAAACTGGCCCGTAAAGTGGTGATCTTTGTCGTTGAGAAGTAAAAATGGGTGATAACAGATTTCTGCGAATACTGTTTAACTTGATGTCACGCATATATTGTGATGGTTGGTCCGGGTTTGCTTGTAAATGTTTGTTCGAAAGACCGAAGCTTAGTTCGGTCACAAACATCAATTGCACCTAAAATAACTCAATTAAACGCTTAAATAATCTCAATAAAGTGATACAGAACCCTGTTGTGAACAATCCTGTGTAAATAAACCCTTTAAACCACGTGAAAACACTCAAATTCAGGAAAGCCAGCCAGAAGAACAGAACATAACCTCAGTAAGTGACGTCACCGCGTCACCCGTCAAAAAGTAGCATTACCAACTTGGAATTTAGGTTGGTAATGTCCCTGGGACATCCGGGGGCTATACAGGCTGTTTGATAAAAATTCCAGAACGCCACAGTTTCTTTGGTTGTGATCCGATTTCAAAAACCCATCAACAAAAGTTTTTTATTTTTCACGCACTACGAATAGAGCTTGTTACCAAATTTTTTCCATCAACTTATTTTTTCAACATTGGGAAAGTTACCTTTTTTAATAATAAAACGCGATTATTTCCAATTCAAAGTTGAAGTCGATATTTTTTTCTATACCATCGGTCAATGAAAAAGTTGATTTTTCTTAATAATCATCAGAAAAACGCAAAAAATGATTCGCCAGATTTGGCCAGATTAAACAAAAAACGTCATTTTCACGTTTGCTTTGGAATTCAAAGCACTGCTGAAACTGACATTTCTTTAAATTTAATTCAAATCGGGCGATACTGTGATTGGTCGAACGTTCTTCAAGGTTTTTGATCACTGACATTTGACATCGTCGTTTTTTGCCTCACGTGTTTTGTTTCGTGTTTGTGTTGTTGTTTTGTACAATAGCATAGCAATAAATAAACTGTGTTATTTGTGTCACGTTATGAAGCTGAAGCCTCCCATTACCGAATTTTCTGCTCAGTTTTCTCCTCCAGCGTTTCATGGGTGAGTAAATGAATTGCTAACCTACAAGAAATCCACTAAGAACGCTTTACGTTGATGTTTATAATCATTAGATTTCCCTCCGATCGTGAACGTCGGTCTGTCTGGAGCACAATTTGTGGACTAAATGAATCTACAGATGATGTGACTAACTTGAGAATTTGCTCCAAACGTTTCACTGTTGCCGATTATACGAACAATAATGTTAGATTCCTAGCATAGGCGTACCTCAACCATTGAATTATCTACAACAACCTTCAACTTCAGCTGACTTTATACTTATTGAGAAACCTGAAGAGACCAATTATTGAGCTCACTTCGGAGCCAATAGAAGTCTCGGACATTTCAACAGTCGCCACAAGTAAGTACATAATTTTTTATTTTCGCAGTACGTAGTTTCTTGTGTTGATTCATAACGGTTTTATTTCTGTGTAGCTTCAGCTAGTGCTCTGGAAATCAATTTGTCTCCAAGTCGCCCAACCAAAAAGCCAAGCGATGAAATTTTAAAAACTCCAACAAAGAAAATGATGTTAACCCCAAGATATATTGGTGACTTGGCATCTCCACATGTTCGAACACCGAGGAGAGCAAGAGCTACTCTTCAGTTTGTTAAGAATTGCTTCAAGCGGAAAGAGGCAGAAATCAAGATTTTAGAACAAAGAAATAGGAGACTTCTAAAGAAAATTGGGTCACTGCATGAGTTGTGCGGTCATTTGAAAAAGAACAATTACATCACTGAAGAAGCAAAGGATTCATTAATGGTTAGGTCATAAGCTATTATAAAAGGTGTTTTTTCTGTTGCTATTATTTTTCATCACCAGACAAATGATACAATTATAATGAGCATATCAGTTTGACTTTGAATTAAAGCAAGCCGGTTCGATTATCAAAGTATTGTGGTTTTCGCTGGCGCCCCCCATGAACAGCTTACTCTAATTCATAGTCCAAATGAACTGTTATGTCTCTGTAGTAGTAAATTACCCAACTTTTCAGTCTGGAGTGCCCCTACCTATTCAAGAGATGATAGCAGCTAAACTCAAAACTAAGAGAAACAAGGCATATTCACCGGAAATAAGACGATTTGCACTAACCCTACAATTTTATTCTCCCCGGGCCTACAGTTACGTGAGAAAGTTGTGGAATAATTTATTGCCATGTCCAAGCACATTGAGAAATTGGTACAGTGTAGTTAATGGAAGACCAGACTTTACTTCTGAAGCATTTCAAGCGATTGCGACTAAGGTGGCGTGCTCTACAAAAATTCCGATCATCTGTAATTTAGTAACTGACCTTGAGTAATAGTGTTTACAATGGTTTGCGTCTCGTTTCTGAGGACCCCATCACCTTATCAGAATTCCAGGGGTGTTTACCTACTGCTACTTTCTGCAAATATTTTAACGATATTTTTGATATGCTTAATTGCAATAGTAAATATTTAAATGGTAGGTTTAAAGTTCCATTTTCTGACAGCACTTTTGATACCTTGAAAAATGAAGCTCAAGTATTTGAAACTTACATTTCTCAGATACGAGACGCAAACGGTACCTTCATTTTACAGACCGGGAGGAAAACTGGGTTCCTTGGTTTCATCGTATGCCTGCGAAATGTTTTTAGTTTATTTTTTGTTTATAAATCTTACGGACTGTCATATGTATTAACTTTTAAGTTGTCACAGGATTTTTTGGAAACTTTTTTTTGTTCTATTAGGGCCAGAGGTGGTTTCAATAACAACCCTAATGCGCGACAATTTGAGACGGCGTACAAACGCTTGTTGGTGAGACATCAAATTAGTTCATCCATACACAGTAATTGTTTGGATGACCAGGCGGAAATTCCAACTGTTCCGTCACGAAAATTAGCTACAAAACAACCCTTAGGTGACATTACGAACGTTACTGTTACACACTTCGACCATGACTATATGAAGACACTTTGCTCATTACCCTCCTTCGTAGAGAATGTTCCCAAATACATTTCGGGGTTTGTGGCCCATAAGGTCTCGAAACGAATCTCCTGCCCCGAATGTTCCAATATTCTCTACGAAGGAGAAGTAGTCCCCGCTCGACTAACAAAACCGAAAAATCGTGGTTTCCCAAAGTACTCATCGATCGATGTGGTCAATATTTGTGTTGTCAGCGAAAGGCTATTACGAACCTATCAAGACAGTTTACGAAAACCAAATGTAAAACATGTAATACAGTTGAGGATATTTAGTGAAGTGGAACGGCCGTGGCATCCAGATTAACTCAGATTTTTGCCAAAAGGAAAGCGCCTATTTCTTTGAAAATAACGGGGTAAACCTCTGTGTAAATACAGTGTAAGCAGTTTTTATTATAATGTCCGTTTAGGTAAATGCTTCGATGGAATTGCATTCAATTTAAGCTTGGGGCTGTCAAGGTGACAGAAGTTTACACCTGAAAAGTTTCGACCACAGAGTAGGTCAGTTTTGTATACCCAGAGGGGAAGGTAGGGGCGAATTTTCGTCCGTGGTGGGGGGAAGTAAGTTCGAGTTGGGCAATACAGATGGCACTTTCGGACGCGAAATTAAAAATGTTGCCGAGCAATCGTTTTAAGAGCCGGAAACGTCGTACCTGTTCGCCGCCCACGCAATCTTGGATTCATCACTTTCCCCATGATACTCATAAAATGAAAAATATACAAAAATGTTCCTAATGAAACATTTTTGGTATAAATTCATTTTAAAAATGTATCAGAATTAACACCAACAACGATTAAAGAGCTAATTTATTTCCTAGCCTAATAATACTCGAAAACTACAGTAATAAACAATGCTACACAACATAAATCACAATTGAAATACACGTAAAAATTTACAAAAAAAACTCCGACGACATTGTTCTAATGCCACGGCATTTTCTGATGTTGATCAGGGGGCTATTCCTGAATTTACAATTCATATTGTAATTGTAAATACTGCGCACATGAATTAAATGAACGCTTAGAGTAGGACTCGCTCATGACATAAACGAATTTTGTTGAGAATTTCATCAATCATTAGCGGCTGTAATAGCGGAGATAATGACGATATCAAAAAATACTTGTGACGTCATCAATTTTGAATTTAGCGTCTCAAGAGCGCCAGGAGCCCCAGAAAAATTCAAAAAAATATGCACCGATCAAGTGAATATAGTGAATTTGCAGAAAATGCTTTATAAAAAGTCGTGGAAGGCCCCATTGTAAAGTTGCGCGTTCATTTGATTCATGTGCGCAGTATTTACAATTACAATGAATTGTGAATTCAGGAATAGGCCCCTGATGGTGTTCTGGGGTTTACTCTGGTTCACACATCTATTCAAATTCCTGTAGAATCCATTTTCATTATTCTAATCTTCAACTCAGCCAAAATTATTCCTCAATTGGACGGATAAGGATAAGAGGACTGCTCGTCTTCAGTTTGTGGGCCGGTTTTAAAACGATGAGTGTGAATTTGTCTGGATAATGAGAATTATCATCCAGTAACTGAAATGTAAAAACAACAACTGAGGTAATTAGAAAAGTGTACGACAGAAGTCGAACAGATTTTCATACCATCCATCACGGGTCACGGGGGTATCGGTCTTTCATCATTCTACCGACCCGATTCTATTACGGACAACCATTTTCGCAAAATTCCTTGTGCCATCAATACATTAACGCATGTCTTTTGAAGATGTCTCACAATTGTAGTATTTTGGAGCTTTAATGAGATTTTTGCGTTTTTTTCAAAGTAGTAGCTTTCCGCCTACAGTAGATAATTATTGAAATCCGTTGCAAATACGAAGATTTCTGTTGCAGAACTAGCCATTTATGTGCGCGTTCATCGCATCCAGCCACAATTTATGTCTGGAGTCTGGAAGAAAAGTTCTTTCAATAACAAAATAGCAGATACACAATAAGTTTGAAGTAATTAGCATTTTTTTTACCTTGTCTTCTTTTTGGTGATAAATAATGCAATGATAATGTTGAATCCGAGGTTGAATCCATCAGCCGGACATAAACCACACACTATGCACACTTTATGTGGTACTTTTCAAACTTTTCCAACAAAAACACAAAATATATTCCAAGAAAATATCGAATACTGGCAGAAAGTCATACAGTTTATCGAACCTTATGTCATAAATTAAAAAAATCGATTGGAATCACTTAGCAACGTTAACGTATAATTCAATTTCCGTTTCCGGTTTGGTATAAAGTGCCATCTCATTTGCCCAACTCGAACTAAAAATCATCAGCCTACTATGTGCGGATCGATTTTTTGGGGAAGCTGCCACCGTGTGGTTTCGACCATAAAACTTCATATCATCTGTGATATCATATTATATTCCACATACCATGTAGAAAGTTACAAGGGTTACAACCACGGATCTCTCAAATATTTATTTCCGAGATCCGTGGTTACAACCTACCTGATTTATAATCACTTTCTTGGAAATGTAAGGAACAAACTCTCATATTATTGGTTATCGGTTTACCCGTCACTTTGCCCATGGAAAGAGCTCTTTCCCAGGCTTTTCTGCGATCGACGGTTGCAGTGATTCTATTAGAATTAGTAATTTTCACCAATCCACCTTTCTTTTTGGGAAAATAGTGGAAGTGAATGTTTGGATCTTTATTTTTCCGTGAATGACAACCATACACACTACAATTTGTATTACAAATTCTTCCTTTCGGTCTTTCCTTGTCCATTTTCACGATTTACTAGCCACTAGACTAAAATGGAGGGAAAATCTTTGGAAAAATCGACAGAAACACTCGTAAAAATGTCATTGTCAATTCTAAATGTACTGCGCGTGGTGGGGGTTACTCGTTTTCTTTAGTTCATGACTTGGCCGCCAGGTGGCGTATAGACTTCTGAAACAGCGAATAAACAGCGCAGACATCAGAATTTGGATATACTCTCCATTCTTGTCCGTCACATGGGCGTTCTCGCTTCACTTGTCACTCATAGGCAAGATAGGATGCTAGCGATATATTCCTATTATACAGTGCGCGTCTAAAGTGTCCCCCCCCCCCTAAAATTTTTTGAACGGGTAGAAATTTTTGAAATCACTTGGACAGGTCGAATTTTTTTTGTCAATGGAGCTTCTTTTCACGCAATTTTTGTTTCTCTAACATTTCCGGTTCGACCGGAAATGACCGCAACTTTGTTTTTTTAAATGGACACACCTGACTTTTTTTGCATTTTCGGATTCTACGTTTTTTTTTAGGTAAGAAAATGTTATCACCGCTCGAAATTTTCGACATTTTTTATCTCTCGTGTGATCGGCCATTTTGAAAACGGCTGAATTTTACCAAAAACGCTCGGACCCGTCGATTTTGTTTTTCAATTATGCATCGATTCCAGCAATTTTTATCCCTGTATCACTTCCGGTTTGACCGCAAACGACCGTCAATCAAAATCCGGTGCATCCATCTGAAAGACAAAGTTACCGTCATTTGTGGTCAAACCGGAAGTGATTCAGGGTTGAGAATTGCTGGAATCGATGCAGAATTAAAAACAAAATCGACGGGTCCGAGTGTTTTTCGAAAATTTCAGCCGTTTTTAAAACGGCCGATCACACGCGAGATAAAAAATCCCTCTTGCAAATGACCAGTAGAAACCAATAAAAAAAAAACGCTCGATGTTTTGTAATGGTTCGTATGATGTTTTTGCACTGGTATTTACCAATATAAACCATTAGAAATTAGTTGTTGGGTTTTGATGGGAAATCCCACCAGAAACCAATAGAAACCAACACAAATCCAAATACAAAATAATTATTTTATTGGAAAATCCCCACAGAAACCAATAGAAACCTGTATAATTCAAATACAAATTTTTCCAAAAGTTTTCTAATGGTATGTACCAATAAAAAAAAGATGAGATTTGATTGGCTGTTTTTTCTTCGTGTGATTACCCCACTTTTTGTTAATTCGTTTAGTCGTTTACTCTGTTTCGACATTTTTGGAGGTGTCTCCGATTTTCGTGTAGTTTCGTTCAGTTTCCCAGTTAAAGTGCGAATGATGGCTTCTGGAACCAAAAGAAAATATAAACAATATCTTGATTTAAGTTTGGGACTATCAGTTGCAACGTCATTGGTATCCAAAACAACTAGAAGACGATGGACAATGAAGTTTGAAGGTTAAAAATAATTGTTTAGAGCCTAGGTGTTCAGTATTCCAGAGTAATAAATTCAAATCAAACCCGGGTTTCCACCAAATTTAGGGATCGGTGTACTTTACACGATGCAATGCACTCATTTCTGTTTTTAAAATGCCGTACCTCAACTTCCATTTTGAGAAATCGGGGGTAAGTACCGAGTCGCGTATTTACTTAATCTATTCGCAATGAAATTAAACATAATATTCCATTCCAATAGTTTCGCATGATGGGATTCGTAAAGTGACTAAGGGCCAACTGCACCGCTTTCACTTAAAAGTTAAAGCGTTGCTTAAGCCTTGACTACGATTGTTGACAAAAATTGTTGCTAAGATTTAAGTTCCACTTAACATGCACTTAACTTTTAAGTGGATGTGGTGCAGTTGGCCGTTAGACCCAATTGATCGCCTTAGGCCCAGTATTTCCACCTATGGTTAACCTCCAGATTAGCTGACTGTAACTTTGAATGTGAGCTTCCATCATTCATTTTGACCGGAATTGTCACAGTCTAAGGTTCCAGTTAGCTAACTGGAGGTTAACCATAGGTGGAAATACTGGGCCTTAGTTGTAAGCATCACTTTAACGATTGTTGACAACAATTGTAGTCAAGATTTAAGCTTTGTTTAAATTTTAAGTGACAATTCAATGGTGCAATCGACCCTAAATATACAGGGTGATTCAAAATTGTTGGACCAACGCTTCAGGGCAGATTCCTCTCGTCAAAATAGTAATAAAAGTTCTTATAAAGGGGGGTCCGCAAATGGTCAATAAGGGAGTTATTAGGCCTCAAAGTCTGCTGGTGACCAATTAATTTTCGCTTATAACTCGCTTAATTTATGGTTTAGAACTTTCAGATTTGGTATATGAGGAAAACAATTGGAAAACTAAACGTTGAATCCTTTGGTGATCCATGAATACCGTGGAAAGTGATTAAACGAACCAAAAAAGAGGTCATCGGCTAATAAAAATCAGGATTATTTTGTGGCAGAAAATATTTTGACTGTTTTTGGTGATTTTCCAGCATCAGTGTACTTTTTGACTTTTAAAAATGTAGGGGTACCTCAGTGCAAATGTGAGTCGTTTTCGAGATATTCGTTATTTTATCAACTTCTGCAGGAAGGGTGTCAGTAGCCGGAGCGGCCGACAAGAATGAGACCAACAATCGTTCCTAAATAAACAGAAATATTAAAAATTTTGTACATTCGTCGTCAAAAAAAAATTACTTTTGATTTCGGAAAGTTCGAAAATAATAGAGGGCCTTTCATGTAATCAGTATTTGTTTCGATGTAAAAACTCAACGTGGGCCTAATTTTCAAATTTAAAATTACCTCCGATTTTCGGTTCTGTGGCATTTTTCTCCGAGCGGTCGTTTAATAATTTGAACTTTTTACGATGAATGTACAAAAATTTAAATAAGGTTTGTTTATTTAGAAACGATTGTTGGTCTCATTCTTGTCGGCCGCTCCGGCTACCGACACCCTTCCTGCAGAAGTTGATAAAATAACGAATATCTCGAAAACTACCCACATTTGCACTGAGGTACCCTTACATTTTTAAAATTGAAAAAGTACACTGAAGCTGAAAAATCACTAAAAACAGTCCAAATACTTACCGCCACAAAATAATCGTGATTTTTATCTGCCGATGACCTCTTTTTTGGTTCGTTTAATCACTTACCACGGTATTCATGGGTCACCAAAGGATTCAACGTTTAGTTTTTCAATTGTTTTCCTCACATTTCAAACCTGGAAGTTCTAAACCATAAATTAAGCGAGATATAAGCGAAAATAAATTGACCACCAGCAGACTTTGAGGCCTAATAACTCCCTTATTGATCACTTGCGGACCCCCCTTTAGAGGAACTTTTATCACTATTTTGACGAGAGGAACCTGCCCTGAAGCGTCGGTCCAACAATTTTGAATCACCCTGTATAGTCTATCCAAGATAAACTGAACATCACGTGACCCCAAAGTACCTGACAAAATACCTGTCATTAGACAATGATTATCAATGTTTTTCATTTAAATTTTCCTAAGCAACTGAGGTCACGTGATGTTCAGTTTATCTTGGATAGACTTTTTTTATAACTGGAATACTAGAACCCTAGAACTGATTAATAGTACACGGTAAATACCTACAATATAGATACTTTCAATAGGTGATACTCAAAAGTCAACAGATTACGTCGATGCATTTACTGATGATAATAACAAATCTGATCATTCGCTCGAATGTAGTCAGGATGATGACAAATGCGATGAAGAGTTTGAAAGGGATAATGATGACGATGTTAATCATGGAGATGGAGGTGAGAAGGATCAAGAGGATAACGAATTATTGGATGTCTGCAGTGATGAATGGAATGATTACAATTGCGAAAGTGAAGATGATGATAATAGTGATAATAATGATCGTGAAAATGACAGTGATATTGAAAGTGACAACGATAATGACGACGACGATCCTATGGACGACATATTGTTTAAAGATTCTGGTTTATCAAAAAGAGACGTTCTTACGATGGTTCACGCAATATCCTTGCGCCACAAATTGACCAAAGAAGCGAGACAAGACCTAATACAATTGGTCAGACTTTGCGCCAATTTTAAAGGTGAATTTAATACAACGAATCACTCATTAGACAAAATGTTTGATCCATCTAATGAAGACCTCAAGTATGTATATTATTGTACAGATTGCAAAAGCTCGTTATTGCCTCCTTTGAAGAAGGATGAAATAAGGAACCAACTCGTTCATTGCTCAAATGCAGAATGCCGCACCGAAAATAGTATCAAACTTAAAAATGATCACTGCATTATTATGGCCAGCACAACGAATCAAGTAAAGGCAATTTTGGAAAATAACGATCTAGCTAAAATGATAAGGAAACCTACCTTAAACACTGACGGGTTAATTAAAGATGTGTATGATGGTACGATTTACCAGGCGTTATTACGGAAAATTCCCTTTGATTTGACTTTCAACTTCAACACAGATGGCGCTCCCATTTTTACGTCGTCGAAGTGTTCAATGTGGCCCATTCAAGCAATGATCAACGAGCTGTCTCCTAAGGAACGCTTCCGACACATCATTTTCGTTGGTGTATGGGTAGGCAATCATGAACCCGACGTTCATTTGATGAATTCCATTATGGAATCTTTCTGTGAAGAGGGAAAGAAACTTTATGAAGAAGGTGTTACCATAACAAGAGACGGAAATAAGATAAATTATAAATTATTACCTCTTCTCTGTTGCGTTGATTCTAAAGCCAGACCAGTTATCCAGAATCGCAAGCAGTTTAATGGGTATTTTGGATGCAGCTGGTGTCATCATCCAGGAGAACCAATTAAGCAGCGACAGATCAAATACACTTTCGAAGGCGATACGTCCACATTGCGATCGATGAAGTCTCATATTAAAGATCTGGATGAGGTGATAAGAAGTAACTATGAGCATGTTGTAAGGGGAATTATGGGACCTTCTTCTTTGCTCCACTTACCTCATTTTGACTTGGTATGGGGGTTCCCTCCTGAATATATGCATTTGGTACTATTAGGTGAACATTTCATCTTTCCATTAATTTCCAATAAATAATAATCCTTATTTTTATAGGAGTTGAACGGCAATTATGGGACATTTGGACTACATATGATCCTGAAAGTAGACATAAATATTACCTAGGAAATCCGAAAATAATTAAAAAAATTAATAACCGATTAATACAAATCAAACCTCCTCATGAAATTCACCGTTTGCCAAGGTCTTCAATCACTGAAAAGGCAAAATGGAAGGCCAGTGAATGGCGATCTTGGCTACTCTTCTACAGTTTACCTTGTTTAGACGGCATTTTAGGTGAAAAATATCTGCACAATTACGCTATGTTAGTTAAGGCAATTTTTTACTTGCTAAAAACTGAAATTTCCCTTGGAGAACCAGCAGAAGCTGAAGAGTTATTATATTCATTCGTTGAAGAATTTGCAAAATTTCAATGACCTTTAATGTACATTGCCTTCTCCACCTCGTCGAAAGCGTCAGAAGGACCGGTCCGCTTTGGGCTACTAGTGCATTCTCTTTTGAAACAGGAAATTTCATAATTGAGCAACAGGTAAAAGGTCCTGTCGGAGTTGCAAAACAAATTGCTAAAAAAATGTATTCAATCAACACACTGCTGAATAGCATCAACAAAAATAATTATGATAAAAAAACACGTCAATTTTGCAATAATTTGTGGAGTAGTGAACCGATGCGCTATATTTGCAAATCCGACGGTGTCACTTTTTTGGGCGCAAGCGAAAGACTGTCAGGTGCAGAGACCAAAACCATTTTCGGAAACACCACAACCAACATTTTTTGTTATAAAAGATGTATTTACGACAGGCATTTACTACATGCTGAAATGTACAACAGAGCAAATCGAAGGAATGATACTTATATAGAAATAATTACAGGAGAATGCGTACAAATTTTGAAGCTCATAGTTAAGGATGAGAATAATTACATGTTGGTAAAAAAAACTACAAACTGAACCCTTTTCTTGTGGTGGTATAATTTTCACCCACTTATTAAATGTAGACGCCAATAAAGAACGTATTGAACTGTTACCTCTAAATTACTTCAAATCGAAATGTATCAGTATTAAGGTAGATAAAATTGAATATGTTTGTAAGTTCCCCAACATATTTGAAATACAATAATTAAGATATAAATACTATAACAAACATGAATATTGAATACTATTTTGAATATTATTATTATTAATATTATATTGAATATACTAATACTATGATGGTCTACTATTATTGCTAACCAAATGAGTTGAGTAAATTTTCTGCAGCAGAAATTTCTTCATTCAAAATATGCAGTTCATCTATATTCATAAATAAAATATTTTAAGTCAAAAATAATAGAAAACCATAGATTACCTTCCCTATGTAGAAAACTAACCTGAACTTCCACAATTTTCATTGCCATCGCTGTCAACATTTTCAACTTGATGAAAATCTTCAACTCGCCCATTTTCGTCTGCATTATGTACGTGCAAAATAAGGAAGTGAATAATTTGGAAAATTTCATGAAAATATTGATTACAAACCTTCATTATTTTTCTTATTAACCTTATTGGCTTTTAGTAGATCTTGGATTTTTTCCCCGATTTTTATGTTTATAGATCCTAATACTCTATTAATTTCAGTTTCGCTCGCCCCCCTTTCATTAAGACGATGACGTAAAATGTCTAATAACAAATAATATATATCGCTATCGCATACAATATTGTTCATAAGACTGAAATTATTATTTGAATAATTACCACGAATAGCCAATCTCTTCGTAGGGTCTAATGCGGGTTTTGCTGTAGCTTTACTTCGGTTGGAGACAGCTCCAGTAACAGATGACGTTATAAGAGTTCTTTCTCCAAATATAGCAGTTGCGACTTCTTTTATAAAGAGGCCATCCCTTCTAGGCCCCCTTATATTGATTTCATCGAAAATTTGAGTAGGTAAAAATATACCCCTCCCCAGATGAACCTGCGAAAACTCATGAGCAAATTAAAAAATAATAAGTTAAAGCACATCCAAACTCACTTTTCCGTGTATTCTAGCTCCAACTTCTGGTATTTCATGGAGCTCTGGTGAAGAATCTGATCGAATTACAAAATCATTTTTGGTTATTCTATCCAATATATTTGTGAAACCTAAAACACATAAATTTTAGATTTCCAGTGATTACTAGAAATGCATTAATGCATTAATAAAAAACTCACCATTCAATTTTTCAGTCAATAGGTCCTGTAATTCAAAATTTCGCTTAATTAATTGCTCATTTTCTTCCTTCAATTTTTTTTCTTGTTCATTCCATTCTTGTTGTTTTTTTAGTAGCAATTTGTGATAATCAATGTCATTAATAGGAATAGGCTCTGGCGTCGTACTGATCGTACTAATATCATTAGTGTTTTCGAGTAAACTTTTCTTCAAAATTCCAATTTCTCTTTCATTACAGTTCACTTCTTTTTCAATTGACTCTCTAACATTATTTTCTTTTAATATGCTCTTATAGTTTTCTATATCCTTTTTACTTTTCATACACTTATTATTTTTCATGATTGTTTTATCTTTATTACGCTGAAAATCAAATAGGTATATTTTGGTAAAACATTATCACCTGTGATCTGTATTCTATTTATTCATACAACGGTCATACACTTACTTTAGGTATAACAGATACAGCATCATTCATAGCAACATCTGAATCTTCTTCACATGTTGAGGTTTCAATGTTTGTCTGATATTTGATATTTTTGAATTTTAGTCTTTTCGTTCCATTCAAGGCATTAGAAGTGAGAAGATTGTAATCGTCTATATTTAAATAATGAATTATTAATAATTAATTAATGATAACTCGAATGATAATAAAGATATCGTCAATAGAGTATTCAGTAGAACCTCGATCATCAGGCTTGGTCCGAACCGAGCCAGGACTGGATAATTTAAACGTATTTTTGTCCCCGATCGACTACACGAAGAATCCACCGCACGGTTTAACCGCGCACGTATAATCAAGGTTCTACTGTACCGATTTCCATTACTACGTATTATTCGTAGACGTAAACTCTAGCTATATTTCATAATATAACGAAATGATCGCGATGTAAAACGAACCAATTTTCCAAGTCCCTCAGACATTCAATCATCGCTACTGTTTGACTGTATGATGTAATATGGGTAATACTCACCACCGTGATTGAGAATGTTTGCCCGATAATATTGGTCATTCCTGAATTTGACACTGTATGTTTTATCCAGGTTGATATTGTCCAAATCTAGTCGTTTTATGTCACATTGAGGAACAATAAGTTGCTCCCCATCCATCACAAATCGCACATGGAAGTATTTCATCGTCTTTCTCCTAAAACAGCAATAAAACAATAATCAAAAAATGTATTTTATGAAGAAGCTAATGATACTTTCTTTATGAAAATATGTCTCATATTGAAACGTTTTATGTTCAAATAACCACACTTTTTCGAGAGTTGTGACGTAAAAGTAAAAAGCAAAATAATGTGTAAGGTCTGTTGTAATATCTATTGTTGTGTTCTAACATGAACTTATCACAGTTTAAATACTATAATTTGAACAATGCTTACCTGAGCACGAAAACACAACAAAAATTCAGCCTCAGCGTGGCATGGACTCGTCCTGCACTGCACACTGCAAAGGAACCCTAAGATGGCGTCTGGATGGCGATGTCGAATTTGATTTTAAAAAATGGACCAATCACAAACTTTCTGAGCTGTCATGATATGGCGGGTAATTTGAAATAATTCTTAAACATATCTCTAGTGGGAATTTCCAGTGAAACTTCAATTTACGTTTTTACTGGATTTTCCCAATATTTTAATTTCCCTGTCAGAATCTTATAGAAACCATTACAAATACAGCGTAGAGTATAACTCCCAATACAATCCAATAGAATGGTCATATTAAAAATCCCAATAAACCAATAAGTCCAGTAGAGCCCAATACCACCCACTGAAATATTTCAGTGGTTTCAATGTATATTCTAATGGTCATTTGCAAGAGGGATGTCGAAAATTTTGAGCGGTGATAACATTTTCTTACCTAGAAAAAATCGTAGAATTCGAAAATGCAAAAAAAGTCAGGTGTGACAAATTAAAAAAAAAAAAACAAAGTTGCGGTCATTTTCGGTCAAACCGGAAATGTTAGAGAAACAAAATTTTCGTGATAAGATGCTTCACAGAAAATAAAAATCGACCTGTCCGAGCGATTTCAAAAATTTCTACCCGTTCAAAAATTTTTAGGGGGGTGGGGGACACTTTAGACGCGCCTTGTATATATGTCACGTGAGAAAAGCCTCGTCAAGTACACGCCGGCTTTCATCTTCGTCTAGCGCACAGAAAACAGCTAAAGCTTATCTTTGTTCACTCATTGTGTTTCCAGTTACTGCGGACCAGATGTTTGCTTGTTATAGTTATACTGCAGGTTTCACTTATTTAGAACATAGTCGGTTGGCTGGGTCATAAAATTGGCAGTTTTATTTTGGCAATAAAGCAACGAGGAAGAATCTGAGGTTGAATTTTTAATTTTTTTAAGGTTAATGCATATGAGGATGAGGCGCCGTGTAGGACAATATTGAACTGCGAAAATTAAAATAAAATATTGCATAAACAGGACTAAACCAAAAAAGGTGGAATTATTTTAAAAATATAAATATTCAAATAATATTCGAAATAATGTGTTTTTCTTGAAAAATTAATAGTACATTACGGAACGTGTCGGAAAAGTGCGATATTTCACGCGAGGGGATTATCGCTACAACCCACGAGTCGCGAAAGAAACTTTTCCGACAATTTGCGTATACGATTTTTCCGACGTCCACATCACTTTAACACCAACATTACTTGTAAAAACCATGAAAAAACTCCTTAAGGGGGCCATGTCGCATGAGACGGAAGATCGAGGTGCTACATGAGATAGACAAGGATGGGGGTAGATTTAGTTTCGTAGATATTGTCACACGGACAAAATTATTTGTAATCATCAAAATGTTAAAATGCTGTCCCGACACAATTTCCCACCTCGTAGATCAGAAAATATCGAGGGAGCTTCACTCCTATCGAGATCAGTGGTGTATGTGCCGCAAGAAGTGCCAGGTCCTGTCTCACCGAATCCAACCGACTAAATGTAAGTACCCGCTGTATCTTTTCAATAAATCCTAATTTAAGTTAAATGCCGGGTCTCAATTACAACTAACCCAATATCACGAGTGGTGATGCACCACCAGCTCTACCACCCCCAAAGCCACTCGTGACACATGGTGGAGGCGCCAAATGTCTAAAGGAAGTCCAAAAACTAGAAACCAATTAAAATTGCATCTAAAAATCCAAGAACATATTAATCATTTTAACCCGGGAGCAAATAGTACTGCTGCAAGCCCTTTTAAAATTAAATCACGACTGTCCCGTTCGCCATCGCTACCAAACACTTCGTACGACCCCGGAGAATTTAAATCTCTCCAAACATCGGGAAAACTTTCTGAATACTTGCCTAGAACAGGGAATCAGTTTAGCTTTAGCCAGGAAGACATAGACGCGTCTAATTCGAGACGAAACAACGAAACGGTTAAACAAAAATTTTCACCTGAAAAAGTGAAAAGTCCAATTTTTCATCCAGAAGAAAAACTTGCAGAAATAATTAGTGAACCAGAAGTACTATCGGAAAAATTTAGTAAGAGAAAAATGGCAGGAATTACAATTTCGGAAGCGTTCGAAAGGAATAGTACACCTGTGCGGCCACATTTCGTAAGTCCAAAAATATTCAACCCTAGTAGGGACAACGCTAGGGAATTTACAAGTCATTTCGAGAGGTGCGCAATTGGTAATGGTTGGGATGACGGATTAAAAATTAATTATTTCGGGTCATTTCTAGAGGGTATCGCGAATCGATGGTATGAGACGTACATTTCCGAAAACCCAAGTAATAATTGGAACGCGGTAAAAACGGATTTTAAAAGTGAGTTCGGTGAGGACGAAGGGGAAACCGAGGCAGAATTCAAATTGGAAACTAGAAAACAAAAAGATAACGAAACTATAAAATCGTATTATTACGAATTGCAATTGCTGGCGCATGACGTGGATTCGACTATGTCGGATGCCAGATTTATTAAATATTTTGAGCGAGGGTTGAGTACAAAATTATACGGGCCTTACAAAATTTTAAAACAACCGGATATGACTAGGAAACAGCTTTCGGGAATAGTCTCTAAACTAAACGATATTTCCCAAAAAACTTTAAGAGACGAAACTTTGGCACTTATCGGAGAAAAATCGGTTAAAGAAAAAGAGGTTTTCGTTAGTCAGACTTCGGGAAATAAATTCACACCGACTCAATTGCGGAAAACCCGGACATTTCGCTCGTGCTTGTTGGCACTCAAAAACCAACCAAACTAGCCACCCAAACGTGAACGGACGTCAACAGTAATGCCCCAAGACGTCCATAAATTAGGGGGCACATTTTGCGAAAATACAGCTCCCATTTTGACCGTTACAGCACAAGTAGAAGGAACAAATATTTTGGCAATTATTGACACTGGCGCGGAACAGAATGTTGTCACTACAGATATTATTAAAAGTTTTCGGGATAACCCTGTGAAAAAATTTTTGTTAACCGCCGGTGGCAACAGAGTCCCAATTTTAGGAAATGCAAATTTTATAAGCAAAATTGGTAAATTTGAATGTAATTGTAAAGCTTCAGTAATTTCGTCACTTTCATATCCAATTTTACTTGGAATGTCATTTTTACGAGAATATAATGCTATTATTAATTTAAGAACGAATTCGATAATTTTGGAAAATAATAAGGTAAAATCGGAAATTCAATTAAATTCAAAAGTTGCGGATCGAGGAAAATCATCAATTTTAGGTTCGGTGACTTTACAGGAAAACGATTCTCATATTTCATCACCGGATTACCATAAAAACGCTGTATCGGAAATCGCGAAATGCTTAAAAGAAATTGCAATTACTGATAAAAATAAAATTGTCCAACTCAACACGAGCCAAAGTAGGGAAAGTGATGAGTATAATTTATTCGAGTCAGCATTTGATAAAATTCAAGACGGCACGCGCGAACGCGGAAACGGATCAGATGTCACTGAAATCACACAAGATCTTTTTACAATGCCAACAAATTTTTGTTTAGGGCACTGCGTAGCAGAAGACCTTCTAATGTCTAAAGGAATCGCTGTAGAATTCAAAGAAAGGTTTCAGAGGATGGAAGATTTAAAAAGTCAAAATAAAAAAACAGGAGGATTAGCAATTTTACAAGAACACGGGCGATTCATATATTATCTAATAATCAAGAAAAACAGTTACGAAAAACCGACTTATGAAAATCTTTTTAAGTCCTTAATTCAATTGAAAATTCATACGACAAATAATAGAGTAGAAAAATTAGCGATTCCACGTATTGGCTGTGGACTGGATAAATTAGAATGGAATAAAGTCAAATTTATGATAGATTTTATTTTTAAAGATTCCAATATAGAAATTGTTGTTTGTAACTTTAACCCCAATAAGATCGAAATGAGAGAACTAAAACCAATTAAAGTGACGATGGCTGATGATTGCACACTAGAACCTTTCAGAATAACTAAGATTAAAATTAATTTTTCGGAAAAAATTGACCCCGAATTGGAGTACACTTTTGTTCCAAAAGAATCATTTGTTATGAAATTTAAAGTGCAGATAAAAATAGTACAGAGAAATGGAAAGGCACCCGAGTCAGCGGAATTACATTCAAACCATTATAACCCATGCGTCCTGTTCAGAAGAACCACGATAGGTTTCCTGGAAAAAGTCGAGGTAGCGTTTAATCTAACAACAATAACAGAATCCCCGCTATCGCAAGTTCAAAAACCGCGTGTGTTCCAGATAAACGACTCCCTAGAAGAAAGCGAAAAAACTGAATTGCTACTTCTATTAAATAGTAAAAGTGACATATTCGCGGATAGCCTTGACGAAATAGGTTTAACAAATGTTACGGAACATAAAATTTTAATAAACAACCCTAAAGTTATTAAATCTAGGCCATATAAAGTCTCACCCCGAGACCGCGAATTTATAGAAAAACAAATTGAAGAAATGTTAGAAAAAGATATTATTCGACCGTCCCAATCAAATTATTCTTCGCCTATTGTGTTGGTAATGAAAAAAGGTGAAGCGGAGAAAAATCGTTTTTGCGTCGATTATAGAAATCTAAATTCGTGTACGGAAAAATCTAATTACCCTCTGTCCAATATCGACGAAATTCTTTCATATTTTGGCAACTCCAAATATTTTACATCGATCGACCTTTTCTCAGGATTCTGGCAGGTTCCCATTGCAGAGGAATCGAAAAAATATACCGCTTTCGTAACACCAGGATTCGGTCTTTTCGAATTCAACCGTTTACCTTTCGGACTTTGTAACGCCCCAGCTACATTCCAACACTTAACAGATCGAGTCTTGCAAGGATTAAAATGGTCAAGCGTACTGGTATACTTAGACGATATAATTATTTTTTCGAATACTTTTGAGGAACACTTAGAAAAGTTGCAAACAGTTTTTGATCGCTTACAGTCATCGGGGCTGAAAGCAAAGACAAGTAAATGTAATTTTTGCTTTAAAGAAGTAAAGGTGTTAGGGCATATTATTAATGAAAACGGAATATACCCTGACCCCGAGAAAATTAGTGCGGTTAAAAATTTTGCTCAACCTACCACAGTTAAAAGAGTACAAAGCTTTCTAGGTTTGGCTAACTACTACAGAAAATTTATTCGAAATTTTTCAACGATAGCGCGACCACTATATCGGCTAATATCTAAGGATATAAAATTCTGTTGGGGACCAGAACAAGAATCGGCATTCAATAATCTAAAATCAAAATTAACGGAACAACCAGTCCTTGGTCATTTCAATCCTAAAATCGGATGCGAGCTCAGGACAGACGCTTCAAAAGAAGGAATTGGTGTCATTTTACTGCGAAAATCAGATAAAGAAATGCATCCTATTGCTTATAGTAGTCGAACTTTAACACCGGCTGAACGAAACTACACTATATCAGAACTAGAAGCTCTTGCGGTAATATATGGTCTAACTTATTTCCGCCATTTTATTCATGGTCGCCCTGTTACGATTACTACAGACCACCATAGTTTATGTTTTCTAAAAGAGGCTAAACTTATAACAGGTCGATTAGCTAGATGGGCTATAAAGCTCCAAGAATTTGACCATTGTAGAAGATGTAGATGACTACATATTACTTGAGGCCAAGTAAATGGCTCTGACCAATACAGGACGATCGGGGGAGTTTCACCCCCGCCTTAACTTTAAGTCCTATACCTAAGAACACTGTTGTTGCGACCACTCTACCGAGCGGTCATTTTTGTATCTTTTTTGTCCATCATTTTGAATCATTTATTTTGTGAATAAACCGTTCTTAAACTTAACATTTGGTGTCCGGTATATATTTATTTCGCGGAAAGTGAACAACGCTAGATTTAGTTACAATATTTCGAAACGTCTCACGACCGCACATTTTGGTCCTTCGAGCCGGATCTCCACCAAAAGTGATTCAAAGCTTGGCTTACAACCAAGAAAAGACAATGAAACCATCTCTTGGTCACCGTCGAATGTAAAGCGTGACCTGTGGCAACAGTCAACATCGCGAATTGCGAACTTTTCGACCCGCTCCAGCGTCAACAACGAGGAGTCCAGAGGTCGAGGGCAGGTCGGGTAGAAGAAAAACCCCATCTACACTACAAAAGGTTAGTGGTTGTGGTCTCCTCTCTGATTCCCCTCCTAAGCTCAATTGTAATAACAAAAAATCAATCCAGCGAAAATGCCTGGTACTCATCCATTAGTAAGTCGTCGCGGCACCATAAAGGGTCGTTTGACCAGATTAATCACGTTTGTCAAGGCGTTCAAGGATACCGATCACATAGCTCAATTAAATGTCAGAAAATCACTGGCCGAAACGACATTGTCCGAATTCAATGAGATACAGAGTAAAATCGAAGCTGAAAACCCCGCGATCGCAACGGTGGAAGAGCACGCTGAAGCGAGGGAAAATTTTGAAAATCTTTATTGCACGTTATTGGCTGATATAGAGGTATTGATATCAGGGCGTAGCGATACCCCGGGGCCCGGGCGTTCTTCTAGTACGACACCTGTCGAGTCGCAACATAATTCCGCCCCGTCCGCTCCGCGAGTCAATTTGCCCAGCCTAAATTTAAAGACGTTTTCAGGCTCATACAAGGAATGGTTGACTTTCTATAACTCTTTTAGATCCATAATACATGACGAAAATAATCGTCTAGATGATTGTCGGCGGCTACAATATCTTAAGTCTTGTTTACGCGATGAAGCTTTGCGCGCGATAGAACCCCTACCAATAACAGATGCAAATTATAAAACTGCCTGGGATATATTGGAAAAACGTTTTAAAAACAATAGACTCATAGCTCAAGAGCACGTATTCGGTATAATTAAATTAAACAATATAATCAAGGTCTCGCACGTCTCGTTACGCGCCCTTCTTGATGGGATCACCACTAATATCGCGGCTCTTCATGGGACGCTCTTCTTGTCCCGCTAATTGTGGAAAAGCTCGATTATAAAACGATTAAAGAGTGGCAAATGCTACTAACCGATAAAATCCCGACTTACCAAAGTCTAGAGGAATTTTTAGAGAAGCGATGCCAAATTTTGCATTCGCTTCACTCTTTAAGTGGTAAAACTGCCGAAATTACAAATAATCAAGCCGACTTCAAAGAAAAGGGTTGGTATAATAATAATAAAGCTCGTACCGTAGCGCATGTGGGTACAAATAAATTGGTTTGTGTATTTTGCAAAAGACAAAATCATGCATCCTATCAATGTTTCGAATTCTTGAAACAATCTATCCCTGCACGCACGGAACAAGTTAAAAATTTCAAAATTTGCGAAAACTGCTTTAGGCAGAATCATGAGACTGCGAATTGTCGATCAACAATACAGTGCCGCGAATGTTCCCAGAAGCATAATACTGTGCTTCACGATCCTTCGAAAGTTCAAAACGCGGTAACTACAGTTGCTAATCACACCATATTAACAAACTTGCAATCCGTATTATTGACAACGGCAAAAGTAATGATAAAAGATGTAACAAATAATTGGCGCGAATGTAGGGCCCTCTTGGATGTGGGATCCATGTCAAACTATATTACGACTAGCATCTGTCAAAATTTTAAACTCAAAACCGAACCGATTCAAATTGATGTGTCCGGTATAGGTCAATGCCACACAAAAATCGACAGAATTGCCTCTATACAAATAAGGTCTAAATATGACCATAGTTACAGCTTTTCGTTGAAGTGTCTGGTTATGGACCAAATTACAGAGAACTTGCCTGTGAAATCTATCGCAAACACATGTTTCACGATCCCAGAAAATGTGAAGCTGGCCGATCCTCTATTCTATAAATCATCACCCATTGACATTCTCATCGGAGCAGAGATGTTTTGGCAATTGTTAGGAAACGGTCAAATTGTAGCCAACAAAAACCAGCCACATTTTAGGCAAACCCACTTGGGTTGGATTGTAGGGGGTCCAATAAATATGAACAACCCCTCTCGTAAAACGATCTCGAACATATCGATTTCCAAAGGTCTAGAGGAGCAGGTAGAACGTTTTTGGAAGCTGGAGCAAGCCGTCATTGAAGCTAAAGTGCCTTTCTCTCGCGAAGAAAATTTATGCGAGGAACATTTCTCGAAAAACACGACCAGAGATCCAGATGGTGGATTCATTGTAAAGTTGCCTTTTAAAAACGGTCACCCAAGCTTGGGTCAATCGAGAGAAATTGCTCTCAAAAGATTTCAAAACCTCGAACGCAATTTAAATAAAAATGTAAAACTCAAAAGCGATTATGTGGAATTCATACGCGAATATTTAGACTTAAATCACATGGAGGAAGTGTCAACAACGGATACTGATACTCCAAATTCTCATTATTATCTGCCTCATCACGCGGTAATTAAAGAATCAAGTACGACCACTAAAACTAGAGTAGTATACGACGCATCAGCTAAAAGCTCCAACGGCATTAGCTTGAATGACGGTCTGTTATTGGGTCCCGTAATACAAGAGGACTTATTCGCAATCCTAGCGCGGTTTCGTACATTCAAATACGTCCTTAACGGCGACATCACAAAGATGTACCGACAAATAAAAATGGACTTGGCGGATGCGGAATTTCAGAGAATCCTCTGGCGAGAAAGTTTCCAAGATCCCATAAAAATATACAAACTTACCACCCTTACCTACGGAACAAAGCCGGCCAGTTTTATTGCTACCAGATGTTTGCAGGAGCTGGCACGTCAAAACGAAGAAAATTTTCCCTTGGCCAGTAAAATAATTTGTCGGGATTTTTATATGGACGATCTTTTGACTGGTGCGAAGTCCGCGGATGAATTAAAAGTCCTGCGTGATCAAATATGCACCATCCTGTCACAGGGAGGATTTGTCTTACGCAAATGGTCATCGAACGATCCCGCAGTATTACCCGAAGTTAGCGATAATAGTAATGCGAACATCTGTTTAGATAAAGGCGAATTCGCCAGAACGTTAGGCCTGTGTTGGAATCCGAGTAAGGATATTTTGAAATACGAGGTAAAACCCTCTACATCATTTAACAAAGTAACGAAAAGAACCATATTGTCAGCAACCGCGAAGATTTTCGATCCGCTCGGTCTGATTGGTCCGATAATAATTAAAGCAAAAATAATGTTACAAAATTTATGGAGTCTCAAATTAGGATGGGATGAGCCCGTACCATGCGCCATTAAGGAGATATGGATAGAGTTTGTAAAAGGATTAAACTCATTAAATTCGTTGGAACTGCCCCGTTGTTTATTTACCATAGAACCAAATCAATTTGAGATTCACGGATTCTGTGACGCCTCAGAACGTGGTTACGGGGCGGCAATTTATCTGCGAGTATCCGATGTGGACGGTAACCATGAAGCAAGGTTAATTTGCGCAAAATCCAGAGTTGCTCCATTAAAAACAATATCGCTGCCCAGATTAGAATTATGTGGTGCGGTACTTTTAGCCCGGCTACATCAGTCGGTAATCAAAATCTTAAACCTGGACATTAGACGCAGTTATTTTAAAACGGATTCCACGATAGTACTAGCGTGGAGTCGGTCTATGTCGGGTAATTTTCAAACTTTTGTCGCGAATAGGATATCTGAAATTCAGACTCTCACGAATCCCGAGGACTGCGATCATATCGATGGTCTGCATAATCCTGCCGACGTCCTGAGTCGCGGTATCGCGCCCATCGAACTTTCTAACCACACATTATGGTGGCACGGCCCAAAGTGGCTGCAGGAGGATAACAAATTCTGGCCGTCCGCGGAAATTAGTCAAGAAGCGATCGAGCTTCCGGGAATGCGCCGAACCACCGTAATATTAGCAGCATTAAATTCAAATTCAGAGTGGAACGGTCTTCTGGAAAAATACTCTTGTTTCAATAAATTAAAACGAGTCATGGCGTTTGTGCTCAGATTTGTTAATAATTGTAAAAACCCTTCAGGAAGAAATTTTAGCGAGCTTAGCGTCAGGGAAACAGACAACGCAGAAGCCAAAATTGTGCAAATAGTGCAACAAGCGGCGTTTGATAAAGAACTCGCGGCTTTGCAGAAAAAAGTACCGCTCCCCAGAGAAACGAAACTAATTCCCCTCACACCTTTTTTGGATAAAGATAATATAATTCGTGTAGGGGGTAGACTAAAAAATTCCTCGTTATCTATGAGTACGAAGCATCCTATATTGATGCCAAAAGAGCATCACGTCACAAAATTGATTATCGCCTATGAACATGCAAGAGCGCTGCATGCTGGAATTCAGGGTACTCTCGCGGCTACCAGGCAAAAATATTGGATAGTGTCGGGCCGTAGTACGGTTCGTTACGTAATAAATAAATGCATCAGATGTTTTATGGTTAACCCGCGAATTGCGGTACCCACCATGGGGGATTTGCCCAGTAGTAGAGTGGAACCAAAGCGGCCTTTTTTAATTTGCGGAGTTGATTTTGCCGGGCCCATTTTAATAAAGGAAGCTCGGGGCCGGGGTCGACGTAATGTCAAAGCGTATATCGCGGTCTTCGTGTGCTTCGCCACCAAGGCGATTCATTTAGAATTAGTCGGGGACTTGACAACAGATTCATTTTTAAACGCCTTTAAGAGGCTTATAGCCCGACGGGGCCATGTAGCTCATATACATTCGGACAATGCCACCAACTTTGTAGGCGCCAATAACGAGTTGAAGGAATTACAATCCTTTTTAAATTCGGATTCTCGAAAAGGTATCCTTGAGCACCTAAAACAATTAAAAACGACATGGCATTTCATACCAGCCAAATCGCCCCACATGGGCGGGTTATGGGAAATAAATGTCAAGTCGGTGAAATTTCACATCAAACGGGTAATCGGTCTATCTTATTTAACATATGAAGAAATGTACACCCTTTTGACGCGCATTGAAGCGTGCTTAAATTCAAGGCCACTAACCCCACTAAGCTCTGATCCTAACGACTTAGAGGTCCTTACACCTGGTCATTTCCTAATTGGTGAACCTTTGACCACAATCACAGAAGATGATGTAACCGACCTAAAAGAAAATAGGTTGTCACGATGGCAAAGGGTCGAACAGATGCGACAGCATTTCTGGACGCGCTGGTCCCGGGAATACCTGCTCCAACAGCAGAACAAGGCGAAATTTTACCGTGTGTCCAATTGCGGTAACGATGTCGTCATAGACAAAGGATCGCTGGTGATCCTGGTCGAGGACAACCTACCTCCCTTGTGCTGGAAAATGGGGCGCGTGCACGAGGTACACCCAGGTAAAGACGGTATTGTGCGAGTAGTGACCGTGAAAACCGCAAATGATGGCCTCTTCAAACGCGCAGTGCGAAAAGTGTGTGTGCTACCGGTGCAATAAGCTATCCCTCAGGTGCAATAAACTATCGAACATTTCAATGGACACAGTTCCTTCATATTATTGAAAACTTATATATATATATATTTCTGTTCTGTATGAGTATACTTAACCTTTTTTAATTTTAATCTTTATTTCAATTTTTTTATTTTATTCTAAACTTGAATTGAATAGGTATACTTAAGTCGCATTATTAGAATTAAGATTTTCTCCTCGAAAATAATCATAAACGGAATTCCCCACTAAGATATCATTAGTATTACGTAACCCGATTTTGAGTTAATTAGCGCCCATTTTATGCTCGGTTTGTTTTGTTCCTTTTTTGCTACTTTAAAAATACCTTATCTTATGTACGAGCTCAAGTTAATTATGTATTATATTTTTTAATTTTTAATTTAATTTTATTTTATTTTTTCTCCATTTATTCAATCAAAAGGAGTATTGGAATTTATTATCATTTCTTCGATTATTTCGAGTTGTATCTAAGCCATGAAATAGCATTTAATATTGGAGAAAAATTAACTTCCTTAGGTGTCAATGCGGGTCCTCCTTCTTAAGACATTATATCTCTATTAATTCAATTTCTCCTTATAGCATATACTTTTTGATGCTTATTTTTTATGTTGAAGTCCGTGACTTCAAGGGGGCCGGGATGTAGAAGATGTAGATGACTACATATTAATTGAGGCCAAGTAAATGGCTCTGACCAATACAGGACGATCGGGGGAGTTCCACCCCCGCCTTAACTTTAAGTCCTATACCTAAGAACACTGTTGTTGCGACCACTCTACCGAGCGGTCATTTTTGTATCTTTTTTGTCCATCATTTTGAATCATTTATTTTGTGAATAAACCGTTCTTAAACTTAACATTTGGTGTCCGGTATATATTTATTTCGCGGAAAGTGAACAACGCTAGATTTAGTTACAATATTTCGAAACGTCTCACGACCGCACAACCATACTGTCGTATATAAAAGTGGTAAACACCATAATGACGCAGACTGTTTTTCTAGGAACCCAGTTAGTAACCCTACAGATAAGGATACTGACCTTTTTGACGTACCAACATTTTTACTGACCGCAACAGACATTAAAATCGAACAGCTTAAAGACGATGACATCGCACAATTGAGAAAAGCGATTGAAAACGAATTAGATAGTAGTATTTCAATAGGCACAAGGAGAAGAGCAAAAAATTTTCGTATTATAGATGACGTAATATACAGGGTGTCCCACGGCAAGTGGAACATAGGGAATTAACATGGGAAATTGGATTTTGCAGAATATTATCTCCCCAAGAGCACGAATGTGAAAATCAATGGATCCATCTTGTAGCAGAGATGAATAGGAATAAAATGATGCCCTATTTGATGGGTTAATGGCTTCTAAAACCGATGATTTTTTCATTTTAAATAATTAATTTTCAATTCTGGCGTAAATAAACTCACAGCGTTGACTCATGTCGAGAGTTCAGTGGCTGCGCTAGTTAGCGCGTCGGTTTCGCGCCGTGTGGGTATCAATGATTGAGGGTTCAAAACTGACCGTCGACAACGCTTTTTTCACACTTTCTCGCAATAAACTGTTCATTTTATGAAATTAAACTGATTTTTTCCATAATTCATAATAAGTAGGGGTCAAAACGGCACGAAAAAATGTGAAAAAAGCGTTGTCGACGGTCAGTTTTGAACCCTCAATCATTGAGACCCACACGGCGCGAAACCGACGCTCAAACTAGCGCAACCACTGAACTCTCGACAGAAGTCAACGCTGTGAGTTTATTTAAGCCAGAATTGAAAATTAATTATTTAAAATGGAAAAATCATCGGTTTTAAAAGCCGTTAACCCATCTAATAGGGCATCATTTTATTCCTATTCATCTCTGCTACAAGATGGATCCATTGATTTTCACATTCGTGCCCCTGGGGAGATAATATTCTGCAAAATCTAATTTCCCATGTTAATTCCCTATGTTCCACTTGCCGTGGGACACCCTGTATAAGAAAAATTCAAGCGTAAATGGAAAAGAAAATTTATTAGTTATACCTAAACATCTGATTCATGAAATTTTATACACTCATCATGCAGAACCCTTATCGGGTCATCTAGGAATTGCAAAGACGTACCATAAAATTAAGGATAGATACTTTTGGCCCGGACTCGAGAAGGACGTGGAAAAATTTGTGAAAGGTTGTGCAGATTGTCAGGCACGGAAAGGCGCACAAAATCAAAAACCCTTGGGCTTTCTTCAGCCAATTGGAGTTTCCACACCCTTCAATCGTGTCGGAATCGATATATTAGGCCCGTTTAATTTATCAAAAGATGGTAACAAGGTTATCGTTGTGGCGACAGATTACGCTACCCGATGGGCAGAGGCGCAACCTCTTAAGGACGCAAAAGCGGATACAGTAGCTAAATTTATTCTTGATACTATCATCACACGTCACGGATGCCCACAGTACTTTTTGTCAGATAGAGGTACGAACTTTCGATCAGACTTAATAAAAGAACTTTTAAAAGTAATGGGAATCTATCAACAATTCACAACGGCGTATAAACCATCTACAAACGGCTTAACCGAACGATTTAATAAAACGCTATGCAATACACTGGCCATTTTTACAAATACGCCCCAGACTGATTGGGACCAGTACGTCTCACACGCGGTATTCAGTTATAATACAAGTATCCAGGATTCGACTAAAATGTCACCGTTTATGCTAGTGTATGCGAGAGAGGCGATCCTTCCTACAGAAGCAAGCCTAAACCAGGATGTTCAAATATCAGATATTCGGGATATTAGAGTAAAAGCCCTTGGGGTGAGGAATTTGGCAATAGAAAATTTGCAACAAAAGCAATCTCGCGACAAAGTTAGGTATGACGGGAAACATCGACACGTAGAAGATAAGCCAGGTGATCAAGTTAAAGTTTTTACTCCGATAAGAAAAGTGGGTCGAAGCGAAAAATTATTGTTGCGATGGCACGGACCATTCGTGGTATTAAAAAGGAGAGGTGAGGTGGATTACGAAATCCAAAAAGGGCCTACTTCTAAAAGCAAGAAGGAAGTTATTCACGTCAGTAGGATCCTTCCCTATAATGACCCCTGGACGCCTACGCCAGATTGCGTAAGATAATTTAGATAATTAGGTTATTCAGGATAAAAATATAGCATATAACGATGGGGTTAGGTTAAGGTAAATTATTCATAGCAAATAGAAATAATGCGTAAATTCCAAAATAACATTTTTTTTGGTGATTAGGTATACGATTGTACTAATGCTATCGGCCCTTGTGGTAATTCGGGCCGAAGTAGAAGTAACTGCAGGAGCCTACTGGAAGGAATTGCCAACGGCAATTATATACGAGTCAACAATACCATTAAATTATAAGACATCGTGGTCGGAAGCAGTAGTTTCAGAAATAACCGATAATGATTTATGTAAAAATAATGAGACAGAAGAGTGCATTTTGCTAGGTCACTTGGATCTTATGAATAAAGCAATTAACGATGAACTAGGTATTCTGGTGGACTCATACTCAATAGATCATTTTCATTACATTGGAAATGTCTCAAACGAACGGAAGAAGCGATCCCTCGATTTTATAGGGGACGCATTGAATTATTGTTGCGGCGTTGCGACCGATCGAAAATTTAAATTAGTAGAAATATCAGAAAAACATTTAGCAACTCAGTTATTACGTTTAAACAACGGATTATCGAAAACAATCAGAGACATTTCAGGAAATTCCAAGAAATTTATGGAATTCGAAAAAAACACTATAACTGCGTTTAACCAAACACAAACCGCTATTCACAAAATTGAAACGTATTTGAATGAAGTAAAACATAAAATAATCGAAGTAAATGATGTTGAGCATAATATATTAATTTCAATTATTCATCATCAATTTCACACATACAAAAAAATTACCGAACTTATACATATCAATAATAAACAACATATTATCAACGACTGTAAAAATCACTATATTCCGATTAGAATAATAAACCCGAAAATTTTAAAACATGATCTAGAAAATTTAGAAAACGAATTATCAAAATCTAACCAAGCACTAACCATACCGATATCAGAAATTTCACAATATTATGGATTGGCCATCTGCGACTGCAGCTTCATAAATGATTTTATATATTTAAACGTAAAAATACCAATTAATCAATCAAATAAGCATTGGAACCTTTTTGAATTAATAACAGTTCCATTTGCGTGGCTTAAAGAAACTTGTTACATAAAACATGACACAGTATACCTAGCCATCTCTACCGATTTTACGAAAACAAATAATCAAATAAGACAAATATCAGGAACGGCACTTCATAATTGTAAACCGCATCACGACAAACTATGCTTCCTACCACGATTCTCATCCGACCACATACATGGACCAGGTTGTGCCAAAACTTTATTTGAAGGCGCATCTATACAGGAAATTAACCAGCATTGCCCAATTATATGCCACACATCGACGTCCATGGTCGTATCAGAAATTGAAGAAGACATATTCATAATAACACATCCGGAAAAAAATTGCCAAATAAATTGCGAGGAAACAGGTATCAAAACAATTCCAGAGAAATTCCAGAGTCAAGGAGCACTAAAAATAAACATGCCATGTCAATGTGAATTATCATCCCCTAATGGTGAGATCATCCCTAAAAGATTTCCGTGTTTTAAGACTAACCTTAAAGACTATAAAATTATCAATGTGATTCCAGCCGCATGGACGAATTTGAAAACGTTCGTCCTAAACCCAAAAGTAAAAACCAATACACCAATATTTAAAAATCTCTTGGAATGTTTGAACACAAACTGGACAGTAGAAATACCGTTCCAAAATCTTACTACTTCCGTAGAACTTATAAAAGAAATTTCTAAATCACTAGCTAAAGATCCAATCTTTTCATACGGCGACAGTTTCAGTTATCACAGCGATAGCCTCTTTTTAATTTGGAACTGCGTTTTAACTTTCGTAGTAATAGTAATTTTAATAAAAAATAGACAATTGGCATTTCTGGTTCAAGCAACAAACGTAAGAGGTAATGATAAAACAGACTCCGAAACTTCCCTGGAACATGTTATATTAATTTCAAGTATATACTGTGCTCTAATAATTTCAATTATAATTTTACTAATATATTTGTATATAAATTGTTCAAAGCGCCGACGACAGACGAAAAACGAGGATAGCCGGAAAAAAAGAGAAGACGACTTCATCCCAATGAGAAGAAGAATTGATATCCCAAAACCGGAGAAAATGGAGAACCCATCCATGAGAGACTGCATTATCGAGTTGAGAGATACAAACGAGTTGGAAGATTTAATGCAAGGAAGGACCATTGATGTGCAGCTTAAGGTAAAATAATCGATTTCAAAAATTCAAGGTACAGAGAGAAGAAAAATGAAATAACGAACGATTATAATAACACGATATAGAAAAGTAAATATTCGCGCATAAAGGAGTTGCTAAGGAATTTGCGTTGGTGATACGCGACTTCGCCAAACAAATACCATAGTAAATCACAATTGATCGATAGAAGAAAGAAATAGAGAAGAAAAAAGCAGTTGAACAATTGAATCGATAGGGAAAAAAAAAATAATAAAGTAAAAATTAAGTATCTAAATGGGAGAATCAAAATATTTTTTGGGATAAGTTAAAAAAAAAAAGGGAGAAGGGTTGTAAATGTATGTCTATTCGGATAACGCTTTGCTTTCATGACTAACCATCGAGCTAACAAGTAAATGGGGATTTTCTTTTATAGTTAATATAAGGTGGAATCCACCACGTTGTTTAATTAAGTATTACCAAGAGTAGTACCTATATGTATGTTAGAAATAAGCAATAACGATAGTAATAATGACCTAGGTAATAAGAGGGTATAGGATAGATTTGTTAGTATTAAGAAAAATATCTAGAATAGTTACGTAATTAAGGAAATTATTATTATTATTAAAGTTATAATTGTTTTACAAACAAATATTTCCTTTTCATGTCGTAATACACCGCCGGTTGCACCACCATTTCATGGGAGATATTGAAGGACAAGACGAGATTATAAAGTACAACCACCAAAACCGAAAAGCGGAGAAAACTGATGGGGGGGACGACCACACTAAGCCTCAAGGAACGCCATGTACCATATTGGAACAAATGGAACTCTCAGCGGAGAAAAATAGCTCCTTAGTAATGTGCTCACCCCATAATCATCAATACCTACCAAACGTTGTAATGCTAAATCCGATCTTGTCCCTAATGTAAATCCCTGGAATGTGTGTGTGCGTACCCGCACACACTGTAAAATTGTTAATACGACTCCATTTTTGTAACAATAGCACTAATGCTGTATGTAAAATTCGATCATCAATCGACTATTTTGTTCAGATATATATAATTTTTTTTCGTTATATTTTAATTTCAAAAATTGTATTTTAATTAATCGGCGGATAAGACCTGGTGGCCAGGTCTACGGGGGAGGGGGTTGTGTCACACGGACAAAATTATTTGTAATCATCAAAATGTTAAAATGCTGTCCCGACACAATTTCCCACCTCGTAGATCAGAAAATATCGAGGGAGCTTCACTCCTATCGAGATCAGTGGTGTATGTGCCGCAAGAAGTGCCAGGTCCTGTCTCACAGAATCCAACCGACTAAATGTAAGTACCCGCTGTATCTTTTCAATAAATCCTAATTTAAGTTAAATGCCGGGTCTCAATTACAACTAACCCAATATCACGAGTGGTGATGCACCACCAGCTCTACCACCCCCAAAGCCACTCGTGACAATATCTCAAAAACTAGCGAAAATTTTTCGATGCGATTTTGGCCAATATGAAGAGAATCCTCTTTTGTTGGCTCTGAATATAAATACATCATGATTGTAATTGAATTTGATGTCTAAATTGAGTTTTGTGGTCATTATTGCTTGTTTTTATAATCTAAAAATTTCAAACATAAATCGCCTTTTCAAAGTTAAATTTATATTCAGAGCCAACAAAAGAGGATTCTCTTCAAATTGGCCAAAACCGCATTGAAAAATTTTCGCTAGTTTTTGAGATATCTACGAAACGAAATCTACCCCCATCCTTGTCTATCTCATGTAACACCTCGATCTTCCGTCTCATGCGACATCGCATCCTTAATACAAAAGAAAAGAAATTGACAACTGTCATAAATCCGCCATAATTAATTTAGAAGTTTGGTATTGCCAAAGTTATTTTCATAGAAATAAAACTCCCTGAATTGCGAAAAATGTGAAATCACACAATTATTCAACGATTCGAACCAACTAAACGATTAACATGATAACTGTAACAATTTGAAATCGGTTTCATGCTTAGATTCAGTAAAAGTAGAGTAAGGAGGTAGGTTCTGGGCCCTCAGCCGAACAAGTTGTCTACATTCCGGCGGTTTACGTTTCAGATGTAAGATGTATAATTAATAGTATAAATTCCAGGCGTTCTGAGTGAAATTGAAAAATAATAATTTCAAAATGGCGGGGTATTTGAATTTGTGAGAAATCGAATTTTCCCATCAAAAATTATGGCGGCGAATTTGAATTTTTTAAATGGGGATTTTCGAATTAAAAAATGTGACATATTCAAATTAAAAAATGCGGGATATTTGAATTGGAAAAATTAAGAAATTTCGAGTTATAATATGCGGTATATTTAAATTCGATAAATGTGGAATTATGAAATACGGGGTAAGTATTTGAATTTGGAGATTGAAGGTGTGGTGCCGATGGCGTAAAATATTTAAATAAGTAATTATGGGAAGTTCAAACTTTTTATTTCAAGTCTAAAAAATAGATACGATGACAGCAACGATGAAAACAATTACATCAGCAATGGAGTAATACATAATAATGCAAAATAATAATAATAATAATAATAATCAACATACAATAATTAACATACAGAAGTATAATTATAAAATCTAATAGGCGTCGACAAAATCACAAAATTGTACTAATTACATACAGTATTAGATTCAATTATTGATCATAATTAACAATATTTTTATGTCCTAAAGCCAAAGTACTAAATGTACCTGGAATTAAAAATCGTTTATCGTCATTATGGGACAAAGCAATTTTATAAATTGATTTTGTATAAATGGAGTGTTGTTGAGATCTAAAAACATTCATTTCTCGGTAAATAATGGGTGTCTTATTAGTAACAACATCTACATAGTCTTGCATTGTTAAATTTTTTTGAACGACCTCCATTTTAACACCTTTCGCTTTTTTCGTCAAATCCCCCTCAACGTTTACGCAATAAGCTTTCGCACCGGTGTCGAGAAAATCCCAAGGGATGCGGCCTTTATATTCGTCTTTCATTTTGCCTACCACCGAAATGGTTATGGGCATATTATGGATATTATCAGGAGGATAATTAGAGGTATCGAAACGATGTAAGTGTTCTCGCATATCTGCATAAAAATCCTCCGTTATAATTTCGAGTATAAGACTGTCGGTGTCAGAATACAGTAGACGTACTCGATCACCGTAAATGCTTTTTAGGAAGTAGAAAAAATCGTACATAATTAGTTTTGATAAATCTAATACACAAAAACCCACATAGATCGGTTTATCATACAGAATTTGGGTTTTCTCCATCTGAATTGCCACAAAATTATCAGTAAACGATAGCAGATTTTTGAAATTCGGCTTGGCTATTAATGTTTGTGCGCCGAGTCGCCGTCCTCTATTTTCCCAATGGGTTATCAATTTCACGTCTACTCGTTTATCAACACTCTCCATGGTTTTACCAAACACGCTATTATTCATTAGTTTATAAAAATCTTTCTCGAATGCATTGCGGCTCTGATTTCGTTTTTCAGTATTAAGATCGATATAAGTTTTCATCCATGGTGATTGCTTAAATTTCAGTACTCGGTGAATTTTGGTCAACTCTAATCCGTGCTTTAATGCTTGATTCAAATTTCGGTAATGGATTATATATTTGGTTTTATTATACAAATTAGGGCATAATTTAGAAATTTTAGCTTTCGATGTACTGGGAATAATGTTTTCTGCACAAAATGGTAAATCATTGTGAGAATCGTGTAGAGTTTCAGGATAAGTTAGGTCAACTTCTAAAATATACCCGTATGGGGCGTCATCGTCATCAATACCGGTAGCATTTACACGTTCAAACTCGTCGGCGCCTACCCATTCGAAACCACTTTGTGGCAGACTCTGCGACATCGCTGCGCCGTATAAATTAGTCGCGTCTAAATACATTATATATTTTGAGGGTTTTGCTGAATCGTAATGTGGGAGAAATTTGTTATTTGCCTCACTTTTACGGTGATTGCAAACACAAATACCTCCACGGATACCTTTCTTGACAAAGTGTATCATGTCGATATCTGTAAACAGCTCTAACTCTATGCCAGTATGTTTTAGCATAGCGTCCCAACTAAGCCCCGGTGCAGTAAAATAATGCGCCGCATCTACTTTATATGTTTTTAAACACACTTCACGAAAACGCTCAAATACGCTACATAACAATAAAACGTCTGATTTAAGGTAGACGTCAGCAAATTCACCCAACGTTTTACACTCGCAAAGTTGCCAGATGCGACGAGCCCGTTCATAATCCGTATCAGTAATATGACACTTTTTTAAATTGTCATAGAACTTACTGCAGTCCGGCAAAGCGGTTTCATCCAGTTTATCAAACGAGTCGACATACGAGTATGGAAACACACCTTTCTGTCGAAGTAAGGTGAATTGCTGACGGTTCGGGAAATGTTTAATTACTTCCGAACATTCATCATCTGACAAAGATTGCGATAATTTATCGAGTGATGAGGGCATGAAACGAAAAGAATCCAAAAATTTAAGTTTAAAAATAACCATATTACCTTCTGAATCTGTATCGACAAGTAATTTTTTAGTAAAGGAAATGTATTTCTCTTTGTTCTGAGCGATAACATTGATAAAACTGAATTCAGTAGCAAGTGACTTAATGAAGAGATGGGAATCATAATTCGTTAAATTATGGAAAAAAATTGGAACAAATTTGGGTACTTTATAATTTAAATTGCAAGTACTATGTGCAGCGCCTCTGAACTTCCCACTCATATGGCAATGATCGCGAACTTTACTGAATAGTCTATCACAGATAGAACAATGTGTCGAATTTATAAATGCTGTCTCCTCTGCGTCTGTTAAGGGAATCATTTTTTTAGGATTTTTAAAATACTTCTTATATAAATTTCTCACATCACATTCAAGTCGTTTGATGAATATTTCGGACGCATTTTCTCCACGATAAAGCTCGAATTTTGTAAGGCTATCGTCAAAGTCGCATTTAATTATGTAGGCGAAACTGTACGGTACGTGTAAATGCGTAGCGGTGGTAAATGAAGATGAAGCGCTGGGTTGACAAGTTTGTATGGGTAATAAAATCGTCTCAAAATCTGCGTAAATAACGAAAGGTACTTTTAAAGATTTTTCGAAATTTTCAAACTTGAGTATATTTTCAGCTACCGATTCACCAAATTTATCTTGTCGCATTTCAGATGTGGGTAATTTCACTTTAATATGGTTACAATCATTCTCGATGTGATCGTTATATTTAGATTCATTGGTAAAATGAATTAAACACCCACGACATAAGAAAACTGGCTCCTCGTGTAATGTCAACTGGGAGCGTACTAATCGTGACAAGTTACGTATAAGACAGTAATGTTGTTCACCTGTATTATTGGTGATCAATAACAGATCAATATTTGTAGGAGCGTTCCGAAGTTTTGAAAAATGAAGTGGCCCTACAACTTCTGACTGCCACGTTTTATATTTCTCATTGTAATAATCTTCCAAACCGTAAACGTTGATTGAAATATTATTAAGCTCTTCGAAAGAAGCAATATCGCGTATATTGAGGGGGAATGATAAGCCGTCAAAATTTAAATCGTTCTCATACCTTCGATAATTTGAGACACGCTCAGCATGTTGTTCGACTGGGTGTAGATGCGCTAATATACACCATTTGAAACATTGATTATCCGAGTTTTGAATGTTTATGACTGCTTTCTTCCTAGCGATGTGCGGGTGAAGTTTGATGTAGCTAGATCCACCCAAAACGTTGAATTTATTCACATTAACTTCTAGATGCAGAATCCTCAGGAGCGTCCATCCTATGAAAGAAAATGGGGGGACATTCTCAGTTAAATAATTTTATACTTAATATAATCCACATACCTGAATCTCGCTCCTGAAATTCCTCCGATTTCGTTTTCAGAACATCTAGAAGTGTTGAGAAGATATCTTCCAAGTTCGTGGTGGGTGTTACTATGTTGTTTTTAGTATTGAAGGACTTCACCTCGGACACAAGTTTCGTTGGAAGCACATAATCGGCAAATATTTCAAAATTCACTTTTATTGTATTGAACCGTTCGATTTCTCTCAAAATAAGTCTATTTATTTTTGCTTTGATATTATTCAAAAAGATTCCGATATCCAGCAAATCTTGTTTTTTGTTCAAAATACGAAAACTTATGATGCGGGAGTTGAAATTTTGATCCACAACATGGACATCATCATCGTCGTCGAACTGTACAGGTAGATTGGTTTTATGCTGTTGACTGCGTAGATGCCCACTCCAACTTGGTTTTGGCACTTGAAGATCGCAGTGACTGCAGTAAATATTATCGATGCATCTTCGTTTAGGTGATGATGATGACGTCGATGGCTGATGATCGATTTCATGATCCTCCGCCTCTTTATGTGAAGCTTTCGTATGTCGTTTCAAATTATCTTTGCGAGCGTAAGATTTCTCACATTTTTCACATGAATACATTACTGGAAATAATGAAAAATTAGAAAATCTGGGTAAAGGTATAATAAAAATTTGACTTACTTATTTAAATTTATCGTTGCTGTTAATCGTAAAATTATTCGGCCACCATATTTTCTTGGAGAACTTCCACAACAACTGGAACCTTCTCAAAAGCGAAGGTATTGGCCGGGAAGGCCCTGTTACTGATCGCCCGTTTGCCGGTGAATTTTAACACACAACCACCGCCATCCAATAAAGCCTTCACTGCATCCGATGTGATGAGAGACACTACCCTTTTTGGGAGAAACACCACATTCTCCACCAGCTCAACCAAAACGGCTTCTCCAAAACTTGTCGAAATCTTACGAACATCTATCACTTTATAGGGTTTGTCGAGTTCAAGCTGATCTAAGCTCAGCTTAGGTTTGATGATTTCACACTGGCCAATACTATTCAAGGCTTCCATCTTTACTGTTTGAAAAATTATGGGATAATGGTTAATCGGTGGGAGAAAAAAAATCACCTATTTTCAATAGCTATAACGGCGGTGGTGGTGGAAAGATTATAATGCTGATTATACATTTTTCCCTCGACAGAGGTTATTGATCATTAAGTACGTGATGAAGGAAAATAAATTGTTTACTCTTCATATTTTATAAGAATCAGATCGCATCCGGGATGTTAGCAATCAGATTACTGTCTCGGTTATTGAAGTTCAAAGAAAACAAAAAGTGTGAGGAATGCCAAATTTCGATTTATTCAGATGAAATAATAAGCACAATAATATAAGTATAATATAATAGAAAAAATGGATTATTATTCACAATTTTTTTAATATGTATAAATGTAAAACATTAACGCTGGTTACAATGGAAACATAATCCTGGTAGCATGTGCATCGATAAATTCACATGGCAGAATCGGCATTTCTTCGGCGTGAACGCCACCAGGTCAGCTATTACATGCCTGGAGACGCCCATGAATTGGAGGGTGTTCGCGGCCATTCTACCGCCCCAACACAAATAGCAGAGGACATATTCTTCCTCCAGATCTGTTACATATGATTCCATAATGCAAGCTCTGCCAGTCCATATATTGACCATAGGGAGTCTATCCATCCTGAAGATCGCCTGCTCATCCTCACTATCGCTGGCAGTTTCATAGCCCGAAACGATTGATGGTTCGGAGCCAAGATCCCAATCTGAATCGCTACTGATACTATCGTCACTCATTTTTCTTTGCCGACTTCTGATTTAATACGTGTCAAGGAAAGAACTAATTCTCAAGAAGTTTTTTTTTATTACTCTTACTATGCATTTTACTCTCGACAGAGGTTATTGATCATTAAGTACGTGATAGAGGAAAAGAAATGGTTTACTTGCCTTTTTTTAAGAATCAGATCGCATCCGGGATGTTAGCAATCAGATTACTGCCTCAGTTATTGGAGTTCAAAGAAAACAAAAAGTGTGAGGAATGCAAAATCTTGATTTATTCAAATGAAATAATAAACACAATAATATTGGCAATAAGCATAAATTATAATATTCATAAGTAAAAAAATTTTAGTTAATTAATTACATCATATCCGATATTATTTTCGCTTTCATATTTATTGGCGCGGCATCGATGGCACTTATCCTTGGTTAAGGGTACGGGTCCGTAGGCGAGATACTCATCCTCTCTATGGTGCTCGAAGCAGGGCAGCCGGGATTGTATACCTTCATCAGTTTGATATCGGAGCGGAAGTTCGGTCCAAATATTATTTAGTTCCCATGGGTTTAATTGATTGATAACTAAATTCCAGCCGGTTAACGATAATATTTTTATACTCTGCTCAATATTTTGAAGCGCCATGACCAGAGCAAGAGCTGATGATGATGAAAACTTCTGTTTCCCCGCATTGATTGAATGATCGACATTTTCCCAAGGGTTCGGTGGGGTTGAAGTTGCTGGTGGTAATGGTGGTGCTGGTGGTGACGGTGTCAGAGCTAACGGCGGTGCATATGATGGATATCTTGACGTAACCTGTTCCTGCATCCTCATGATGATGATGATGAACAAAATCACTATCGAACACACACTAGTCTACAATGTTGGATGAATTGATCCAACTATTATGCTTATTATCAAAGCCGAGATATTTAACGTAGATTTTATCCCCCTTCCTACGTAAAATTCGTTCAATCAAATAGATATCTTCATGAGTGGTCCGCTGTAATTCATATTCGTAAAAACTTCCCAATATTGATGAGCCATCAACTCCTTGTAATAAATATGTAATAGGATCTGTCAGGTTCACATTACATATTCGAAATAATTCCGTAGTCCAGGAGGGGAGATAACCTTTGCGGAATAAATGCTTCTCTTTGCTGATCCGTACAATGTCTCCAACTTTGAATTTCGGCTTAGCTATTGATTTGATTGGATTGAGATACACAGTCTCTAAAATAGCTCGCTCATTTTTCTTGGTAATATCAATCGGTTTCATACCCGTCGTACGATGGATGGATTTTTGATTATATGTAGTAATCACCCGATTTAATCGTCCGTCGATCCAATTGTAGGAGCCTTCTAATGTGAATAATTTGTAAAGTCTACCTTTGATGGTTCGTATTACACGTTCTACTATAGCCGCCTTCATCACACTATACGTACTGTAATGATTTACGTTGAATTTCTTCATGAGATTCTCGAATGATTGATTATAAAATTCTTTTCCCTTATCAGTTTGTAGATTTTTGGGGGTCCCATGAGTTTTTCCGATACATTTATCCATTATCAAACTCATGGCGGCCGTCACATCCTTTCCGGATTTCGATTTCACAGCTTCAGTCCATACGTACTTGGAAAATCCATCGATCACCACTAAGATATATTTGAATCCGCGATTTTGTCGAGAATAATCTGTAAAGTCTGCCAAGTCAGCTTGCCACAGGTCATCTATCCCACGCATGATAGTACGTCGGCGAGGAAATGCTCGCCTTGCAGGTTTATATATCTCATTCACAATTTGTTCCTTTACACTCATACGACGATTTTTTTTTTACAATTTCTTCTCGATTTCGACCCATGGCTTTAACGATGCACCCGCTTCAGATATATTAGACGGAATAACCTCCTGGAGAGGGCGTTTTTTCTTTATAAGAGTGTTCATCGTGTGGTTCACTTTTGAAGTCGATGACATTTTATCCAGTAGCGTATGAATATGGGTTTCACTCTCTTCAAATATCCTCCGCCATTTCTCATCTAATTTTTTAACGATTTCATTGAACTCATCCTTCACTCTTTTAGAATTGGAATTTAATGCAGTATCTACGTACTCCATATTGGCACAGTCACTCGCATTGGTGGGGCTCATAACATTAGTAATTTTTTTATTCAACGCATCGTAATCTCCATCTTCGTTCAAACTCAAGGAATTAAACGCCTTTACCATTTTTTGATATGAACTTATGAATCCATTATTATCGCCACTGACATGTCTAATGCGATTAGATCGACCAAATTTATCGACGCTCATGGTGACCGTTGGGAGTTGACTGATCTACATTAGGATTGATGCGGAATTAATATATCACTTCAACTTCACGCAATTCCTCTTCGATCGCTATGATTTCGTTGTTGTGAGATGTATTGCCAGCTCGCCGTGACGCACTCAAAAGCCCCAACCGTTCCACAAGTTCATTAATATTATCCCAATAAATGTACTCTATCGGTTTTTCATTATATTTCATTGGATGATTCAACATTGGGTGATGACATGTTTCGGAGTAACCTTTGCCGACATGTGAATGAGATACACCTTCCTTGCTTTTCGATTGAAGAGATTGAAATATGGGACGTATTAATTTATATTTTTCTCCTTTACTACCCATAACTTTTCCATTCGGTTCGAAATCTTGGCGATATAAATTCGCCACTCGCGCCAGCCATAAATAAGCTTCCAAATCTTCTGATTTGTATTTGTCATCATCGGGGTATCTCATAAAAATCAGCTCGTAAATACCACGTGTCCCTTTAATCAAGCGTTGATCAATTTTGAGGTCACCATTTGAATTGATTTTCATCGGAGTTCTACCAATAACCCATCCATCATCCCCCGTGGAATATTGCACATTACGATGGTCCATTTTTCGTTGATCATTATCGAATAGGAATTTCCTCACATACGGTTTTGCAATGTCGGGCATTCTTTCCAACATTTCAGAGAGTAGAACGGATGATCTTGATCTTATCGTCACGTCCTCCTCCTCATCCTCATCAGTATTTCCCTCTTCTTCTTCTTCTTCACCCACATCACCCTCTTCTTCACCCCCATCATCTCCACCCCTATCATCCATATCATCCGCACCAACCACATCATCCACACCATCCAGTGGATTAAGTGGTTGCGGTTGACGCTCTTGTGGTTGCAGTTGACGCTCTTGTGGTTGCGGTTGACGCTCTTGCTTTAATCGTTTGGGTTGAGGGGTGGATGATGATGTTGGTGACATGAACATTTTACTTCTTTTTAGAATATGCCTTCCCATATCTCTCGGTGACGGTGTCCTCAAAACTGGGCTCAAGGGTTGTGATGCCGAATTTGCTCGCGATAAACTTTTCAATGGGGATATTACCGGCTCAAAAACTTCTTCCACTGTCTGTTTTTGATGCAGACGATCCAATTTTAATGATTCAAATTTATTTTTCACATTCCGTGATGCCTCGATCACTTTCTTCTTCAGAGTGGTATTCATAATGACAATAACGACGACAACGATGGCGAAGATGCTCTCGATAGGAAAGTAGCTATCAAACTACATGTCACGCACAAGGGCTACATCAATATGTAGCTGTCGAATCCTTTACGATAACGCCCCTTAGTGATATGATCATCTTTTGAAATCACGAGGAATCCATGTCTGTCCTTCCAGCATTGACCACACATATTTTTAAATTCGGAAAATGTCGGGATATCGGCACCCACATGCTCCATGTACACATTTTTCAAATTTTTATCATCTTGCTTGAAAACTACTAAAAAATTTGCATTATCTCGAATGAGGTGCTTGGGAATACTCATATAACTTTGAGCTAGATAGAAACTGTCAACATTTCTATGCCTACCCATACTGAAGTATTTTCGTATATTGTTCTGTGCACCGCATACCACATCATCGAATATGAACACAGAGTTTATTTTGGCCTCTGACGGATCCATAATGTCCGCGTTTTCATTGAAGGGGTAATAGCCAAGTTCGGGTATACGTTTCAATACCTTATCCAGCATTTGGAATTTTGATTGGTAAAGCGACTTCGAATACACATACACATTCTCAAAGCGAAGTCCATTGGATTCCAAGAGGAGGCTCATCATCACATTAGTTTTACCACAATTTGAGGGGCCGATTATTAGTGCACGTATCGAATTTGGGAGAAGTCTTCCGTGACGTTGTACTTGGTTGTGGTGATGAATATCATCGTTGGTATCTTGATTGCGTATAGGTAATTTAGCATTCTGTGGCACGAACCGCATTTTGATGGATACTGATCCATATTCATAATGATTTACCAATATATATATATATGAGTACTTAGGTATTGTTAAATCATCAGTATAAAAGCGATAGTTACACAAGTAGGACGCGGTGTGAGAATGAAAATGATTAACTCGATTATAAATAATCTGCCATTTGAGGCCCATCTACCCGGATATCAGTATTGCGGGCCCGGTACTAAATTGAAGAAACGTCTGGCCAGGGGTGATACGGGGGTAAATGGTCTAGATAAGGCATGTAAGGAGCACGATATCTCTTATTCACAGTCCAACGACCTCAGTGCACGTCACGCCGCTGATAAAGTTTTGGAATATAAAGCTTGGGACCGTGTCAAGGCCAAAGATTCCAGTTTCGGTGAAAAAACGGCTGCCTGGTTGACGACCAATACGATGAAAATTAAACGTAAAATGGGGGCCGGTATTACGGATGGCAAAATTAAGCAAAAAGGAAGACAGGTGAAGGCGATATTCCATAGGGCTATTGTGAATGAACTGAAAAAGAAGGGAGACAAGTATGTTGGCGATTTAAAGTCGCACACTGTGAAAACTCTAAAAGCGGCTCGGGTGGCGGTTAAGAAAGTGGGTGGCAAAAAAGGTGTCAAATTACCACGGGTCATACCCGTACCGAAGACGGGTTCATTCATACCCTTTCTTGTGCCGATTTTATCAGGACTCTCGGCACTTGGAGCATTGACAGGTTGGTTTGATTCATTGATAAGTAGTAGCCTTGAAATACTTATAATTTTATTTTTCAATTTAGGAGGTGCCGCCAGTGTGGCAAAAGCAGTCAATGATGCTAAAATCGGAAAGCAAAAGTTTGAGGAATCGCAACGGCACAATCGATCCATGGAGACTATAGCTTTAGGTAAAAAAGGTGACGGACTTTATCTGAAACCGTACAAGAGTGGCATGGGTCTATTTATTCGGCCAAAAAACTCCCATTGAAACTACCAACACGCCCCCTCACGGACATCGACCTGCGACGTTACGTGAAAATTCTCAAAATCCCACATTTTCGCGGTGTATTCATGCGAGATGAATTACCGGCTGTACCTCGCAGGAATGAATCTGGGATCATTAATATCGATTCGAGTGTTGGTAGTGGGACTCATTGGACTTCTTACAAAAAATGTGGACCTGACGTCATATACTTTGATAGTATGAAGAATTTATCGCCACCCTTGGAGTTGATAAAATACTTTGAGCATTTCAATATCTATTATAATCATGATACTTATCAAAGTACCACCTATAATTGTGGACATTTGTGTTTGAAATTTTTATATAATAAATAAATAATAAATAAAGTTGCAACGTCAGTCTCATTTAGTCATGTCGCGAACATTCACTTTAACGGGACGCGGAAGTACTCTTGCTGCCGTCCAAGATCCGCCGATTCAGCTGAATTCCGATTGTAGTTATTCGCTTCGTCTAGTCGGCCTTCATACGTGCAATAGTATTCCAAATATCGACGCAGGAAATAATAAATTTTATTATTATGGAAATGATGGAACGAAACGAGTTATTACGATCCCCATTGGATCTTATGAAATCACATCGATTGAAGAGTGTCTAAAACGTTTACTCAAATCGCATCTCAGCGATGATGATGAAATAAAATTTAAAGATAACGAATTGATTTCATTGAAGCCGAATAATAATACACTACAATGTGAGGTGAAATCGGTATATGAAGTAGACTTTCAACCTCTGGACAGTATCGGACGAATGTTGGGGTTCTCAGCGAAAAAGTTACCAGCGAATTTATTACACACTTCTGATTTACCGATAAATATCATCAAAGTCGTCACTATACGAGTGGAGTGTAATATCACAAAAGGTGCCTACTATGACAATAAGCCGTCGCATACGATCTACGAGTTCGCTCCGAACGTTGAACCTGGTTACAGTATCAATGTCGAGCCCAGAAATCCTATATATTTACCAGTTATCAATGAATCGATCATTCATGAAATAACTGTCGATTTACTCGATCAAGAGTGGCGGCCAGTGAATTTCCGTGGTGAACAAGTGGTTGTGATTTTGGAATTGAAAGAGGAGAGGGGGCGTCCATCGTTCTATTGATACCACGTTCAGAATGGGGCTGGTATTTAATGACGATCAGTCAGTACCAATTTCAGTAGGTACTGATCAATCCTCAACATCGTCATCAGTGAGACGACGACTTACCATTGATAATATTCGATTATTGAAGTCTTTGGGTTACAATGTCCGACACATTGGACATTTTCAAAAAACCTCGGTTCGACGAAAGTGTGATCCGTGAGGAAGTGCATTCATATCGGCCACAAATAAAATCATTTAATAATAACGATGAAATTGAGTTTGTGATCAACCAACAGGATGCATTAATCTATTGGAATGATGCCGTTCTGCATATCGTGTGTAAGTTGGTCGAATCGGCGGGGAACGATGGTGTGTGTAACTTGACCAATAACGCCGGCTCCTATCTATTCCAATCCGGCACGTATTTGCTAAATGGGCACGAGATCGATAAGGTTCGCGATATCGGTACCGTGAGTTCCATAAAGGGGTTGCTATGTTACAATAGTCAAGAATGTAATGCATTACAAATGGCCGGATGGAATCCAAATGCCACAGTAAATGTTATACCTACATATGATAAACTGAAAGGCGAGACATTTTCCCTATGGATACCGTTACGGTTCTGGTTCGGAGTGTTCGAAGACTATCCTCATATCATTATGGGGAAGCACCAGCTTCGATTGATTCGCAAAAGGACCGATAATAATTCTTACATGAGTACCGGCACGAAGACTGCCAAGATCGACATCACCGATATGGAAATACTTGTGAAACACATTTATCCGAACGATGAGAGAAAATTACAACTTTTTCAAAAAATGAGTGTCGGTGCTCCGATAGCGATACCGTTCCGCAAATGGCAAGTTCATGAACTCCCCGCCGTTAAAGCTACAAACAAGGACATTTGGAGTGTGCAGACGTCCACCAGTCTAGAGCGGCCCCGTTACATTATTTTAGCCTTTCAATCGAATCGAAAAGATAATGCCCGAAGTGATATTGCATCTTTTGACAATGTAAATTTAACATCAGTTCGTGTGTGGTTAAACTCTACCTGCTATCCATACGATTGCCTACGTTGCGACTTTGCCAAGGACGATTACACGGAGGCATATCAAACCTATAGTGACTTTCAGAGGATTTTTTACCATCGCAAAATTAGTGAGCCCATCAGTGATTATAAAACCTTCAAGAATAAGGCTTTATTCGTTATCGATTGCTCAAAACAAGAAGAAGCAGTCAAATCCAGTACCGTAGATGTCCAAGTAGAGTTTGAAAGTGCCGAAATATTTCCACCACATACGCGGGCTTATTGTCTTATCGTACATGATCGCATCGTGAATTATCATTCATTATCGGGTTTAGTGTCCGAAGTCAAATGAGTGCAGTGTACGCATCACTCATTTTATGAATGAAACTAGTCACGGATGTAGCGCTATGCTGAAATCTTAATAAATTTTGTTTGTTTGTGTGCAGTTTGCGGAATGCTTTAAAATATACGATTATGCCACAAATAAATTATCATGTATTCGAGCGTGTATTGCTGATTATGATAACGATTATATTGGTCATTACATCCTTACCTCCTAAGTTTCTTATAAATAATATTATGTTAGTATTCTTATACTCATTATTATTACTATTGTTTTTATGTTCATTATCATTACAATTATTAAGGGAATTGTTATCATTATTCGCATTATGCATAGAAATAAATTTTTTTTTTAAATAATGAATTTATTGAATTTACCCACCTCTAATTTCGACTACGTATTTATCGAATTTAAATATACCGCATATTATAACTCGAAATTTCTTAATTTTTCCAATTCAAATATCCCACATTTTTTAATTTGAATATGTCGCATTTTTTTATTCGGAAATCCCCATTTCAAAAATTCAAATTGGCCGCCATAATTTTTTAATGGGAAAATTCGATTTCTCACTAATTCAAATACCCCGCCATTTTGAAATTATTATTTTTCAATTTCACTCAGAACGCCTGGAATTTATACTATTAATTATACATCTTACATCTGAAACGTAAACCGCCGGAATGTAGACAACTTGTTCGGCTGAGGGCCCAGAACCTACCTCCTTACTCTACTAGTAAAATTAACTAATTGTGCGATAATTGAATCACCAAATATATTATGTAACTAGATTAATAATGAGTGACCTATCAGGCACATTGATTGTAATGAAACGTGTCACTTTTCAATGTGGACGTCGGAATAGTAGATGACAGACCCAGGCGGGAAGCGTATCATTACTAAGGGTGGCGGATATACCCGGATTTTTGGATATCCGGATATTTGAGAAATGCAATATCCACTTTATCCGGATATTTCATCCTTATATTTCCTCCGGATATTCCATCCGGATATTTCATCCGGATATTTTGTCCGGATATTTCATCCGGATATTCATCCGCTTTTTTCATCCGGATTATTATCCGAATGTTCATCCGGATTTTTATGTGTATATTTTGAGCGGTTATTCTAACGACGGCCTAATTGAAAATTATGGAATTTTTTCAGACTTGAAAAATCCAATATTTATTGTTCAAGTATACTCTTGTATGTAGTAATGTAACATAGCTATAGGAATAAATAGCCTATGTTGCACTTTCAGGTCTTCGACATTATTCTGGAATTGCGAACCTGAAACATCCGCATTAGATTTACCTTTTTTCAGACTCATCAAAATGTACTTTTCTTGTTATTATCTTCAGTTCAAGATTGTCTCTGGGACATATCGGTACGAATAAGCATCGTCGCTCCCCTGAAGTTCGATAAATTTGTAAATTAAGTTAAGTTGGGAAATAAAGTTCGCTTTTTAAAAACGGATTTCTCGACTAACATTATTTAACTATATACACGTCCTAGGCCTGTCAACATTCTGTGTTACATATACGGTACCACTTAATTTTCCCAGTCCACAGACCTGGCCTTTCACGCACCAGGGCTCCTGGATAAGAGCTATTGTAGTTTTAACGCTGTCCAGGCGGCGGCACAAAGTTGCGACCGTCGCCCAGCAGTGTGTTACGGTTCGTTTTAGAGTACCAAATACGCGCATTATTTCGTTACCTTTAACCGGCCCAAGTACCACCTAACGACCTCTCTAGTACTATCTATTAAACGGTCTTATCTTTCAATAGCCGGAATAAAGAAATCTATTATCAATAACACCGCGAAACAACCCTCGAGTTCTATATTCCAACCCTTTATAAAATATTCAATCACGAATTCAATCTGCGAATGTTACATAACATTCGGTAGAACTCACTACAGTTACTTCGTACCTTTTCATATACTTATCAATAGATTCGCGCTTAGAGTACTCGATAACAAAAACCCCCTAGAGTCGATTTCCCTCCAATCGATCATTTGCGCCGGTCCTTTCTGATCGTCTTGACCACTTCCGTTTCATACTTGATCGAGAACTGATCGCGGGAATTCTCTTGTGAGTGCCGCCATTTGTCGTGCTTCCTGTTGTAGGAATTTATTCTTACTTTATCGGAACAATCCTTGCTAAGGACTCATCCTCGCAGGAAACGAAGGGTTAGTTTCGGACTGCTACGTGGTCCTGTGACCGAATTCTTGTCCGACTACCCAGAACCCACATTTGGGGATTTATTGCACGTGGCACTTTGTAAGTACTCTCTCGCACCTTTTCGTAATCTCTCGATCTCGAATCATCCCTCTTTCAGCAAACGAATCAATCCGTTTTCCTCTTTGATTTGGCCGACCTTTCTCTTGGTTTAGGAACCCTCGGCTTCGCACGAGGTATAGTATATCCTGAAAATAACATAAGGGCGTATGTTATGTAACCTTGCTCGTCCTGTTAGGGTTGTACTTCCCACCTAGTTACTGGTACTCCACAACCCCGCATCAAAGGCCGACCTTACCGAGCCTAGGACCGTGAATACCGGATTTCTCCGGACTCCCATCTAACGGTGCCAAACACCGCACTCAAAGGCCGACCTTACCGAGCCTAGAAGCACACGTCCTTTCCCGGACTTCCCGGATTTTTCTTCGCCGTACGGTACCATTAACTGCAACCAAGGTCAGACCTACCCCTGTATATTGTCTTTTAGCCGAGACTCATCACCAACTTAATTTCCACGTTTACCTACTTATAATAATATCACCCAATTACTCATCACTGTAGTGGTGCAATAACTGACATACTTCCTAAGTAGCGCTAAATATTTTGTTTTTAAGTCAACGACGCCTTACGCACCCCTTCTGGGTCCTTTTCTATGATTAATATATCTATTTATTAGTTTGTTCGTTGTAAGATCTTTACCGAACTTGGCCAGGACCGGATCCGATCAGATTAACTTTATGTTGTTTATTATTACGTGCGCTTGATTGCGACAACCATAAATCTTGATACTAATTTTAGTAAGTTAAAGGTATCTTTTCACTATTGTTGCTAATGAGTATTATTCGTTATTAAATTTACTTGGCGCCCTACCTAACTTTTACCATTTTTGATTTACCCACCCCGTCTTCACTGAGCTTAGCGGGTACTCTTGGTAACCCTTTATTTCGGTGGTTACAAAATGGCGCCCAACGTGTTAATTGGATTATAGGGTGTTGTTGATGTTATTCTGGTTTCAATTTAAAGGATTTAGAGTTGCTTATAGGTAAAGCAGCAATTGCAAGGTAGTAATTGCATCACTGAATCATTTCTTATTCAGTTATAACAAATTACATAGTTGGTGAATTATCTCGGCTCTACGTTCCCTGTTTACATTTCGTTTTTTTTTACTTCTTTCTTTGATAATTGAACAGGAGATAACTCGACCGACTTTGTCGCTTATCTCCACATTCTTTCGATCATTTTGCTAACGGTTTAACCTGGATACGGTAAAACGGCTGTGTTCTACAGATTAATTGATTATCTTTGCTGTTGCTCATTTGCGATTTATTTATTTATAAGTATGGCGTTCAAAATGGACATAAATCGGCTGGAAAAGGAGGAACTGAAATACGAGTTAGCGTTTCGCGGAATCCAAACCGATGATAACGTCACGTTTGACGAATTACGCAAGTCCCTGAGAGGACTGTTAAAATTAGAGAAAACCGGCACAAAAGTCACGTTTCCGGAATACCCTTTCGAATTTCAGGAAGACGTCGACTACGTAAAAGCAAAATTGCTTGACGTGGCAGAGTTGATTCAGACGTGCGATGGCGGACTTAAAAGCGGCAAATTTTTGAAACCAGCTACAAAATTAGCACACTTATTTGGACGGATTGACCGCGTTAAAACTACAAGTGATGCAACTGCGTCACAACGATCTAAACTTTTGATCGAGATCGTCAACGCGCACTCGACTTTGACTAGAAAGGCGAAGAAAATTGACAAAGGCGAAGATACCACCGGTCCGCTTGAACTCTCGCTTTTGTATAATGATGACACCGAGCTAGGGTTGTCGTCCTCTTCTTCATCGGAAGATGAATTGGAAGAACTGGCGGCGGCGCCTCGAGCATCTTCTTCACCTTCGATGACACGTTACGAGTCATCCGTTAAAACAGTTCCGGTGTCGCAGTGGAACCTAAAATTCAACGGCGAGAAATCGGCGAATTCTCTTCATGCATTTTTGGAACGGGTCGAAGAACTTTGTAGAGCGCGTAACGTGACAAAACGGCAACTTTTTAACTCGGCAATCGATTTGTTTACCGGAAAGGCGTTGCAGTGGTACCGATCCATCTGTGATGAGGTCTACGACTGGCCCTCGCTGGTGCAGGCCCTGCGTAACGAGTATATTCCGCACGACTATAACCAGAAACTGTTTCAAGAGATTAAGCAGAGGACACAGGGACAAACCGAAACAATGTCTATGTACGTGGCAATTATGAACCGGCTTTTTGCGCGATTAAACTGTGGGGTGACGGAAAAGACTCGAATTAAGATCGTAATGGAAAACATTCACCCTTACTATAGAAGTTATTTGCGTTCGTCCGCGATAACATCTTTTCAGGAACTGCGCGAAAGGGGTAAAGAAGCCGAAATCGAGAGAGACCTAAACGAACGATACAATCCACCCCCAAGACCAAATAAAACTCTTGAACCAGACCTGGCGTACGTTGAGCCGGCTACTGAACCGCAGTTGGACGTCGTGGGTACGGCGGAAAACGATATCGCCGCTCTGGCGCCGAAAACGACTTGCTGGAATTGTAAGCGGGTTGGTCACAGCTGGAGAGTCTGTTCGGCCCCTAGAGGGGACAAATTTTGTTACGGATGCGGTACTCCCTCGGTCACGACTCGCACATGTCCAAAGTGTTCTTTAAACTATCGGCAGAGGCACTAGATAACCGACTAGCAGCCTCTGACGTCACTCTTTCGGTTGCGCAACCAACACTGTCACCTAAAAATAAAATACTGTTGGATTTCATTTTGGAGCATACCGATGGGGATGAAAGACCTTACCTGCAAGTGCAGATATCGGGGGTTCATATTATGGGACTTCTGGATTCAGGCGCCTCACGCACGATTTTTGGTGGTCCCGGGTGGAAGGCGTTAAAAGAGCTGGGATATCATATTACGAGTGACGAAGTCTCGCACTGTACTGTCGCGAATGGGGCTCGCTGTGAGAGCATCGGCACGGTCGCTGTCCCTTTTCAGCTGAAGGACCGCTTGAAGATCGTACAAGCGCTGGTGGTGCCGACCCTAAACCATACCTTAATCTTAGGAGCGGATTTTTGGAGGATAATGGGCGTGGTTCCTAATCTTCGCGATGGGGCATGGCATTTCGCAAAGACAGATTTGACCGAAATCAATTGCAGTACGTCGCTGATGCAGCGAGACAAGTTGTCGCAAGAGCAGAGGCAAAAACTCAATCAATTTATATCTCGGCGGTTCCAGGCGATGGGAGGTAAATTGGGATGTACACCTTTGGTCGAACACGTCATTGTGACCAATTCACCACCAATAAAACAACGGTTTTATCCCGTATCACCGGTTATGTTCCGACACATAAAAGATGAGGTCGATAAGCTCTTGGCAGACGATATAATCGAGCCGTCGGATAGCCCTTGGTCAGCCCCTATTCTGCTCATCAAGAAAAAAGACGACACCTATCGCGTCTGTATCGATTTCCGCAAACTTAATGCTGTCACTCAGCCCGACGCGTATCCACTCCCGCGGGTCTCGACTATTTTGGACAGATTGAGAGACGCCAAATTCGTTTCCAGTTTGGACGTGTTATCGGCGTACTACCAGGTGAAATTGGCGGAAGAGTCGCGTAAATACACCGCGTTTGCGATACCGTCGTTGGGGCTTTTCCATTTCAAACGACTTCCGATGGGACTTTCGAACTCCCCGGCCACATGGCAACGCCTGATAGATCGCGTTTTGGGACCGGAACTCGAACCCTATGTGTTCGTCTACCTTGACGACATCATCATTGTCACCCAAACGTTCGAAAAGCACATGGAGGTCCTTGCGGATGTGTTTTCGCGTTTGAAAGCTGCCGGTCTCACCCTTAAAGAAAAAAAATGCACGTTTTGTAGGTCGGAATTGAAATACCTCGGCTACGTAATAGATGAGAGAGGCTTACATGTCGATCCGGGCAAGGTTGAGGCTATTTTGGCTATCCCGACGCCCAAAAACGTCAGCGAGGTGAGACGTATTATTGGGGTAGCATCCTGGTATCGACGTTTTATACCTAACTTCGCCACCATAACGTCTCCCTTGAACATGCTACTCCGGAAAAATCAGCCATTCCTTTGGGACGAATCCTGCGACCGCGCGCTTACAACAATAAAGGAACACTTAATTTCAGCTCCCGTACTATCGTGTCCAGATTACACTTTACCATTCCTTGTTCAAACAGACGCATCAGATTACGGCCTGGGCGCAGTCCTGGCGCAAAAACACCCCGATGGTGAGAAAGTCATCGCGTATCTCAGCCGTTCTCTTTCTAAACAGGAGAGGAAATATAGCACTACGGAAAAAGAGTGTTTAGCGGTGATATTCGCGATTGAAAACTTACGTCCGTATTTGGAGGGAACCAAGTTCACTGTAATTACGGACCATTACAGCTTGAAGTGGCTTAACAATATCAAGGACCCCGTTGGTAGAATTGCGAGATGGGCCGTACGTCTGCAGCAATATTCTTTTGATATAATCCACCGAAAGGGGAAGGAAAACGTTGTTCCCGACGCGCTTTCGAGGGCTGTTCCTTATATTGACACCATTGCACCGATCGCTGGCGGAGTCCTATCCGAGGACAAGTGGTACAACCGCTTAATAGAACGCATTCGAACTTCCCCCAATAAATTCCCAATGTGGCGATACGATAACGACATTGTCTATAAAAGAGTGCCATCGAAGTATCCATCACTATCTTTACCGTCTGACGAGTGGAAAATAGTCCCTACAAAAAAACAACGCGTCGAAATAATTAGGTCACTGCACGACGAACCTACTTGCGGCCATACCGGCATTTTTAAAACAGCGGCTAGAGTGGCATCACAGTTTTACTGGCCTAAATTAAAAAGCGACGTCGCGAACTACGTACGACACTGTACAACGTGTATAAAAATAAAACCCGAGCAAAAAAGTCCTGCGGGATTGATGTTGAGCGCGATGCCTACTGTCACCAGACCATGGCAGATAATGTGCACCGATATAATGGGACCGTTACCGCGATCCACTAGGGGTTATGCGTACATCTTAGTCGTAGCGGACATTTTCAGCAAATTTCCACTGATTTTCCCACTTCGACAGGCAACGGCGGTCGCCGTCACTCGGTTAATTGAAGAAAACGTATTCTTGATGTTCGGCGCGCCCGATAAAATCATATGCGACAACGGCGTACAATTCCGTAGCAAACTTTTCACCGCACTGATGGAAAGCTACTCGGTGAAAATTTCTTACACGGCGAATTATCATGCACAAGCGAACCCGACGGAAAGAATAAATCGCGTAATAAAGACGATGCTTATCGCCTACGTATCCGAAAATCAAAAGATCTGGTGCAAGTTCCTCCCAAAGGTGGCTTGCGCCATCCGCTGTGCGAGACATGAAGTCACTGGATTTACGCCGAATTACATCAATTTCGGCCGCGAAATATCTCTTAAAGGAACTAATCAGACGAACGACCCAATTCAGTTCGATCGCACGAAGCTCACGAAAGAACGCGACTCGGATTTCACAAAAATTTACGCCGAAGTCGGAGACCATTTAAAACACGCATACAATAAGAGCAAACAGCAATATAATCTAAGACACAGAGCCGAAACGTTTCAAAAGGGGCAGAAAGTCTGGAGGAGAAACTACGTTCTGTCAGACGCCAGTAAGGCGTTCAACGCTAAACTGGCACCGAAATTTGTAGGCCCATTCATTATCGCGGACGTGGTTTCACCTTGGACCTACCGTCTAATAACGCCCGATGGGGCGGATTCCAAAATTTGGAACGCCAAGGACTTAAAAAGTCACCCGCCCGATCCGTAGATGTTCTTTTTCTCTTCTTCCCTTCTCTTCTGAAAATTGGTTTTTCTTCATTAGCTTTCTTTCACCTTTTCCATAATTTTTTTTTTTCCCCACAATCTCTTTCTATTCTTTTGGGGCGTTCCCCGTGTTGGTCCGGGTTGTAGAATAGGCCATCGGTGTTGATTGGCCTGGGGTAAGAGGCCCCAAAATGTATCAAAACCCGGAGAAAAAAAAATAAAAAAATACAAAAAAAAATACAAAAAAAAATAATCAAAAAAAAAAATGGGGTGCCCAAGTCTAAGTCCATTCTATGTCAATTTGTCTGTTGTCTCTTCATCATTTCAGTTCATTCGGTTTTTCTTTTCCTCATTTAAAGTTAATTCTGCCATTTTAACTCGCCTTTTGAAAGGTAAATTTCACTGAAAGAAAAGTTTTTTTGTTTGGTTGAAGCACTTTTCAACTGGGTTGAGTTGGCAACCCCCGGCTTAACCGGAAATTTTTCTTCCATAATCAGTATCTCTCCAACAAGTCATTGACCTCAAGTCCGATTCGAGAGAGAGGGAAACCTTTCTCAGCTATTCGTTACTGCCGTTCGAGACGTCGGGTTGTCTTCTCCCTTGGAACGGATTCGGACATAGTATCCGGTGGCTACCTTAATTGGAACATAAGCCTACATTTTCATATCTACGCCTTCAGCATTCAACGTTATTTCCATTCTGTCTTTTCTTTTGGCCGATCTCGAAAATTTTCTCACGAAAATTTTCTCCGTAAGTGAGAGGGGAGTTGTTACGGTTCGTTTTAGAGTACCAAATACGCGCATTATTTCGTTACCTTTAACCGGCCCAAGTACCACCTAACGACCTCTCTAGTACTATCTATTAAACGGTCTTATCTTTCAATAGCCGGAATAAAGAAATCTATTATCAATAACACCGCGAAACAACCCTCGAGTTCTATATTCCAACCCTTTATAAAATATTCAATCACGAATTCAATCTGCGAATGTTACATAACATTCGGTAGAACTCACTACAGTTACTTCGTACCTTTTCATATACTTATCAATAGATTCGCGCTTAGAGTACTCGATAACAAAAACCCCCTAGAGTCGATTTCCCTCCAATCGATCATTTGCGCCGGTCCTTTCTGATCGTCTTGACCACTTCCGTTTCATACTTGATCGAGAACTGATCGCGGGAATTCTCTTGTGAGTGCCGCCATTTGTCGTGCTTCCTGTTGTAGGAATTTATTTTTACTTTATCGGAACAATCCTTGCTAAGGACTCATCCTCGCAGGAAACGAAGGGTTAGTTTCGGACTGCTACGTGGTCCTGTGACCGAATTCTTGTCCGACTACCCAGAACCCACATTTGGGGATTTATTGCACGTGGCACTTTGTAAGTACTCTCTCGCACCTTTTCGTAATCTCTCGATCTCGAATCATCCCTCTTTCAGCAAACGAATCAATCCGTTTTCCTCTTTGATTTGGCCGACCTTTCTCTTGGTTTAGGAACCCTCGGCTTCGCACGAGGTATAGTATATCCTGAAAATAACATAAGGGCGTATGTTATGTAACCTTGCTCGTCCTGTTAGGGTTGTACTTCCCACCTAGTTACTGGTACTCCACAACCCCGCATCAAAGGCCGACCTTACCGAGCCTAGGACCGTGAATACCGGATTTCTCCGGACTCCCATCTAACGGTGCCATACACCGCACTCAAAGGCCGACCTTACCGAGCCTAGAAGCACACGTCCTTTCCCGGACTTCCCGGATTTTTCTTCGCCGTACGGTACCATTAACTGCAACCAAGGTCAGACCTACCCCTGTATATTGTCTTTCAGCCGAGACTCATCACCAACTTAATTTCCACGTTTACCTACTTATAATAATATCACCCAATTACTCATCACTGTAGTGGTGCAATAACTGACATACTTCCTAAGTAGCGCTAAATATTTTGTTTTTAAGTCAACGACGCCTTACGCACCCCTTCTGGGTCCTTTTCTATGATTAATATATCTATTTATTAGTTTGTTCGTTGTAAGATCTTTACCGAACTTGGCCAGGACCGGATCCGATCAGATTAACTTTATGTTGTTTATTATTACGTGCGCTTGATTGCGACAACAATAAATCTTGATACTAATTTTAGTAAGTTAAAGGTATCTTTTCACTATTGTTGCTAATGAGTATTATTCGTTATTAAATTTACTTGGCGCCCTACCTAACTTTTACCATTTTTGATTTACCCACCCCGTCTTCACTGAGCTTAGCGGGTACTCTTGGTAACCCTTTATTTCGGTGGTTACAAGTGTTGCAGGTTTGTTTGTATGAAACTTACTTTGGTCGCCATCCGTGATCCGCAACAGTTTAGGAAGGACCAGGTTGTCAAAAGACAGCCTGCATGGTTCTTCAAACGACGGACGGTCCTGTGGCCGTCGAGGAGGCCGCCCGGTCGGTCGACTGTTCGTCCTCCTGGGAGGAAGCATCGACCTCACTGCGAACAGTGGAGGCGGCCTGGTGAAACTTCACCTTTAGGGAGGTGAACAAGTAGTTCAGCCTCCCTTGTTTGCTGTCAAAGGATTTGACGACGGCCTCCCTCACACCAAAGACAAGAATGGTCCGTTTCGGGACATCCTTGGCTGCGGTGTGGGAGGTCATCCACTCTTCCACTTTTGCCCATGGATTTTGGGCCGCCAAGCGTCGCAAGACTACCTCCGTTTCCGCCGGTCCGCCCGGAATTCACAGAGTCATCTTGGTCAGCTTTGGTAGCTGATCCACAGGGATGACGACCAGCATTGCACTTTCCCATTGGGGGGGCATTTCTGCAATGGTTTTCTTTAGCCAAGCTAAAGAATTGTCATTTTCACAGTTGATCTTAAAGACTCCCTGTGAGTAGTTCCAGGACCGGAAAATAGGTGAGCTGGCCGAATCCCTGGACAGTTCCCTATCCAGACATTTCGTCAGCCTCCTACTCTATGTAGCTGGCCCCACACCCGCCAGCTACCGTGGGGGACGTCCTTAAGGAATTTCGTACCCCCTCCGTTCTTCGCCTACCCGAACTCTCGGAATCGCCCGGGGGCATAACTGCAGGAGCTCAGGCTGGTCAGGCTACACCCGGTTGTACGCACCACGGGGTCTCGGATGCGGCGGAACACTACTCGTACAGGGTTGAAAGGGATGGAGACCTCCATGTCACCCCCCCCTAACGCCGCGTGCCGAAACCCTTCTTACCTCAGGGAGGGCGCGGAGGCACCCTGACGGGAGGGTCGTGCCCGCCGCCGTCACCGTCCGCCGCTCTCCTTGTCCTCTCGTCCATCTCCTCAGTCTTAAGGATGAACTCCGCGCAGCACTGGACTGCTCTCCAGTTCTCCGGACTCTGTAACATAATTTCGATTATGTTGTCCAGAGTGACTACTACTCCAACCCAAGTCTCTCTTATGCGAAAGGCGTCGGTCCTGCTGTGACACCGGAAGAGCGTGTGCTCCGCAGTAGACACACGGGGGGTCTTCTGCACGGTTGATCTGGTGCAGGAAGGCTCGAAAGTCTCCATGACCTGTCAATATCTGAGTTAGGTAGTAATTTACTGCACCTACCCCACTCCTTTTCTCGATCCACTGGCCTAGTCTGAGAATAAGCCTGTGGGTCCACCTGCCAGTCCTGCTGGAATCCCAGCGATCCTGCCACTTCGTGAGGGTGTCGGTTCTCGCCTCCGCCCTTGTCGTCGACCCATCCCGCACGCTGCGCATCTCCTCGACTCGAAGGTCCGCCGGCGGGATTTCCGCGACCACCAACACGGCATCCAAGGACACCGTCCGGTAGGCCGAACAGATGCGAAGGGCAGCCCTGCGCTGTACCCTCCACACCATACCCTTGTACATGGACATCTTGAACGCGGCCGGGGCCCATACCGTAGACGCGTACATCATCACTGAGTTCACGACTCCTGCGAACAGTCTCCTTTCCGAGGACGAGGGCCCTCCTACATTTGGCATCAGCCTTGGCAGTGCTCCCGTCCACACCTCAGCCTTCTTCGTTACTCTGTTGTCATGCGCCGCAAAGGATAGCCTCTGGTCGATGTCAACCCCCAGGTACTTCACCACCTTCTGTGGTGTCAGGGTAACCCCCTCGACATTGAAGGAGATGCCGTCCGGCACAGGTCTGTGCCCCGCCATCATGACCGCCTTGGTTTTTGCCGGGGCTAGTCTCAATCCTTTGCCTCTCATCCAGCGACTGATGTCACCGGACACCTCGTCCACGACGGCCATTAGGTCGAGCGCAGCGAGGCTCCTCTCGGTACCTCCAGGCGGAGCACCGAGTCATACATCACGTTCCTCAGAGTTGGTCCGAGGACCGATTCCTGTGGTACTCCACTCGTCACTTGCACGACCTGGCCTTCACCAAGGTCGATGCTCCTTTCCGACAGGTAGCTACCTATCACTCTTCTGAGGTATCCTGAGACGCCAAAATTCCTTGACGCGTCCATCACGTGGACACATCCGGCAGAGTTAAATGCATTCTGAACATCAAAAGTAATTATCACGCACCACTTCTTACCTCTTGTACTGTAATCATTCGCCTCCCTTCCAAGAAAGACGACTCGTTCTACTGCATCTATGGAGGATTTGCCCTCCATAAACCCACACTAGAGAGCGCTGAGTCCCTCACTAAGCTCCAATTCGTCCTTGAGCCGCCTCAGGATGAGGTGCTCGTGGAGTTTGGCTATCACATTGAAAAGGCAGAGAGGCCGATAGTGCGACGGTTCACTCCCTCTGTTGCCGGGCTTCAATAGGAGCACAGCCTGACACAGCCTGGGCGGGTTCCCCCCTGGGGCTGCGCAGGCTTTCCAGGAAGGTCTCTCAAATCAGATCCTCTAAGTCCTTCACTCTGCTTGCCGCTCTGCGTGTGTCCTGCAGGGCCTGCTCAATCTCCCTCTTAGTATTTGGTACTAGATCGACCTGCCTACTAAGTCTTCTTATGCTCTTGAGCAACCTGAGGATAGACTCCGCAGCCCTTCCTTTTCCCTCTTCGGCCCCTGGATCCGGGGCCCTTCTCTTGCTTACTGGAGCAGCCGGTGATGAACCGACCGTCCCATAGCTCGTCACGGAGGGAGGGGAGTCCTCCTTCCTCTTCAGTTTTTTCGCCTGCACTCGATCGAGTTTCGAAGACGATCGCTGTTTCGCTGACCACGTATTGAAGCGCGGTCTGCCACTCTTCGGCGAGGGAGGAGCCTTCCTACAGAAGGGGACCCCTTCTGCCGCACCAAGGCCCACAATCTAACCAACGTCCTTCACGTCGGCGTCTCCTGCCTTCAGTTCCCCCATGCATACGACATCGTCTTCATCAGAGATGCCGTCGATGGTGGGAGCATCGTCTATTGATGGTCTAGATGGAGCATACACTCCACTTACACCACCACCCGTCGACACCTTCATCGGTGGCGACCTCGGGGTCAGGCTGCTTCTGCCAGCAAAACTCTGTCTCACATCATGGAAGGGTGCGAAGCTCCTTCGAAGCACTTCATCCTCCACTACATCATCAGGGAAGTGTGTCCCCATCTTCGCCGAGATTGCAGGGCAATCTCTCAAGGCCTGCAATAGCTCGACCCAGGCAGGTTTGATCCTGCCGAGGGAATTGAAGTCCCAGTCCTGAATGTCGATGATTGCCACTCTCAGGTGAGCGTCAACCATCTCACTATAGGTCCCATTTCGAACAGGTCCGGAGGGACGTTTTGAAGGGCCAGACATCCCGCCCGCCCGCGTCCTACCCTATAGAGGTAATAAAAATTATGGAAAGACCGAAGACGATTTCTCGGGATTCCCGGATTTATAACGGGCAATTTTAGCAAAAATTTGTCTTTGGAGTACCCGAGTTGTCTTCGCTTCATCAGTCGAGATCCATCTCTCATTGTGAATAGAACCACAATACATTTTTTGAAAATGACTAGCAACATTTGGAAGCATTTTCGGAAGATCGATCGCCTAAAAGTGTCGTGTAATTTATGTTCACACATATTAAAGTTTAGTGGCAAATAGGCAATTCGTGGTTTCATTTGAAAGCTAAACATGCGTTGGCCTTTGGTCGAAGTAAAGACGCAAGTCAGAAAAGGTATATAGAGTGATACCCCAAAATAATTGACGATTTTTATAAGTATTGTAATGCCTTCTAGTATGAGTGACGCCAATTTTGATGAAAGTGACGATCAACCTCCCAGACGACGGATGAAATTATCTGATTCAGAATCTTCCAATTTCGAGACTTTTTCGGAATGCAGTCAGCCGTCAACTTCTTCTACGACTCAGGAGGATCAGCCGAAAATTACGGATCTGTTTCTTCCTAAAGCCATCGTTGCGCGGAAAAACAATACAATCACAAAGGCGCTGACAAAAATGATTGCGGTGGACATGCTCCCGCTGTCTTTTGTAGACAACGACGGGTCTCGGGAATTCAGTGCCTGTTCGGTCTACGATTACTTCCCAATTCCAACTTTTATTTGATGATTGCAAGTCAAAGGTCACGGAAGATCTTGACAATTTTCAATATGTCACCTTGACAACTGATTGTCAAGGTCATCTCGGAATAATGAATCGTACATTACAGTCACAGCGCACGGGATTTCTCCAAAATGGGCATATCGAAATTTTAATTAGTCGACTGAAGCAATGCCTGAACGTCACACTTCCTTTAATTTGTCAGCTAAGCTAGGAAGTATTGTCAATGAATTTGAATTCCGAGATAAAGTTGTAGCTGTCGTACATGATAATGCAATGAACATTTGTAATGCCGTGGAAAATGCCTGTTTGGGTATGGAATTGAAAACTGTTTGTTGTTTCGCGCACACCCTCCAATTATCAATTAATAAAACTTTAAGCTCGGAAGAAATTAAGGCCTTATTGAATAAGTGTTCTTCGCTAGTTGGTCATTTCAAACATTCTAATATCGCAACTCAGGCTCTAAAAGTAAAGCAAGATCAACTTGGTCTTCCGAAACATAAATTAATTCAAAACGTTTTACATGATAGAGCGTATATTGGAACAGAGGGAGTCAATTATTGCGGTAATAAATGACCGAAACATTACGGCGCGTGCCACTGCCATTCAGTTCGAAATGGTAGAAAAAGATTGAACAATTTTGGAACAATTGAAAAACGTGTTAAATTATTTCGAACTCTCAACCAAGGCGGTATGCACAGAAGAAAACGTTTCAATTTCTCTCTTACAACTTTTGGTATGTAATATAATCAAAAATGTTTTGAACGATAACGATCAAATTGAGGATCCTGTAATTACCAAATGCCGATTTGATATTAAAAAGGAGCTTCAACAACGGTTTACTTCGTTTTCATCCAACTCCAATAAAAGTTATACTGTAGATTTATTTGACATAGCTACTTACATAGATCCCAGATTCAAGAATTTTGAAAGAACTATGAGTATTGGTCAATTAGTGAAAAATCGACTTCGCGATTATTTAAACTCTTCTGAATCAAATGAAGAGGTAGACCAAAGTTCAATCTCAAACCATAATAAAAAATCCTTATCGAAAGAGCTTTTTCCTGAAACCGAGTCATCCGATCAAAATGAGCTTGATTTGCATGATGTAGAAAGACCTGTTTAAAAAAAAATCGATCCTATAAATTGGTGGAAATCTAATTCATCAAGATTTCCTAAATTAGCTGTTATTGCAAAAAAATATTTATGTATCCCACCTTCATCTGTTACTTCTGAAAGGGCGTTTTCAACGGCTGGTAATATTATCTCGGCAAAACGATCATGTCTCAGTAGTGATAATGTGAAAAAATGATTTTTCTTAACATCAATTTCAGAAATTCGTGAATTATGTACTACATTTCTTTATATTTTCACACAGTTTATTTCATATTTTTGAATACTTATTTAAATATGTAGTTGATTTATTTGCATGTTAATAAACTACCTAATTAAGCAGTTTGTTTTTCGATCCTCAGTACTAAGATATGTGGGGTGATTCAGGGTGTTTCGTAATTAACACGATATGTAGGTACGATTTGAAATAAATGTTTATTCAGATATTGAGAGTAAGAAGCGGCTGTTCTGGCTGAAGGCGAAAGGCGAACTGGTGAGAAATGTTAAATTCGGAAATCGGGTAGAAAGAGTAATAAACTTAAGGGAAGAGTGTACGTGACTTAAAGAATAGAGAAGAAGGTCATGCAATGCAAATAGGCGAGAAAGTTGGAGCAAAGATGAGGTTCAAAAGATGCCGAAATGGTGGCAGATGTGAAAAATAACAATAACAATAATAAAATATTCACAAAATAGTTGAAATCGTAATATTAGAAATATTTACAAAAATTAAGAAACGAAGTAGTGGAAGGTGGAGACCTTCGGTCGCCACACATATACGAGGCTATTCCGTATGAAATATCCGCATCAAAATCCGGATGAAAAAAACAGATTAATTTCCGGATAAAAGTTCGGACGAAGAATTCGGATATTTATCCGGAAATTTATCCGGATAAATATCCGGATGAAAATCCGGATAACCATCCGGATGAAAATCCGGATATTTATCCGGATGAAAATCCGGATAGAAATTCGGATATTCATCTAGCCGGATATAATGGATAAAACGGATATCCGGATAAAAGTGGATATCCGGATATCCGGATAAAATTCTGTTCGACCGTCACCCTTACTTTTTTCAATGAGAACAACTTTAAGATCAATGACGCACCTAACAAGATACAATTCTAAATTTTCGAATAAATCAGTCTTAAACCTAACAAGGTGGAACATTATAAAATATGAACAATCATTAACAATAATATATCATACGTACAATTTCAATCCAATCAGAACATCACTAATAATAAACAATTCAAAACAAAATAACAACATTTTAATGACACAATAAAATCACCTTTACGTACTGGACATTTTCATTCATTAATCGATGCAAATTGCAAGCTATACAGAATATAATACAATTAAAACCCTTCTAATTCTAGATATAATATCCCATCAATTTTTTTTTTTTTTTAATTAGTACAATATTGGAATTTTATTTAACAATTAGCGCAAATCCCAATACTAATCGAATTATTCACTTTTTTGCATCCACCAGATAAGAAGGTTTTTTGACTACTCTTCCAGATCTAGTGGTGGTTATTAATAGTTCATTCGTATCTTTCATTATTTTTTTTACAGAGACATCATCCTTCTCATCGTTTTCCTCTACATCATAGAAAACCGATTTGCGATCATCCTCACTCTCATCCACTCCCTCATCCGAGCCATTTTCCTAAACTTCTACATCATCAGTCTCCTGATCGCTCTCCGAATCATCATAATCATAATACATATTTATCATGATAGGGCTCACATTGTTTTTCTGAATTGAATTTTTTCACAAATACGATTTCTAATATACATATGCCCTTTATTATCCTGGACCACATATGATCTTGGTCTTTGTTGATCTTTAGCTCGGATTTCTGCTGGCTCCCACACTTTCGTTTTCTGATCATATAATGGTACCTTATCTCCAGCTTTAAATTCTGGCAAATTTTTACGCGTTTTATCATTCCCGAATCCCGATTTCTGAGTCTGTCGTCGCAATAGTTCCGCGTTAAAATGCTCGATTTTATAATGAGGTAGTAATTGTGATTTCATAACCGGAACCATACCCTTCAACTTTCTGCCAAACAACATTTCGACAGGTGACGGCAATGACGAACTGATCGGAGTGTTTCGGTATTCTAAGAGCGCATAATGAAAATCTCTATTGTCAAAATCACATTTTTTTATAATTTTTTTAAGAGTTTGCACATTTCTTTCTATAAAACCATAAGATTTCGGATACAATGGACTGCTAGTTTTATGCTGAATTTTCCAATCCTTCAAGAACCTTTCGAACTCTCTACTCGCAAATTGCGGCCCATTATCGGAGAAAATTATATCTGGTTTTCCATGTCTAGCCAGTATGGTTTTGAATGCTTTTATTATGCTATCACTTGCAGTTTTATTATCCATGCAAATTACTTCCGGGTACTTCGAAAACATGTCTACAATTAATAAATAATTTTTATTTCGATAATAGAACAAATCCGCGGCTATTTGTTGCCATGGTCTAATCGGCAACTCTCGGTTCAAAATTGGCTCACTACTTTGTTGATTTTGGAATCTTGCACAAGTCTCGCATTTTTCAATCATATTTTTGATATCATTACCAATAAACGGCCAAAAAACATGTTCTTCTGCTCTTAGTGACGTCTTAATAATGCCCAGATGATTGTAATGCAACCGTCTCAGTATTTCCGACCTCATAGTTCTTGGTATAATAATTTGCGCGCCTTTCATTAAAACTCCATCCACTATAGTTAATATATCTCTATGTGGCCAATACACAAATAATTTCATCCGGAAGTGCTTTTCGCGAATCCGGCCAGCCTTCGGTTACGATATTTTTTAATTTCTTTAATTCTGGGTCTTTATCCGTTTCATTCTTTACTTTTTGCATTTGATTTTCACTAATACTTGCGTACTCTATCATTGAGACCTGACTTTCGATATCTTGTTCTATTATTTGAAACGTTTCTTTTTGATCCACCGCTCTTGATAGCGTGTCTGCAATTTTTAAATCTTTACCTGGTTTATAAGTAACGTTAATATCGTAATTTTGTAAAGTTATTAATAAGCGCTGTAAACGCAACGGACACTGATTTAAAGGTCTCTTAACGATTGTTTCTAAAGGTCTATGATCTGATTCTACCTGAATTTTTGCACCGTAAACATATTGATGAAACCGCTGACATCCGAAAACAATTGCCAATAATTCCTTCTCTATTTGTGCGTATCTCGTTTGAGTTTCAGTCATCGCTTTTGAGGCGTAGGCCACTGGTTGGCCCTCTTGCATAATAACCGCGCCCAGCCCGTTTTTTGAGCTATCAACAGACAGTGTAATTGGCTTTTTTATGTCGAAAAAACGCAAAACCGGTGCTTTTGTTATTAATGATTTTAAATTGTTGAATTCCTTCTCGTGATTTTGCAGCCATTCAAAAATGTTATCCTTTTTGCATGATTGTCTGAAGTCGTGCGTTTTTTCTGACAATCCCGGTATAAATTTAGCTAAATATGTCACCATACCTAAAAATCTCATCAAATCTGTTACATTTTGAGGTCTAGGTAAATTATTTATAGCGGTAATTTTAGATGGCTCTGCTTCGATGCCATTCTCCGATATTATGTGCCCCAAATATTTTACATTACTTTGATTGAATTTACATTTTTGTTTATTAAACTTTACACCCTGCTCGCGCGCCCGTTGCAGGACTTTTTCAAGAATTTCATCATGCTCTTTCTGAGTTTTTGCAAAAATTATTACATCATCAATATAAATTTTAATTCACATTATCCCCGTGAAAATATCGTTGAAGGTTCTGTGGAAAATCTCGGGTGCCACGGACAATCCAAATGGCAGCCTATTAAACTTGTACCGCCCGAACGGTGTAGCAAAAGTTACTAATTCTGACGCTTCTTCTGATAATACTATCTGGTAAAAACCATTATTGGCATCTAGGGTGGAATAGATTTTTGATCCTACTAAATCGTGCGTTATTTCTTCTACTGTGGGCAAATCATATCTTTCCCGAACTAAAGCCTTATTTAGAGCAGTTGGTTTTGCTATTCTACTAATTATATCTTCCTTTTCCATTCTTAATAATTCTTCCTCTAATGGTTTCATAAGTTGATATGCTACTTTACGACATGGCACCGCGACCGCTTCATAATTCTCTCCTAATTTAAACTTAAGCGGTTCAATTTTAATTTTTCCGATTCCTCTGAACAATTCGTCATTTCCACTTAAAATTCCACGGGTATCCCACCGGCTTCCTGAAATCTCTGAAATTGTTATTCTTGAAAGTAATTGCATATTTTGTATCGTTTCTATTCCCAATACGGGACTTGACTTTTCATTCGTTTTTACGACGACAAACTCTAACAGCCAGTTTCATAATCATCTCTTCAAAGGCACTTTAATTAAAGATAAAGTTGGACTTTAAGGTCCATTTAAGAGACCGTTAAAGTTTGGGTATTTCCGAGGGATAATCATTTGTAGCAGATCTTTAATTAAAGGTTCATTTTATCTACCGTAGACACAGCATAATCAATGTCAAAACTCAAAATGAGATAATAGGAGGCATTATTGTGACATTAATAATATTGTTGATCGAGAATTTGAGAAATTTTAAACGAGCAATTTGAAAAGAAGCTGCAATTTTAGATCAAATATCGAAGGTTTTACAGAATACAGCTACAAATAATGTTTCTGGTCATACAGTACCATCTCCTTGTCGTTATTTAGAATGGATAATGTAGCAAAAATAATTTCATAAGACTACATTATTTCTCATGACATGCGACGTTTGTTTGCACTTTGAAATCTAAAGCGTCAAAATTAGCCCTTTAACTTTAAAGTTCACTTCTTCTTTAAAGTTTGATTATGAAACTGAAAAATTGGTTTAAAGACAATTCCATTTTTTAGAGTCCCTTTAAATTGATTATGAAACTGACTGTAAATCATAATAATCCGTACTACAATTCTGCAATCGCACCCGCAGAATGCACTTTCCCAAAACTTCAAGCGGAGAACCAGCATAGTTATTCAATTTATGATAATATTTTTGCAAGTTTATTCCTAAATCTAGACAATGAAAAATGTGTAGCGGGATCACATTGATTTGAGCGCCAGTATCCAACTTAAATGTTAATGATTTATGTTTTCCATCAAAAAAAAATTTCCTGCATCCAATCTTTATTCCTCCGATCAGAATCAATCGATCCCATCACATAACCCGTACTATCATCATCATCGCCATTATTATTACTATTCGTGACATCATAATTTATTCCGACATTTACTTCATCCGCGTTATAATATCGAACCGGCGATTTGCACATCCATTTGAAATGGTTCAGTTTTCCGCACTTGTAACATTCTTTACCAAATGCTGGGCACTCACCCCATTTATGCTGAAAACCGCACCTATCACAGTAGAAGCCGTTTCTCTGTTGTTGTGATGCCTCCGCTGGCCGACTCCACGATGATGACGATGAAGGACCCCTCCACTGATGATCTCCGCCGTATCGGTTTCGGTTGAAATTTCCTGGACCTCGTTGATTTTGTGTACCTTGATAAGAAAACGCCGTAGAGCGCGCACCTTGATAGTTCTTATCGTTGTTGTTTTGCTTTTTTACTCCTGCCACCGCGATATCTTGACCGAACTCGTCACTATTGGAATGCGATCCATTCATTTTTTTAACATTCATTTTCGCGGTTTCCGACGATTGGCACATTTGGATGATTTTATCGAGGGTTGTTTCTGTCTTTCTTAAGACTGGAATCTGCCTATGGTAAAGTCCGTATACAATGTTAAACAGTCATTTAAAGCAGAACGGCCGAACCGATCACATTCAGATTTGCAGAGTTTGTGCACGCATGTATACGTAACTGGATCAGATTTTTTCGTCTCCTTCTGGTCGCTAGTTTTTGTGTAATTCACGAAAAACTGTGAAAAAAATGACTTTTCCAAAAAGAACGGATCCTGATGTAGGCGTCGAGCTGATCACGGCACCGTTTACCGATTTTGATTTAGAGGCTTCGTTCTCTCAAAAATGGCAATTATAGATCAAATTTGAGGCGATTGATAAGCGCACGGCCAGTAGCGTTCCAGTCAGCCTGGCAGCCGGATCGAGCGAGCTTCTCGTTGTTTACTTTCACACGCGTCGACTTTCGTCTCTTTCGGAATCAATTGCTCGATAATTATGCGGCCGATTGTAACGAAATTTTGTGGAGGTGTCTTGCGATTCATCAGCTTTCCGCCCATACCAGTTTTACCGTGATCGTGGGCCCGTATCGCTTCGTTTACGCGTTTGAAATAACAGTGTCGCACACTCACGTAATTTTACGAAAAATTCACGAAACATCAAATTGCAACGTTCTGGGGATGTTGTCAACACTATCAGTCCATGAATAATACCGCAGCGCTCCGTAAATAACTAAGTAAAAGCAGTATGAGTACACTATAAATAGGTAATAGAGAAGAGGTGATGATTTTTATTTATCGGACTTGTATGAACTGTGTCGACTTCGGTAATTATAACTGTCCAAGTACTCACCAATTCCGGATAAATTGATATACGAAAAAATACCAAGAACCAGCCGGAAGTTTCTGAGATTGCATGGGATGCATTAGGGGAATTATTTAAAAGTATCTATGTAAATATTTGTGTTATGTTTTAATTTATTATCGATATTGTAAAAACGAAACACAAAAGAAAAGCTTTCCACACCACCCATGAGGTACAATTCGGGGTGCGTTGGCCTATATTTTTCAACGCCATACCCAATATGCCAGTAGTGTTTTTATTTGGTAATTTTCATGATTAGTTGCTAACTGTATACTTATGCATTTATGTACTTCATGCAGTTATCTACTTGTTTGGGGATCGTTGGATAATTATTTCTTTTCGTCAAAAATCACAAAGGCATTCGATAACTTTTATTCCGGTATCCCTAGAAAGCTGATGAAACGAACAACACCTCAGTTCAATTTTATTACACATGGACGCGTAATTATCGAGCGATTGCTATTTGAATGTAGAAAAGCAGATAGCGACCGAGCGAAAAAACGTAAACATTTCACGTGTCGAGCGCGCGAGCGGTCCCCACCGCGCGCTTGCTAGAGGTAAGGAGCGGGGACCGATGCAGCGCCTCTACCGGCCACGGCCAGCTACGCTATCGCACACGCCGTCGTTAACATCGCCTCTTGCAATCCCGGATCCCTAATTCCGCAGATAATTCTATCTTTAATAAGTTCATCTTTCATACCGACGAAATTGCACTTTTACGTTAATTGTTTTAATCCAGTTATAAATTCGTTCATTGTTTCACCTTGCATTTGCACTCTCGAATTAAATTGGGGTTACTTTCCCCTACAAAATATTTTTCGTACGCGTCTTTAACTTTTTTTATCAATTTTCGATCGTCGTCGCTTAGACCAAGCGTTTCGAAAATTTCCCGGGGTTCATCCCCTATGCAATGCAGAAATATTGCCACTTGCACATTTTCATCTTTTGCTACCGCTCCTGAGGCCAATGCGTAGATTTCATAATTCTTCCAAAATTTCTTCCAGCAGGTCGCCCGATCCCCATCCCAAATCATCGGTCTGGGTTGCTGAATATTTTCCATTTTTCTTCGGTTTTACACTCAACTTCTTTTTAAATTTTCACTTTTTAATTATATTTTGTTAATTTTTCACCGACTGGCGCCATGTTATGTGGCTTATAATTAAGACACACGTGTTTTATAGATATTGTCACGAATAAACCGTTCGTGTAGGGGGGTGTAGCTATGTCGCCTGGGGATACCGCCTGATTCTCCAATAAAACAATCCAGCCCACTTACATTCTTTTATTGCCAAACCGCCAGACCGCCCGCGAGCCCCCAGGACCAACTGCCCGCTCACGGCCGGGTTTCCCCCGAGAACACCTCGGTTCCCCCAACACATTTTGGGGCCGTCTTATGCCTAAAACCCTTAGTCGGCATGGGTTCAGACAATGATCCATGCCGATTGCTAAACTTATTACTAAATGCTGACGCCATCGGAAGCACTTCCGTGTCGCAACCGGTGGGGTCACCGAACCACCGAACCCGAATGCACCGACGTAATTTGGGCATTCACCAAATTACGCCACATTCCTCCCCTCAAATTTCTCGACCCTGAGAAATTCTTGGAACACCCGGTAGAACTGCCTACGTGCCGGAATGTGCTGAGGTCGCATCTTGCCTCCGCTTATCTTTCTACTCGCGGCTTGCTGGACCCGCCAGATCGCTCTCATTTCCGATTAAAATGTTACTTTCGCGACACGCAGATAGTGGTAGTGCTCCGATGGGCCGCCTAAAACTACCCTTACCTAAGGTACTGTCTCCCCCCCCTCCCGGGGGTGCGAGCTCGTGGTAAGTACCTACGTTCCTAATTGCTACTTATTCTAAAAACAGACCTGATAATATTGCAACAAAAGAAAAAAAATTAACAAAAAGAGAAATAAGACAACCCAAAAAAAATTAAAAAATTAAATCAACCCCTTATTCTAGTACCCTTAATCTACGACCGCACACGCACTTCGCGCACAGCTTACGTCCACCCCGGCCTCAAAGTTCACCTGCACCACACTCGGCGTCGTTGTTGGGGACCCTGCTGATCGGACGGCGTGGTCACTTGGCCTCCGTGGCCGACCTCGGAGCCTTCCTCTCGACCTCGCCGGTGTGGGTGGAACCGCTCTCCGGGACCAGACGAAGGGTGAGTGGTGACGCCAGGATTCCCCCCTCGATCCTCACCTGGAACACCAGGGACTCTTCGGGACAGTTAAATGGGGCCCTTTTCACCTCGGGGCCCCCCTCGCGGCGTCGCGCTTGGTGCCTCCATAGGCACCACAAAACCAAAATCAAACTGGTCAGCCCGCAGGCTGCCACAACGTACAGGAGGATCAAGGGGTGGCTGTCCCCCCCCTGCACTGGTCCTGGCTGGGGGGTGTGGGCCGCCGCTCGAACAATGGGCGCCCCAACGAGTGCCACCCCGTTCCTCCTCAATAGGAACGCCACACACGCCGTCAGCAGGACATTCCATGTGAGCAGCAGCGTGTCTCTGTGTACCACGTACACGTCTCCGCCTCCCGTTCTCGCCATCGCATCGAGTTGCGATTTGATCTCATGGATCTCTGCTCGGGGAGTTGTCAGGTTCAGGTGGGGTGTCGTCATGGTCCACTCCTTGTCCAGACACTCCGACAAGTTTCGGTAGGTTGGAGGCATTTGCCCTTGGAAAGGCTTCATTTCAAAAGATTTCAGGTGCGTCCACACGGCAGGAAGTATTCGATGCCACTTCGCCGACCCAGTTTCCGCCGCACATGGAAATCTCCGGGGAATGATCACCTCCTCGTCCGCCCTCAGCTCACAATCGCACGGCAGCCGGATACGTATGGGCCGGGGTGGTCATGAGTCACCCCAAGCGTCAGTTCGGCCGACTTGCACCTCGCCTTCAGGCCCGGTCTTCCGTGGGTAATCACGTATTCCTCCTCCTGGACCTCCGTGATCACCATGGCTGTCGACGGGTAGCACTTCAGCTGGCAGACCCGGCTCAAATCGCGAACCGTCCCCCCCGCAAAAAGTGCCCGTGCGCATTGAGGCCCGTGTACTTCGTCTCCCGCGAACCTTGGAAGGAAGCACAGCTGATCTTCATAGGGCCGGCATTGTCTCAGCCCGTTCCCCGCCACTGTCCTCACTGCCGGATTCGACAGGTTCTGCCTGTTCTCCGCGACAGCTAGGTACAAGCTGCCGTGCTCTATCACGCAGGTCTGCAGCCTCCACGCGAACGGTGTCGTTATGAGCTCGAACAGCTTCCACTCCCTCTTCTCGTGGCGGATCGGGACTCGGACCGTCACCGTGATCACTCCGCCCGAAATCGCACAGTCGGCTATCGCCAATTGGTAGTACCTGGTGACGCTGCCCCTACCGATGGCCAGTTCCTGCCCCGCCTTGCTCAGTTCCTCCTGAAGTCTGGTCAGGTCCTTTCGAAGTACGTCCGGATGTACGACGGCCATCGGCACCTGATGATGTCGGCAGGCTGTCAGGGCGTCGTTCTTCGCCATCAAGCGCCCCAAGTACACCACGTTCTTCACATTCTGCGCCACATGCCGTGCCATGTCATACATGTCCCCCTCATGAACGTTGTCTGATGTCTCCAAAAATTCCAACAGTGTCTTCTCTTGCCTCTCCAACTCTCTCAACTTGCCCGTCGTAGCCTTCATCGCTTCCCCCACCTGACTCTGGTACCTGTCGAACGCATTCGACGTTTCTCCAATCGTTTTCAAAGTCTCGTCCAGGCCAATCCTCATGGCCTGGACCTGTTTGCTCAAGGTGGACTCGTCCACAAGTAAGGTGTCCAGCCTATGCTGAGTCGCCACCCCACAACACCAACTCATCGCGTCGCCAATAAAGTCCAGTCCCCTCTTTGGTCGTCCCGACGTCGCCGTCATGTTCACCCGATCGTCTAGCCCCACGTACTGCGCCAGCTCCTCGCTCGCTACCCCCTGGATCTCGCTGAGGTAGCCCCTCAAGTTGCAGAATGGCCAGGGTCGCTTGTTGCAATCCCCGCGGCTCCTGGGTGGTCGCCAAGGGTCCATCGTCTGCGACAACCGGAAGGCCATCGAGTACTTCAACGGAATCGACGCCTCGTACCCAATCACGCTCGGCATCGCTCTCCAGTACGCCCCCGCCGTCACCTCGATCGGCGCTGAGACGTCCCCTCCTACGCCCAGGATTGCGCCCACGAGGACCACGAAGAGTAATGATCTAAACCTTAACATAAATGCAAAAAGAAATTAACTACATCCTAAATGACTATCACTAGATTCCCCCTTCGGATGTCTAGGCAGCATCCCCATCGGAATCCGCGCCACCCGGCGTCGGGGTCCACGGATCGTTATACGGCAGCACCCGACTGACGTGTACCACATCGGTAGCGTTCTTCACGCGGCCCGGTTTTCGCACTCGATAGTTCACCTCCCCGACGCGTTCTTCCACCGTATACGGCCCGAACCAGCGTAGCAACAGCTTCTCGCTACGCCCCACCTTCCGGATGGGGGTGAACACCTTCACCTGATCCCCCACATTGAAGTGAACGTCGCGATGCCTGGCGTCGTACTCCCGCTTCTGCTTCGCCTGGCTCCTCTCGATGTTCTCGGCCGCCTGACCCCTTGCCCACAGGGCGGTTTCCCGAATCCTGCTGGAGTCTGTGGGCGCCCCCGCTGGCACGAGGTTGGCCTCCGTCGGCAACACGGGCTCGCGACCATGCACCAGCATGAAGGGCGAAAATTGCGTGGTCTCCTGCTTCGCGCTGTTGTAAGCGAACGTGACCTGCGGCAGGTACTCATCCCAATCCGTCTGCTCCGTGTTCGTGTACATTGCTAACATGTCAGCTAGAGTGTGATTCAATCGTTCCGTCAATCCGTTGCACTGAGGGTGGTAACTCGTGGTGAACTGGCTGGCGATCCCCATCCGCCTCACCAGATCCTGCACGACCTCGGAACGAAAGGTAGCTCCTCTATCTGACAGAAGGTACTTTGGTGCGCCATGTCTCACCACAATATTTTCCAGGATGAATTTGGCCACCACCACCGCCGTCCCGTTGGGCAACGCTCCAGTCTCCGCCCATTTCGTCGCATAGTCCGTGGCCACGACAATCATAGTCTTCCCGTTTCGGCTCTTCTGAAACGGTCCTAGAAGATCTGACTCTCTCGAAGGGGTTGCCCACAGGAATGGGTTGTAGAAGCCCCTGCGGCTTCCGATTCGACGACCCTTTCCGCGCCTGGCAATCCTCACACCCCTTCACGTACCTGGTAACATCGCGTTGCATACTGTCCCAAAAGTACCTCGACCGCAGCCTGTTGTACGTTTTAGCGATCCCCAAATGTCCCGCTGTGGGGTCCTTATGATGGGAGAAGAGCATCTCCCCCACCAAGTCCCTCGGAACGACTACCAGCCGCGGCGACCCGATGGCGCTCACGTTCGCGCGATGTAGCACTCCATCCACCAGGCGGTAGTTCTTCGCCGCGCGCCTCACCGCAATCGAAGCGTCCCCGCCCTGCGGGTCTTCCAGAACCTGTATGAGTGCCCTCAACCTGGAATCGTCGCGTTGCAACTTCGCCAGGTCCCTCTCCTCCAGGAGAAACGTGGGAATCTCCTCGGCCGCCTGCTCATCCGCCGGAGTCGCCTCCCACACGGGGTTCCGTGACAAGCAGTCCGCATCCTGGTGCGCCACGCCTTTCTTATGGCTGATGTCGTACTCATACTCGCTGAGTTTTATCGCCCACCTGGCCAGACGTCCCTTCAAGTCCTTCGTCGTCTTCAACCAACACAGAGCGTGATGGTCCGTGATGACGCTTACATGACGTCCATGTACCAGATGGCGCAAGTACCCCAACGACCAGATAACAGCCAACGCTTCCAGCTCGGAGATCGTGTAATTCTTCTCGTTCTTCGTCAGGCTCCGGCTAACGTACGCCACTGGGTGCATGTCTCCTTCGGACTCCTGCAGTAATACCCCACCGATTCCGTAGGTGCACGCGTCCACCCGCAACTCGCAGTCCTTGGCATGATTGAAATGGACGAGAAGTGGTGCGGACGACATCCCCTGTTTGAATGCGGACTCCTGACTTTCGCCCCAAATAAACGACTGGTCTTTCCGCGTCATCTCGTACATGGGTTGTGCCAGCTTCGCGTAATTCGGGATAAATTTCCGGTAATAGTTGCACATCCCCATGAACTGCTGTACCTGCTTCACCGAACGCGGCGTCGGAAACCGCGTAATTACCTCCACCTTCCCCGAGTCTGGGGAAATGCCTTGGGGTGTCACCTCGTAACCCAAAATCTTCACCTCCGTCTTGGCAAAATCACACTTCTTCGGCTTCAGTGTGAGTCCGGCGCCGCGCAGTCTCTCGAACACTTTCCTCAGCCGCCGGACATGCTCCTCAAAAGTCTCCGAAAAAACGACGATGTCATCCAGATAGATCAACACCTCGCTCCACTTCATCCCCTCGAAGACCTGATCTGCCAGACTCTGGAAAGTGGCGGGCGCGTTACACAACCCGAACGGAAGGACGTTGAACTCGTAGAGTCCTTGGCCCGGCACGATGAAAGCCGTGTACTCCTTGCTGTACTCCTCCATTCCCACTTGCCAGTAACCACTGAAGAGGTCCAGCGTGGAGAAGTACCGCGCCCCCCCTAAGTATGTCATCAACTCGTCAATGTTCGGAATGGGGTAAGTCCTCTTCCTGGTGACGCTGTTCAACCTCCGATAATCTACGCAGAACCGGTACTGACCATCCTTCTTTTTCGCCAGAACTATGGGACTAGCCCACGGGGACTTACTCTGACGCACCACCCCGTGCGCCAACATCTCCTGGACCTGCTGGTCAATTACCTGCCGCTCTTTCTGGGACACCCGGTACGGTTTACTCTTCAGCGGATCAGCCCCCTGCACGTCGATGTCATGCTGTACCAAATCCGTCCTTCCCATCTGAGATGTCTCTTCCGCGAAAACATCCGGAAATTCGGACAACAGCTTCCGCATCTCCGCCCCCTGCTCCTGGTCCAGCTGCTGCCCAATGTTGCACCCCCGAGGGTCGAACATGTGGGTGGAGTCATCTTCGCCATCCAGGAGACAAACCAGAAAGTTCTCCTCCTCGGTCGTGTGCGCCCTCACGAAATGGCCGACCGCCGTGCCCCTCAGCAAGGTCACGACACAGTTCCGCTTTGACGTAATCCGCATCACCATGCTGGCATTCCGCTGCGTCATCACTCCTGACGTCACCGCCACACCTAGTCTCCGTAAGGAAGCGTCGTGCGTACGAAATTGGAACCCTGACCTACTGCCCCGTTTTTCTTGCAGGATCGACTCCACTACGACTGTAATGGTGCCTCGACTCGGTACACGGTAGTCCCGACTAAGGCGCACCGCATACCTCTCGAACGGCTCTACATCCACGGCCAAGTTCGCGTACGCCTGGCTCTCCTGAGCAAAGGGCACCCGGAACGGCACCGGCCTCATCCCTTTGGCGACCCCCTCGCCAAAGTCCAGAACTACCCCCTGAGCCGTCAAGAACTTCACCTTCAAGATCACCGGCCTCGGGGACTGCTCAATCACCAAGGCTTCACATCTTATGCGGACTCCCCCAAACAGAATGTCCAAGTCCGTCACGCCTGCAACCGATACCGTATCGTTGCTCACCGTCCTCAACACCGGCGGGTTCGTCATCTTCCTCACGGTCGTCGCAAAATTCCGTCTTACTATGTTATAATACGCCCCCGTGTCCAGTATTATACTCGTATACACGTCATTCACGCTACCCCTGACCGTGAGAATTCCCGTCTTCTTCGGGGCCACTGTTGTCAGCGCAGCTTCCCGGGCGACGCTGGGCCCTAATCTTCGCGCCGCCCGCGGCCGTTTGGGGATGCCTCCCGTGAAAACGACACCCTCCTCTCCGACCTCAAAACACCCCGCGCCGAACTACAGGTCGCAGCGCAGTGCCCCATGCCATCGCAATTGAAACATCTCACTCGACCGTCGGCGGTGCGGGTCCTTGGCTGAGAGTTGCGATCCCCCGACGACTGCCTGCCGCGCCCCGAATGTCCGCCAAATCCTCCGCGGGTGCCTCCCCCGCGATACTGCGTATCCCGTCGGAAGTCATCGCGGCCCGTCCGCCAGCTGTCCTCTTCGCTCTCCACCGCGCGCTTCGCCTCTCCCGACGTCGCGATACAGGCTAACTGACTCATTGCAGACGTCAGCGTCCTCAGCTTTATGTCGCTTATTCTCAACACGATCTGCTGCAAGTCCGACATCTTCGTGTTATTCACCGCGAGAGTAAGGTACAGCTCAAAGTAAGAGGCGTTCAACCCGGACTCAAACTGATCTTGGAACACCTCGAAGGCCATGTTCGTATCAACCTCATCTGCCAACGCCTGCAAGTCGTAAAAGTAGGCCTTGATGTCCTCGCCTTCCCTCTGCTTCCGCGTGTTGAATTTAAACTTCGTGAGCCGGCGCGCGCTGCCGCCCCCGAACTCGCGAACAAAATCTTCCTTCACCCCCTTCCAAGTCTTGGCGGAGTTCTCATCATTCGCCCTGTACTTCGCGTACCAATTATTGGCGGCCCCCTCCAGGAACGACCCCAAATAATTAAGCTTATGGGCATCATCCCAACCGTTCGCTACCGCGGTCCTTTCGTACGTGCTCACGAACTCCACGGCATTGGAAGACGCCGGCGCAAATAGGGGTGGCGATAAAAATTTAGGGACTGAAGGTGTCCTACCTTGTACCGTGGCTTCCCTCAACGTCGTGTCCGCCATCATGCGCTCCTGACGCCTCTGCACAGGTGGTTCGACCGGACGCTCAGCTTCCACCCTCCGTAGCGGCGTAACCTCTGGGGTGGGCTGATCCTCCGCTGCCCGATCGACGGGTACCACCTCCGGATGCTGTTCCTGAACCTCCTCGACCGGAATTGGAACAGGCTCCCGCAACAGCGTGTCCTGCGACTCCGGATGTTCCGTCTTCGTGGACCAAATCTTCTCCACCACCACCGGCACCACCACCGTATTGCGCTCACCCGCCACGCGCTCAGCTTCTCTTTCCAACACACGTAATTTACTTCTCGTTATGATCTGTCCGTCTCCCTCGAGTTCAACCGTTTTTCTCGCTGCAGTTGGCGATCTCACCAGCAATTTGCTCGGCTCAAAAGGAGTCGCCACGTCGTGCGCTTCCGAACTGCGATGCTGGGGTTGGAACCCCTTATACTCCTCAGTGGCCCCCTTTTGCCACATTCACCCGCTTCGTGGAACCGCACCCAACGCCACGTCAGCCGCCGGCGCGAACACAACACACGACGTCACCACCACAAACCGCCCGGAGACAACTTGCAAGAAAACACCACGACCCGGATTTGGCGCCTCCACCATGTCACGAATAAACCGTTCGTGTAGGGGGGTGTAGCTATGTCGCCTGGGGATACCGCCTGATTCTCCAATAAAACAATCCAGCCCACTTACATTCTTTTATTGCCAAACCGCCAGACCGCCCGCGAGCCCCCAGGACCAACTGCCCGCTCACGGCCGGGTTTCCCCCGAGAACACCTCGGTTCCCCCAACACATTTTGGGGCCGTCTTATGCCTAAAACCCTTAGTCGGCATGGGTTCAGACAATGACCCATGCCGATTGCTGAACTTATTACTAAATGCTGACGCCATCGGAAGCACTTCCGTGTCGCAACCGGTGGGGTCACCGAACCACCGAACCCGAATGCACCGACGTAATTTGGGCATTCACCAAATTACGCCACAATATCGATAGATTTATTCAGGAGCGTATTAATACATTGTACATAAAGGTAAGTGGGCGACTGGTCATGCCCGCACAGGTGAATCTTAACTATAGGTAGGTCAAATGTTATCAGATAAGTGTATGCATGGTTTCATATATAAATATCCACAACACTCCGGATGTGGAAGTTCTGGGAAAAGACCATCTTCACCTTTACTTACCAACGTAGCCGTGGGGCGAAAAATTAAGTAACATTATTGCATGTACTGTAAGCAATTGAAAACACAAATAGCTCGACATTTTCAAATATGTCATGCTGATGAAAAAGAAGTTGACAATTTATTCAAGTATTCGAAAAACTCGGCAGAACGTCGCAAGGCTTTAATTGACTTGAAAAATAAATCAAATGCCATTTACAACAGCAAATGTGACCCCATGAATAGAATTCCTCTAAGAAGATCTCAAAATATTGATAAGTTTGTTGAATGCGTCAATTGTCGAGGGCTAATTTCTTCAAAGAACTTTGGTCGACACAACCAATTATGTGAGAAAAGACCTCCGAATAGAAAACATCGTTTACGGTTTTCTAGAGCTGTAATGGAAATGAATGCAAGCGATGCTAAAATGATAGTTATGGAGACAACATTTTGAGAAAACTCGTTGAAACTCTTGGAAATGACGAATTGAGTAGCATTGTGAAAACGGATGCTAGCTTGATGCGTTACGCAAGAGTGAAAAGCTTTGAAAATCGTGGTGAAGGTATGAGGAACTATGCATATCATAAAACGCAGATGCGTCGTGGAGCCCAGATCTTACTAGAAGCGAAAAAAATCAGTAAATCAATAAGAAACTTTGGAGACTTAGTCAAAGTGACTGAATTTGATACTTTAATCGAAGCCGTGATGAACTTCTGCGGAATTAGAGACCACGAATCTTACGAGATTGGGAAGAATAGCACTGTGCCTTACATTTTCTATTTACTTAGACATTGTGCCGATTCAGAATATCATGAAAGGGTCAAAGCTGGAGAAGATCCGGACAGCGTCGATATCGTACGCCTAACTTATCTTTATTGGAAGGCAAACAGCCATCAGTTAAATTTTGTAATATAATTGCAAATGAGTTTGCGTCCCAGGTAGGGAATAGAACTGGGGTCCTGTTATATTCCTACGTACAATATCGCCTGAAAACCATTAAAAATTAACCATTGTCATTTACAACGATGTCTCATCTCTAGGTACACTTTAATTCACAAAATTGAATTATGAAATGAGTGTTCATTATAAGTTCGCTATTTATCTTAATTTATTTTTATTGTTTGAGAATTAACCAATTTATTTCAAATATAGTTTTAGTTCCAGCTTTTTAATGTTTGTTAGAAATATTCATTTGTGACTGTTCATCACAATTAATGTGTTTGCATAACTAAACCTTTCTGTTCATTCCATTTTAAATATTAAATATGTTGCATATATCCTGTGAGTTTGTCATTCAATGTCATCAACATCTAAGTTCAAGAATACTGTTCAGAAATTGGGATTGCCTTGATTTCTTTTGAAGTATTTTGTACCCTTGAAGCACGAAATGATTTAACCTGGGAAAGTAAAAGTAAAGAGAGGACGCACTAACTAAATCCCCTCTGTAGACGAAATACTGATTCATCAAATTAACAAAAGTCATCAGTTGGTACTACTTGCTGTAGTTATCGACCGTGAACTTCAGATATAGGAACCGTGGACAAAATATATGTTTCGTCCTTGTTGTGGACTCATCAGTACGGTATACCTAAAAACTTGCCTGCGTGTTCCCCTCTACAAGGTCGATTGATCTTCCGTTGTTGACCACAGAGGAGTAATGAATTTGCTATTAAGTCTTAGGAGCATCATTCAAAAACCGAATTTTCTTGATTGTCTGCGGTCATTCTCAAATTTCTTCCTACGTGTACGGAAATCTTAAAAAAATAACACCCTCATAATCGGGTACGTTTCAAAAAAATTAGCCCGACAACTGTTGACCCAATTTTTTACACATGAAAGGACAAAGTCAATCCTATCTGTTGACGCAAATCGGATAATTTATTAAATTAAGAAAAGTTTTGAAGTTATCAATGTGAAAAAGAAGGTTTTACTGCAAGTTTGCTATTGAGATGTTTATTGAAAATGTAATTTCCAAAAACTCTAGTTTCAAACTAATTTTCAATTTACTGTGATTTTCCTAAAATATTTCATTACATGTCTCGGTATGATCAATTCGTAATTTCCCGATAATGGGACACGTTGCAACAATGGGGTGTGATTACACAATCATAATGCGACAAGTGTCGGAGCGGTCTATGGTACAAATGGTAAAAAAATTACCAATAAAAAGACAAGGTCAACGAAACTGAATCAATCTCATCTGTTGACGAAAATCAGATGAGACAGAGTTTTAACGTCATCAGAGCAAAAAACTCATTTCATGTGCAAGTCTAGGACTTGAATGTTAATTCAAAAAAGAATTTCCAGAAAAAAAAACAAATTTTTATGCTACCACGATTTCACTAAAACCTTTCCCTACATGTCTCAATATGATCGAATAGTAAAATCCCGATAATAAAACACGTTGCAACGATAGGGTCATTTCATACAATCATAACGTGACTAGTGTTGAAGCGGTCTATGGAACAAATCGTAAACAATTTACCAGTAAAAGGACAAGGTGAACGAAACTGAATCATCCCTTCTATCGACATATATTTGTTGATTCATCAGATTAGACAGAGTTCTGAGGTCATCAGAGCGCAAAGCAATTTTCAAGTGCAAATCCACGACTGGAATGTTAATTCGAAAGAGAATTTCCAAGAAAACTAGAAATTTCCATCTATAAGCGATTTCCCTGAAATCTTCCCTGCATGTCTCAATATGATCGAATAGTGATATCCCGATAATCGAACACGATACAACAATAGGGTGTAATTATACAATCATAACGCGACAAGTGTTAAAGCGGTCTATGGAACAAATAGTAAAAAAACTTTCCAATGAAAGGACAAAGTGAACGTTATTAAACCAAGTTCATCTGTCGACAAAAGTCTTATGATTTATCAAATTAAACAGTTTTCACGTCATCAGTGCGAAGAACAATTTTCAGCTGCAAGTTCGGTACTAGATTGTTAATTCGAAAGAAAATTTCCAAAAAAACTAGAAATTTTCATCTAAATGCGATTTCCCTGAATTAATTCCCTACATGTCTCAATACGATGGCATAGTAATATCCCGATAATCAAACACGATACTACAATAGGGTGTAATTATACGATCATAACGCAACAAGTGTTAAAGCGGTCTATGGAACAAATAGTAAAAAATCTTTCCAATGAAAGGACAAAGTGAACGTTACTAAACCAAGTCAATCTGTCGACAAGATTCTGATGATTTATCAATTTAAACAGAGTTCTTACGTTATCAGTGCGAAGAACAATTTTTGAATGCATGTTCAGTGCTAGATTGTTAATTCGAAAGAAAATTTCCAAAAAAACTAGAAATTTTCATCTAAATGCGATTTCCCTGAATTAATTCCCTACATGTCTCAATACGATGGCATAGTAATATCCCGATAATCAAACACGATACTACAATAGGGTGTAATTATACGATCATAACGCAACAAGTGTTAAAGCGGTCTATGGAACAAATAGTAAAAATCTTTCCAATGAATGGACAAAGTGAACGTTACTAAACCAAGCCAATCTGTCGACAAGGTTCTGATGATTTATCAATTTAAACAGAGTTCTTACGTTATCAGTGCGAAGAACAATTTTTAAATGCATGTTCAGTGCTAGATTGTTAATTCGAAAGAAAATTTCCAAAAAAAACTAGAAATTTTTATCTAAATGCGATTTTCCTGAATTAATTCCCTACATGTCTCAATATGATGGCATAGTAATATATCGATAATCGGACACGATACAACAATAAGGTGTCATTATACAATCATAACGCAACAAGTGTTAAAGCGGTCTATGGAACAAATAGTAGAAAATCTTTCCAATGAAAGGACAAAGTGAACGTTACTAAACCAAGTCCATCTGTCGACAAAAGTCTTATGATTTATCAAATTAAACAGTTTCACGTCATCAGAGGGAAGAACAATTTTCGGCTGCAAGTTCAGTACTAGATTGTTAATTCGAAAAAAAATTTCCAAATAAACTGGAAATTTTCATCTCAATGCGATTTTCCTGAATTAATTCCCTACGTGTCTCAATATGGTTGCATAGTAATATCTGGATAATCGAACACGATACTACAATAGGGTGTAATTATACAATCATAACGCAACAAGTGTTAAAGCGGTCTATGGAACAAATAGTAAAAAATCTTTCCAATGAAAGGACAAAGTGAACGTTACTAAACCAAGTCAATCTGTCGACAAGATTCTGATGATTTATCAATTTAAACAGAGTTCTTACGTTATCAGTGCGAAGAACAATTTTTGAATGCATGTTCAGTGCTAGATTGTTAATTCGAAAGAAAATTTTTAAAAATAACTAGAAATTTCCATCTAAATGCGATTTTCCTGAATTAATTCCCTACATGTCTCAATACGATGGCATAGTAATATCCCGATAATCGAACACGATACAACAATAGGATGAAATAATACAACCATAACGCGACAAGTGTTAAAGAGGTCCATGGAATAAATCGTAAAAAAAATTACCAATAAAGGGACAAGGTAAACGGAACTGAATCAATCCCATCTGTTGACGTAAATTTGGTGATTTATCAGATAAGACAGAGTTCTTACGTCACCAGTGCGGAAACCAATTTTCAAGTGCAAGTCTAAGACCAGAATGTTAATTGGAAACAATATTTCCAAAAAAAAACTAGAAATTTTCATCTAAATGCGATTTTCCTGAAATCTTTCCTGCATGTCTTGATATGATCGAATAGTAATAGCTCGATAAAAAATCACGTTGCAATTATACGGTGTAATTATACAATCATAACGCGACAGTTGAAGCGGTATGGAACAAATCGAAGAAAATCTTACAATGACGGGACAAAGCCAACGATACCAAATCAATCCCATCGTTGACAAAAATCTGATGACTTATTGCATTCACAAAAGTTCTTCAATGCGAGAAACAATGTTTTACTGCAAGTTTGACATTTGAATGTTAGTTTGTAAAGATAATTTTTGGCAGAAAACGTAGAATTCTCCTGCATGTCCCAGCATAAGCGAATAATAATCGGGTGATATTCGCATACGTAATAACAGCGAAGTCAAATTATACATTTAAATCAAAATACGGGCGAAATGGATACAGAAAATTTTTAGAGGTTGATTTTTATTTATGAATTTCATCATTGAAATTTTTATTTTTCAGTGAATTAACCCATCAGTTGACGTATAACTGAAATTTCTACAATATTATTCAAATTAAATATTTGTCAATGCAATTTGGATTCAATTCAGTTATTTAAACGGAAAATCGCCGTTTTACATATGTATGTATCTCTGGACATTTATTTTCCATGACTGTCACTGCATTATGTGTCAGTATAAGCTGATTGTCATTATTTCTTAACGTTAACCTAAAAATCATTCGAACATCAACAAAAACGCTGATCCTCAAAGCAGTCAAATTCATCATAAACATAAATTGGATAATTTACAACAAACGGAAGAATTCCTGGATGTTGTCAGAATAGTCGTGGTTAATTATTGATTTTTGCCTCAAAATCTCCAATTACTTGAATAATCATCTCTTATAGGTTTCAGGTTTCTCGGTAGGAAACTGAAGAAAATCTACAGCATTGAACGCAGTGATTCAACAAATTCAAATGTGCACCAAACCGGTATTCACGATGACCCTGCAACAGGAGATATTGAGACGTAATTATTGAAAATGCAATGCAAGTAGGAATCAAATTAATTTTTTGAAATAATCTCAAGAAGAGTATTGTTCCAGGTGGCATTTGGTTTAGATGCTATAAGAAGGGTCTAAATAGAAGTTCATGTAACCGTTATACTGCCTTAGATTCGAGCATATTCCTGGAAATTCGTTAACTTTAAATTGTGGATTCGAGTCAGAGTTCTATTCCAATGTTCTACTGAAAAAATTATAATATTTATCTCTTATTAAGAATGTGATGATACACACTTTTTCCGGAACACTTTTGACATAATTACGGAAAGAACTAGTTTTATGGAAAGCTTTTAACTAAAGATATATGATTTGTTCAAATTACTAGGTTTGAAATTTGCAAACCATATTTTATATCTATTTTATAATCGCATTGATTGATTGATGATAAATGCTGTTAATTTATGTTATCAGGACAAGATATGAAGTAAAAAGAATCTGGAATTTGTGTCGAAATTGAACATATTAAAGATTTATTTATTCTTATGCATTTCCTCCATTGAGCATGGATACGAACCAAAAATTGCGATTCCGGTGAGAATTAAGTGAAATCGCGACAGATCATAACGAGACACTGCGGTGTCTCGATATGATGCCAAGTGCGGTGATTAATATTATTTTTATTGTTTTTATGTTCATTATCATTACAATCATTAAGGGAATTGTTATTATTATTCGCATTATGCATAGAAATGAAAAAAAAATATTAAATAATTAATTTATTGAATTTACCCACCTCTAATTTCGACTACGTATTTATCGAATTTAAATATACCGCATATTATAACTCGAAATTTCTTAATTTTTCCAATTCAAATATCCCGCATTTTTTAATTTGAATATGTCATATTTTTTTATTCGAAAATCCCCATTTCAAAAATTCAAATTGGCCGCCATAATTTTTTAGTGGGAAAATTCGATTTCTCACTAATTCAAATACCCCGCCATTTTGAAATTATTATTTTTCAATTTCACTCAGAACGCCTGGAATTTATACTATTAATTATACATCTTACATCTGAAACGTAGACCGCCGCAATGTAGACAACTTGTTCGGCTGAGGTCCCAGAACCTACCTCCTTACTCTACTTACCTGGATTGTGGAAGAAAAGGAAACTGGAACGCATCGAGCTGGGTCAGGAGTCGGGAAAGGACGAAGTGCTTCTGCCGAATTCGTATTGTTTGAACGTTATATCCTCCGCTGGATGATCACGGCAACACCGTTGTAAGTACGTTCAGCCCGAGTTTCCAGCTTAGATCGTTGAAAAATGAGCGCGGTGGTTCGGACCGAGCTCCGAGCTCCAGTCCCTGATGAATGGTCGCAACGATTCGGACCGAGCTCCGAGCTCTAGTCCCCGGAAGATGAGCGCGGCGATTCGGACCGAGCTTCGAGCTCTAGTCCCCGAAAAGTGGACGCGTCGGTTCGGACCGAGCTCCGAGCTCTGATCCTCGAAAAATGGCGAGGCGATTCGGACCGGGCTTCGATCACTAGTCCCTGAAAGTTGGCCGCGGCGATTCGGACCGAGCTCGATGCTCAAGTCCCCGAGAGGTATTTTTCGAAGGCAATTCTTACTTGGGAGGGTTTTTCCGTGAGTCCGTAGATGCGTCGCGAGCGAGATGCCGAGAATCAGTCTCGAGCCGGTTCACTGCGGCTTTATTTATAGCTAGTCCCCTACCAGGTGGCCCCTGTTTAGTCTTCCCCCACTCCGCTCTAGCCACGCCGTTCTAGGGGTTTTGGAGGACCGAGGTTGGTAGTCGTAGCGCGCTTTATTGCAGATTCCTATCTGATCCTCGTTTTTAGTTACGACCACAGATGGCGCCAGTCGGTGAAGATTGAAAGATGACAGCAATTAAAAATATTCTTCTTCCCCATAAAACAACAAAACAACTCTCCAATTAACTAAAGGTAAATTCTAAAATTAAATCACGCCGCGCAGTTGAAACGTCTCGCGCGGTACACGCCGGGGTGCGGCTCGTTTCAGTCCCCCCCGAAACTTTAGGTGATGAACAGGTCGGCCAAAAGTCCTTTCTCAACTTTTTCCCTTCCAGCCCCTCACTCGAAGACGACCGATTCGTTCGCTGAAAGTTTCCCAATTTAGCGGCCTAGCCGCTTCGCACACAACTTCCGGAATCTCCGGTAGTCACCGGTGCGACGTCGTCCGCGGGTACCGCGCGATTTTGTTGTCGTCGGCGGCTCTTGATGAGTTGATTCGGGAAGAACGGTTGCGGTGACTTTTACCACATCTGGCGTTGGCACGTGCTCGACATCCATGGGTAGGTCGGGCAACGCTTTTTCTAGTTCCTGAAGGTAGTATAGGTTGACCTCCTGCACCACGTCGACGTCCTCGCAGACTGGAGTGAGAGAGGTCGTCTCGGGTTCGACCACCTCTGGGGCCGCAGCAGCCGTTGTGGTGGCGTCTACTACATTTGACGCTTGCGGCGAGTCTTGGTTTATTACTGCCATGGATTTCCCGATTCTCCGGTGGCAATGGGGGTAGTTTTCGACGCAGTCGTCTTCTGAATGTGTCGCTCGTCAAATAACCGCTCCGCCTCCAGAAATAGTAGCTCGTTAATGATAGCTGCTGGGGTGGCCGGCGGTGGACGAACGAGTTTCCGTGCGTATATCGCCGGCTTCTTCTTTGGGCAGCATGGTGGTCGGGGACGAAGGACCCGGAGGGGCACGAAAGCCGGCGGGGTCTTGATGGGTTTGCGTAAGGCGACCTTGCTTCCATCAGTGTTACAGAACCTCCGGGGCGGAATCACTGGCTTTTTTCTCCGGTGTCGGGTTTCGGGCGACGTGGTGACGCGGGTCGGCGGGTCGGGAAACATCCCGTCGTCGATGTCCATGGGAATGGGCGTAGTCGCCCACTCTTGTAGTACCTGGTCCAGCTGGGCCAAAACCCGGTCGTTGGGTAATGTTCCGTACATCTTTGATTCGCTGTAAAACGTTGACATGAGGATTTGCCACAACCCGATATGGACCCGCGTAGATGAGCTGGAATTTCTGATTGATTCCCTCAGCGGCATCAGAGACTCGATTTCGGCGTAGCAAGCCTAAATCGCCTAGTTGGTAAGTTTTGATCAGCCCTTTCTGTTGCTTGATGCGTTTCAACGACATCTTAATTAGGTGTTGCCGAACCTGGCCTTGGATTTCTTCCAATGTTTCCTGAGGCTGACGCAAGTACCCGGAAATCACCGAATCCAGTAGCAGTTCTGGTTTACGTCCGAAAATCGTTTCGTAGGGCGTGCGACCGATGCTACTGGACGGGGTTCGATTCAGGCAGTCCTTGATTCGTCCAAGTACATGAGCCCAGGACCGGTGATTCCTTCATATACCGTTCCGAAGGGTTGGAGCTGGCGTGTCGAACTGAGGAATAAGTCACTCGTATGCCTTGTGCTTCCAGCTCGGAGCGTCAAACTCGCGACGTGAACTGGGTTCCGTGATCACTTAAGACGGATTTTGGACGAATGGTGGGAAGGAAGTCATTCAGCATACGATTCACGGCGGTTTTTCGCGTTGGCCTTCTTCATACCGAACAGCTTCACGTATTTGGAAAAAATGTCGACGGCCACGAGGATGTAGGTCACTTTTCCTCTTCCTTGCGGCAGAGGCCCGTAGAAATCTACAGCCACCAGATCCCCGACGTTTTCGGCCAGCACCGGCTGTATCGGTCCCTCGTAGTGGCAGTTCCGATGTTTGGTCTTGTGACATAGGTCGCAGGTGGCTATCGTCTGCGCGATTTCTTTGTGCATTCCTGGCCAATGTAAACAGTGACGCATTGTCAAGAACACCTTGGCGTTCCCGAAGTGTCCCAATTCGTGATGGTAGTGCCAAATCAGTCGCTTCCGGAGTTCCTGTGGAACGACAATGGCTTCCTCTTCCTGACCGAAGTTGTGGTAGAGAAGTATTCCGTCTCGTGAAGAGTAGGTGTTCCCGATGGTTTCTGATTCCTGTGGCCGGACGGTGATCTCTCTTTGAAGAATCTGTGCCGTAATTTTTCGTCCTGATTCTGTAGATCATGCAAGTTTCGAAGGTTCTCCAAAAGGTCTGCTGTTCCCTCTACCGTGAAGGTGGCTAGGATCGGGTCGGATTCAGGAAGATCTTGCGGACCGGCGGGAAAGCGGGACAGGATGTCGGCCACGCGGTTCTTGGCTCCGGAAATGTGTTCAATTTGAAAGTCGAACTGTTGCATGAACAGCACCCACCGCGTAATTCTTTCATTGAGGAAATGTCACTTCTTGACAAACGTTAAAGCATGATGATCGGTTCGGATTATCATCTTGGCCCCCTGTAAGTAGAGCCTGAACTTTTTCAGCGCATGAATAATACTCAAAAGTTCCTTTTCCGTAGTGGTGTAGTTCAGCTCACTTCTTAAGGTACGATTCCTACACAGCTACTTCGTGCAGCCGCGACACAAAGCCGCCGCGACTGGAAGTCGCTCGACGGCTGAGTTCGGCCGCTTGACATCTCGGCCCGACGTTTTACTAATAACAAAGCGAAAACGGCCCCAAAATATGTCGTTTGTGGTCTTTGGCATAAGTAGAACCAGACTGGACTTTGTTTAACAATTTAGACGTTGAAGAAGGGCGTTTTAATTTTGATAACAACCGAATAACGGTTAAATTTATGAAAATTGCGTTTCCAACATTCACAACATCTTCAGATACAATTGAGTTATCGACGTGTTTTTTTTTACGAAAATGACCAACACAAAATTATCTTTACTATGATGCTATTGACGCTATTGAATGATGTGTATTAGTTTGTTCAAATAATCATTGATTGTGCTGCTTCGCTGCGACTACTTTAATATTTTCAGTGAGCGAGAAAAATTTTTATTTGCGGAAATTTTCATCAACATGCTGCGAAGCAATTAAAGTGAATACATGGAGGAAGTTTTTGTTGGAATAATTATTCACCTCGGACTTATGGTTATTGAATTATAATTTTTTTAGAAATTTTCACTACGACAATACTTTAATAATATCGCTAATTTCAACATTCATTAGCAGTATTTACAACTAAACATATGGTTTCAAAGCAGGTACCAAAAAACTGAAGAAAAAATAGTTATCCATGGATTACCAATTTATTTAGATAAATAACTTTCGTGGGTTGCTACTACTGAGCGTTCATTAATGAAAGTAATCAGAACAGACCATGTTAGTCAGAATTTGACTATTGTCTGACTTTTGCAACAATTAAATCCTCACTGACATAGCTTTCTGTGATTACTTTCATTGATGAACGCTCTGTATATGTGCCATTGCTACAAAAATAATTAGTAAAATTGCATGACCCAAAGTAAATTTCGATGTTTCAATAAAATTTACGTTATTTTCATCTATAAATTTTGTCGACATACAATAATTAATACAATAGTTTGTATTACATCCAATTGCGATCATCTAGGTTGGTATTAAAATTGAAAAATAAATAAAATTTTCAGAAAAGTACTTGTTTTCGACAGCTTAGTTTTTACTTTTTGGTTTTTATCCATCAGGAGCAGGAGGCCATACCTTATTCTATTCGGATTGGAAACTCTAATTATTTGATGAAATTATTCAGCGGCTTTGTCACATGGTGATTTCACATTATTTATAAGTAACTACGTATACCTAAGTCTATGTATTTCGAATAAAGTATGAAACCAACATAAGTATCGACGCAGATAATTTAATTACTGTCTGTTTGTTACAACAATTAAATGCGGTGTTGCAAAGCCTACTCTAAATATTTCCATTAATTAACTGTCGATATTATAGTGTTTAAAGATTGGCGACTTTCGTGGTCGGTGTGATGTCTGTTAGCTCGCGGAGAGCCCCAAAGTCTTTTTTAGAAATCTCTAGGGCCAATTTTTGATTATGATGGAAAAGCACAATGTGGCAATGCTGCTGACTTCAATAATAAGTAATTTTCCCACCTGATATACACCGGAATAATTTTTTGGTAATATGGCGGTCGAAATTTGAAATTTAACTCTTTCCATAATTGACCTCATTTCTTTGGAAATGGATAACTGTCTTTCACATAAGTTTTGAGATACTGCATCTTTTCGGTTTTGGAAATGTTTGCATTTTTGTGTATCACTTTTCCGAAAATATCCTGGAACGTTGTTCAATCTTCACATTTCCCATCGAATATCGGTACTTTTATTTCTGGCAGCTTCACGTTAGTGGAACGTGTAGATTCGTTTTGAATTCTTCAATTCAACGCCTCAGATACTTCGGCATATCTGCTGCGCGCATTTTCAAATTTTCTTTCAGCAAAGTACTCGTGTTGGAACTTTGTTTCCATCGTTCTAAGCTCGGAAGCTCTCCTTCCGCTTGATTTATTGTACTTTGAAGTTCCTGGATCCGGACTTGCTCTCGTATCTGACGTGACCCCTCTTTTTTTCCGGCCGAACCTCCGGCTTCCGATTCGGATGTCATCACTTGTTCTACTCTCCCAAACAGCAGCGCTTTCTGGGTGTTAATATATGTCGCTGTATCATTGTACATCGCTCTCATTTCATGAAAATAATCTATCTTGAAGTAACTCGCTTGCTCAGTTGATTCGTCTCTGAGCTGACTCAATTCTTCATTATTTTTCTTGGCTTCCTCCCAAAGAGACTTCAGTAAAGCGCCTTTTTCATAAAAATATTGTTCTGTCTTTCTTGATGCAGAATCTTTTTTCATGTTATTTAGGATTCCCTTGATGTCCTGGCCCACTTTTTCTTGGGCACTGCTGACTTCATTGAGGGCTTCCATGGCGACCGATGAGATATGGAACACTCACTCGACTCACCACTAACCGAAACTTTTCGATTCCCGACGAAATCTATTCCGCGACATGCACAGAACCATATTTTTTTACTTCAATAGGTTTTATTATTTTTAATGCCCGAACATTCCTTGGAATTTTCCCGGTACATTTTTCTTAAACTTGCGAACTTTTCCACTTATTGCTTATTTAGTTTCAAGTTGGCTCAAAGGACCATGTTCAAGTGTCCAGGGAGAGATTTGCGTAATTTTACGACGGAGTTCAATGCAATACGAAACTTGTATACAGGGTGTCCAGAAATTAGCCTGCAATAATTCGCCCGATGATTCCTCTATAAAAACGATGAAAAAAAGTTCTAATGAACGTATGTCGAGAATCGCTTCCTAAGGGAGATATACCCCCTGAAAGGTAGCCCCCCTATGATGGTTTATGTTAAATATCTCCAAAACTGTTCAAGATTAAGAAATCATATTTGGTACAATTATTAACCTTTTTATGCTCAATAAAATGGACTAGGAAAGAATTCAAAATTTTCACCAGGGGCGGGTCATCCAGGGGGGGCCGTGGTGAAAAATCTTCCTAATTTTTTTGTATGATGCTTTTTTCGAGTTTGAACCACATATTATGAAATTATGAGTTTTTTTTACGAAAAAAAGGTACTCTTGGTAAACATCGATAGGAGGCGCCACATTCGAAATAAATCGATCTTACCATAAAATTTTTTTTCTCATTTCTGTTGAAATGTTCCATTTCAAGCAGTATTTTAGTCAAGACTTCATGATTAGCAATCTAACATCACTGACCACATCAAAGACTTGGACATTAATTAGAAAATGCAACATTTAGGATAGAAAACGTTGCCCCAGATCTTACGACGTGACACCCCCGTAATAGTTGGAAAGGTTATCATTGAATTCAATTAAAAATGTTGCATTGTTTGTTGAATTTTCAAATTTTAGTGATGTCAGATTGCTATTCAAGCTGTCTTGACTAAAATACTACATTTCAACAGAAATTAGAAAAAAAAATTAATGTTAAAATCGATTTATTTCGAATGTGGCGCTTCCAATCGATGTTTACCAAGAGTACCTTTTTTTCGTAAAAAAACTCCTAATTTCATAATATGGTGTTCAAACACGAAAAAAACATCACACAAAAAAATTAGGAAGATTTTTTACCACGGCCCCCCTAGATGACCCGCCCCTGGTTGAAATTTTGAATTCTTCCCTATTCCATTTTGTTGAGCATAAAATAATTGTACCAGATATGATTTCTTAATCTTGAACAGTTTTCGAGATATTTAACATAAACCATCATAGGGGGCCTACCTTTCAGGGGGTATATCTCCCTTAGGAAGCGATTCTCGACATACGTTCATTAGAACTTTTTTTCATCGTTTTTATAGAGGAATCATCAGGCAAATTATTGCAGGCTAATTTCTGGACACCGTGTATGTATACAGTCTCAAAGTACCCACAGGTGCATTTGTTTTCGGAATCCAGACGGTTCAGAATTTTAGCAAGGTAGTATTACTGGTTGCCTGAATTTCTCTTTTTTTCTAATTTAGCATTTAAGTTGGCAACCCTACATGAACAGTCCGTCGAACGGCGATACCACGATCAGCTGTTCGATGTTTTCCAAGCGGGGGATGGCAGATGATGATGGCAGAATTCAATCCTTCGGGAAATCTTGTTTCTGCCCTTCTCGATGGAATGGGTCTTTCAGGGGGTAATTAAATTGCATTATGTGCCCCGAGCGTCGATAGGTTCGAAATAATAAGTGAATAAATAATTTCTTGAAATCACAGGCGGAAAATTCTAAAACTTCATTTCCCATTCGCGTCGATAATGCATTTCAATTTTTAAATGAGTTTATTCTTGGAGGAAATTAGTCTTAGGGAAAGCATACTCAAATTACAGGCAGAAAGGGGATCCTTGTCATATGCCAATTTGCCAAAAGTCGGCCTTTTGTGTAACGTTTCGTGTCATTTCTCGGCTTCACGGCTTCTGCTGTGTACAGGGTGTCCCAATATTCGATACAGATATTTCAAGGGTGCATTCCTGAGTGAAAATGAGTAAGAAATAACCTAATTTATCTATGTCCGATTTTGTACGGTAACCGAGTTACAGGCCATCAAAGTTGTGATTTTTTATTCGTTTTTTAGCTTTTGTTTAAAAACAGTTATCACGAAAATTATGATATACGGGACTTAGTTTTCTTTTGATGGGATGCTCACATGTCACCAATATGAATAAAATCTGTCCACCAGAAAGTGGTAATTACTGACCATCGTGATGTTAAATTGGCAAAATTTGTTGTTTTCGATGACAAAACTGCAAATCTGGCAAGTCCAGCGTAAACCTACATGCATTAAGAAAAATCGTCGATTTCTGTTGTTTTTTCTTAAAGTCGATGGTTTCGGAGTTATTTGATGGATAAAGAACAGGTACAACTCAATATTTTTGTTCCTGCGTCTCCTGATCGTAGAAACATTTCAATGTTGCTAGGTTTTTCTGACGACTATCGTAATTGTTACATTGTAATCACCCGCTGATTGATTTAGACATCTACTCGCCTAGCAACATTTCTATTTTTCTACGGCCAGGGGCCAAAATCTTGAGTTGCAGCTCTTCTTCATTTTTCAAATAACTCCGAAAGCATCGACTTGAACCAAAAATGACAAGAATTACGGATTACCACTTTCTGGTAAACAGATTTTATTCATATTGGTGACATGTGAGCATCCCATCAAAAGAAAACTAAGTCCCGTATATCATAATTTTCGTGATAACTGTTTTTAAACAAAAACTAAAAAACGAATAAAAAATCACAACTTTGATGGCCTGTAACTCGGCTACCGTGCAAAATCGGACATAGGTAAATTAGGTCATTTCTCACTCATTTCCACTCAGGAATGCACCCTTGAAATATCTGTATCGAATATTGGGACACCCTGTATAACGTAATTTGAGGAAATAATCGTTTATTATTTTTATGTATCGTGAGTTGAGTGATTGTGAGTATTTTAGTAAGAATGTAAATTCATATCCGTCGTTATTTGATCAGAATTTTCATGGTCTTCATATAATATTCTCATGAAATCAGGAAAATGGATCATAATCAAACCAAGCACGTATCAAACGGGACAGATTTAATAATTTCTGTACGGCTAGCATACGCTATGACGTGTCTTTTCCATCACAGGACTGCGTCAGTGCAACACCCACCCCATACTCTGATGCGTCGGTTTGCAGAATGAACGGGTAGTCGTAATTCGGACAACTCAACACGGGAGATTCCGTTAACTTATCTTTTAAAATTTTGAAGGCGTTATCCTGTTCCGTATTCCAAAAGAATTTTACATTTTTCTTCAACAAAAGATTTAAAGGAGCTGCCAACGTAGCAAACTCTGGAATAAACCGTCGATACCAAGAAGCGGCGCCTAAGAAACTCCTTAATTGTTTGACCGTTTTCGGTGCCTCTATCTTTCTTATTGCGTCCACCTTGCCTGGATCGGTTTCTATACCATCCTCGCTGATTTGGTGTCCCAAATACTTAATCTTCGTTTGACAAAATGTGCAATTGTTGATGTTTAACTGAAGGTTAGCTTCTCTTAGTCTTCTGAAAACTTCCCGGCAATTCTCCACGTGTTCTTCTAACGTTTTCCCCAGGATTATTATATCATCAATATAGGCAAATGCTCTTGGCTCCATCTCGGGCCCGAGAACGTTGTCTAATAGTCTATACAAAACCGGAAGGAGTTGTCGGGCTTTCGTATTAACACTATCGGTGAGCTCCACGGGCTACTCGAAGGTTCTGTGGGGGTGCGATAGGAAGATATTTTCCCGGAGCGACATGCGCCGTTTATCATGAAGGAATGAGTACCGCCGCGCATCGTCCATCCAGTCAGTCGTCTCTGTAGTACCTACCTCACATTGTTATTGTTTTATTAATTATTTTATCTGTAACTGTGATATTAATTGGTGTGTTATTAAATGTGTTGTGAGGACACTCGTGTGTTACTCAATCAACCCCAACAACCAAATTGGTGACCCCGACGTGATCTCGTATGTTTTCCGCGAAGGAAGAATACGATTTTCGACAAATTTTACCGGTACAACGACTCGTACCGCGGCCGCTATCGAGCTTCTTATCGCTTCCGTGTTATCGGCGTGCTTCTTTTAAAATTTCGACCGCGACCGCTTCTTGACCAATTTTCGAGATGGAGCCGCGTCCAGGAGGGAACCTCGAACAAAACCCAGCCCAGGACCCTGCCGTGGAGACCAGAAATTCTGTGGACCGGACGTCCGTAAGAATTCCCCCATTTTGGTCCGAAAAACCGGCCTTATGGTTTGTGCAAGTGGAGGGCCAATTCGCTCTTGGTGGCATAACCCAGGATGCGACCAAGTATCATTACGTCTGCGCCCACCTCGAGAACCGTTTCGCTGTCGAAGTCGAGGACATCTTGAACAATCCTCCAGCTACTGGAAGGTACGAAAAAATTAAGTCCGAGCTGATAAGACGATTATCTAGCTCACAAGAAGCGAAAACACGCCGATTGCTAGAACACGAAGACATCGGAGATAGGACCCCGTCTCAATTCCTGCGCCGATTGCGCGGATTGGCTGGAAGCGTGGTCCCCGACGATTTTCTCCGGGCGATTTGGACCGGTCGCCTCCCCGAGACGATGCAGGTGATTTTGACGACGCAGGCGACGCAGAGTTTGGACGACGTTGCAGCTTTAGCGGACAAAATCTACGAGACGACCAGCAAAGCACCGCTTTCTATAGCTGCCGCGTCCGCATCATCGACGCAAAATGAGGTGATATCAACTCTTATTACTAAACTCGATCGGTTAACTGCTCAAGTAGCGTCTATGACCGCCGGAAATAATAGATTTTCGCGCAACCAAGCGCGCTCGCAGGATAGAAGAGGCCGAAGCCGTAATGGAACTCCCGCGAGAAGAGACCAAAGTAGAGATTCTGCAGATTTGGCCTTATGTTGGTACCACCGCCGGTTTGGATCCAACGCCAAGAAATGCAACTCGCCGTGTGAATTCAACGGTTCGACAAAAAACTAAAAAGGGGGGTACTGGTAAACGCTGCGGCAGACGAAGCCTTTCCCCGTCATTGCCGACTTTTTGTGACTGACAAGAAGACAAAAACTCAGTTCTTGGTTGACCCGGGCGCCGACTTGTGCGTATTTCCTCGAACTTTAATAAATTCTCGACTCGCTAAAAATGCGTATCAGCTGTTCGCGGCTAACGATTCCGTTATAAATACTTTTTCGGACATTTCAATTCGATTTCGGCTTGCGAAGAGATTTCGTGTGGCGTTTTGTGATCGCGGACGTAAATAAACCAATAATCGGTGCAGACTTTTTGGACAATTACGGTCTTTTGGTGGATATAAAAAACCGTCGATTGCTGGATTCGGTGTCGCAATTGACCGTCCCCGGAAAGTTGTGCGGAGCAAATCGCTCAGAGATAGTGCGCGCGACAAGACCGCACGATATTTATCATCAAATAATCGCAAACGAATTTCCAAGTATCTCACGACCACCTTCAGGTCCTCAGATCGTCAAGCATACGACGCAACACCGAATCGACACAACTCCAGGACCTCCGATATCCTGCCGACCACGAGGACTCGCCCCGGATCGACTCCGCGCCGCCAAGTTGGAATTCCAGAGGATGCTCGAACTTGGCATAGCTCGTCCGTCAAACAGCAGCTGGTCATCTCCTCTTCACATTGTGCCGAAGAAGAATGACGAACTGAGACCGGTTGGAGACTATCGACCACTCAATGCCAGAACGATACCAGACCGCTACCCGGTGCCGCATATCGAAGACTTTGCCCAGAATCTTTCTGGTAAGAACATATTCTCTACCATCGACTTGATCAGGGCATTCAATCAGATTCCGGTTCACCCCGAGCATATCCACAAAACGGCCGTTCGGATCGTTCGATTTTCCATTTATGAATTTTGGCCTACGGAATGCCGCTCAAACCTTCCAAAGATTCATTGACGAGGTTTTGCGGGGCTTGGATTTCTGTTACGCATACATCGATGACATTCTCGTGGCATCGCGCGACGAAGAAGAGCATCTCCGACACCTCAGGCGAGTTTTCGGTCGACTCCAGGAATACGGAGTAGTCATTGATCCCGCCAAGTGCAGATTTGGACAGAAGGAGGTTCAATATCTTGGTTACCTGGTGAACAACAAGGGTACGAGCCCACCAAAAGAGAGAGTGGAAGATGTCATGAAGGCCAACAAGCCCTCCACTGTGCAGCACCTCCGGCGCTTTTTGGGAATGGTGAATTTCTATAGGCGTTTTATTCCGGACGCTGCGGCTATTTTGTCTCCGTTGCACTCGCACCTCAAGGGGCCCAAGTCGACGAATAAAGATCCGATACATTGGGACAGCAAATCCGAGGAGGCGTTTAAAAAAATTAAGATTGCACTTTCGAATGCCGCACTGCTATCTCACCCTATCGCCGGTGCTGATATCTCAATCATGACCGACGCGTCCGCGACTGCGATGGGGGCGGTCTTGCAGCAGAGAGTGGACCAGGAGTGGCAGCCGATCGCTTTCCTGACGAAGAGTTTGAGCACCGCACAGCAGAAGTACAGCGCTTACGACCGCGAACTTCTTGCAGTCTATGCCGCAATCAAGCGCTTCCGTCACTACCTCGAGGGCAGAACCTTCGTGATCTTCACAGATCACAAACCGCTCGAGTCTGCTTTCAAACAAAAGATCGAACAATGCTCGCCTAGACAGTATCGATATCTGGACTTCATTGCCCAGTTTTCTACCGACATACGGCATGTCGCCGGTGCTAACAACATCCCAGCCGACACCTTGTCCAGGCTGGAACCTATCACACCGCAACTTCCGCGTCTGTCTGCGAGTTCCGTGACGCAAGCTCCGTTGAACTACGAAGAGTTGGGGGGGTCGCAAGAAGCGGATGCCGAGTTGAAGACATTCGTAAACTCAAGCACCATGTCTTTGCAAATTAAGCGTATTTTTGTTGCAGAGTACCAAATTTATTGTGACGTATCGACAGGCACTGTCCGTCCCTGGCTCACGGAGCCATTCCGTCGGAGAGTTTTCGAGCACCTCCATGGCCTATCGCATCCGGGAGTCCGCGCCACTACCCGATTGGTGTCCAGTCGATTCGTTTGGCCGTCCTTAAAGCGCGACTGCCGACTTTGGACCCGATCTTGCGTTCCCTGGCAGCGAAGCAAGGTGGCCCGACACACTGTCGCCCCCACAAGTTCTTTCGCACCTCCTTCCAGTCGTTTCGAGCACATTCACATCGACCTAGTGGGACCACTACCTTGTTCAAAAGGTTATTCCTACTGTCTGACGGCTGTGGATCGATTTACGCGATGGTCGGAGGTCATCCCGATCCAGGACATAACGGCGGAAACGACCGCCCAGGCGCTGCTCACTGGGTGGATATCGAGATTTGGAGTACTGGCTAGAACCACGACCGACAGAGGTCGGCAATTTGAGTCGCATCTTTTCCGACAGCTCGCAATCGTCTTGGGGGTGAAGCACCTACGTACGACAGCTTATCATCCCATGGCGAATGGGATGGTGGAAAGGTTCCACCGCCAGCTGAAGGCTTCTATAAAGTGCCATGCCCTCGTTTCCCAGGAATCGTGGGTGGAGGCGCTGCCGACCGTACTTTTGGGCATCCGCTCAACCTTCAAGGAGGATATCGAGAGCACTCCGGCAGAAATGGTCTATGGGGAGAATCTCAAACTTCCTGGCGAGTTTTTTGTTCCCAACAATGCCGTACTCGACGATCCTCGTGACTTTGTGAGCAGACTGCGTAACCATTTTCGCAATGTCTGTCCGAAGGCGCCAAATCACCATGATCAGCGTAAGATTTTCATACCTAATGATTTAAATTCTTGCTCTCATGTGTTCGTCACAAGCGATTATGTAAGAAAACCGCTAGAACCGATTTATTCTGGCCCTTACAAAGTCGTCGAAAGAGGTCCGAAGTTTTTCAAACTGGATATCCGTGGCAGAAGCGAGAACATTTCGATCGACCGCCTAAAGCCGACTTTTTCCATGGTTCGAGAGGATGAGGCTCAACTCGAGACGCCGACCGCCGGTCCCTCGACTCAATTATCATCCTCACTCTTGCCTACTGAGGAACCGACCAACAGAAAGACCCGATCCGGAAGAACCGTTCGTTTTCCGACCCGTTTTTGCGACTCCGTCACTGGAAGGGGGGGTGGTGTGGGGGTGCGATAGGAAGATATTTTCCCGGAGCGACATGCGCCGTTTATCATGAAGGAATGAGTACCGCCGCGCATCGTCCATCCAGTCAGTCGTCTCTGTAGTACCTACCTCACATTGTTATTGTTTTATTAATTATTTTATCTGTAACTGTGATATTAATTGGTGTGTTATTAAATGTGTTGTGAGGACACTCGTGTGTTACTCAATCAACCCCAACAACCAAAGTTCTATTACATCTTCGCTCAACATTTTATCAACCTCCTTGTCGATCACTTCTTGCATTCGGGGATTTTGAGAGTAATGACGCTGTTTAATGGGAACTTCTGTGCACAACTTAATCGTGTGTACTGCTCGGTTAGTTTTTCCCCTTATTTCTGACAGCAACCCAGCCTCATTCTGAAGAATTTCCTTTGCCTCCTCGACATCCTCGAAAACAGGACTGGCAAAATTGTCGCAAAGTGCTACTGTTTCTTCCTTGAGCCCCAGAATCAGTGGCAACGCGACCTCCATGTGTTTTTTTATTAAATCCACTCCGAAAATCACCGACCGCGACAGATTCGGTAGACACAAAAACCAATGGGAGTATTCTTTTCCCTTAAGGGTGTATTTCAATGAACACTTCTCCTTTATGTCCACCGAGTGTCCGTCGGCCAATCTGACGTTCACAGCGACGCCACTCCTCTTATCCGTTTTCAACGACCTAACTAAATCCGGAATGGACGCTCCGGTGTCCACCAACGCAAAATACTCCGAACTTCCTAAACTAATCTGTACAAAAGGCCTACTATCTACTGTCGAAACTTCACTAAAATTATCTAAGGACGAGGATTTGATTCCGTGTTGGCTTTGCTCGTCTCCCCAGCAACACTGGTCGCGTTTCCTGTGGTCGGTTGCGCGGCTCGGAAATTCAGCTGATATTTCCTCGGACGAGAGCAGTTGACGGAAAGATGCCCCTCCTCCTGACAATTAAAGCAAATCACCGAGCCTCGGCGGTAATTCGTATATCTCGGCCCCGTATTCTGCGGTGCGGCCGTCGGTGCTGGCTTCTCAGAAGTATTCAACTTTACCGCTTTAAGCCGAGCATCAATTTTGATTTCCTCCTGAAGATCTTCGTACTCTTTCACGGCCTTGTTTAAATCCCCGATTGACCGAACATCCTGCCTCCGAATGTACTGCCGGTATTCAGGCCGCAAATTGGAGTACACCTGCTTCACCTCAAGTGCCAAGGAGTACTGACCGTGCCTTCGGATCATGGTTTGCATGGTCGTAATGAACGCTCGCCCCTTCTCATTGTACCCCTGCTTCCTATTAATGATGCGCTGTTCTAAACGCTCCTTGAAATCTTCATGAAGGAAGTAATCCTGGAACTCTTTCTGGAAATCGTCCCAATCCTGAAGATCCTTTCGGATGTTCCGTAACCAACTCAACGCATTCCTCGTAAGCAATTCTGGTAACGCCTTGAACATCTGGTCATCTGTCAACTCATAGCTCTCTTGGAGCTCCTCAATTCTCTCCAAAAAGGCCTCTGGATCAGTTTACCCATCAAATTTCAGATCCCACTTGCGAACCTGATTCAAGATTTTACTCTGGTCGCTAACGTTAGTCGCCGCCCTAGATACTGACTGGTAGATACTACTTTCAAAAGGATTTGACGGTCCTTCTGTCAAGAATTTTATCAGGCGAAGTTCGAGTTCATCGACACGTCCGTCGACACTCTGTCCGAACTTTGCAAGCTCGGCCTGAAGCTCTGGCTTTCTCAGTGCCTGTATCCACTCAAATCGGCCATCTACGCTGACTTCCGAATGATCCTCGTTTTCCTGGGGTACGCTCATCTTCACTCACTATCTGAATTATTCTAACGATCCTAAATCCCTAACCTAACAATTATTGAAGTGTTTGTCAAAGCTGTCAAAATTATACAGGGTCCCTGCTCGGGCGCCAAAAATATGTGAGGAATCACACTAGCGCCTTACCTGTCAGATGTTTCTGACTTATGCCTTCTCGAGCGCCACCTTGTTTGTTCAAAAACAAGGGGAAACTGCTGCGGGTCGCTTCAGCGGAGAAAATTCCAGGTTGACTTTTTGACAGCTTTTGACACCCAATTTAAACTTCAATTGATTGTCTATTCACAACTCAAATTAACAATACAATTCAAAAATTAAAACATTTACAATAGGAAACAGAATTTAACTAGCTATCTTGAACAATTTGACAAATCAAAGAAATTCTATCTATCAGTGGGACTTCGTCTTCGTCCTGTCTTCTTCCTGTTCGCCTCTCACTTCAATTCCGGAGACCCCTGGATACGGTTGTCAAGGGAAATCTCCCGTTGCTAGGGTTCGATGAACCCGTCGTCAAACTCAACTCTGCCACAGTAAACACCTGGGTTTCTAAGGAAAGGGACAAAAATGGATCGGGTTGTCAAGGAGAAACTCGTACCAGCCTGAGATTGCTAAGGAAAAGATTTGGTGCAGCTCCGACATAGAAACCACCCCGGTTGCTGAAGGAAAACTTGAAAAAATAGCCAGTTGCTAGGGTTTCCGCAAATTCGGTCACCCCGACGACTCTGTAGCACGTGGCACCCTGGTTGCTAAGACAACCCTCGATTCTGGCAGCCGTTGCTAAGAAAAGAAACCGAAAGCCTATCACTAATGAAATTTACACTCGTGACTCTAAAACAGGAAACACCTGTCGCAAATTGCGCCTAGCTCAAAAGGAGACACCCTTTGGGGACCTGAGGAGACACCTCAAGGAAGAAAGAGATGGGACAACGCCTTTCTCGCAAGGAAAAAGACGGAGATTCGCAACTATCTCTCTCGGGATATTGACCTGGGTAGACAACCAAGGTAAAGGGGAAGCGGTGAGAAATCTCACTGTTCCTCCAGACTCCAACGAAAACCGGGCTATTTAAACTGGGGCATCCACACGTGGTCAGCGACTTATATTTGGTATCGCCATCCTTTGAATTTTCTAAGAACTCACCCCCTTTCTCGGCCGCTTGGCTGCTTTTCATTTTTCTGACATTAGTTGTCAGCACGATGTCATCTTCTGACGTTCTCCGTTGAGTCCTCCAGTTCTGAGTGCTAATTTTTATCTCCGTAAATTAAAACCTCTCCCGTAAGTTTCTAAAATCTTTATTGACCCCGACCTTTACTGTTCTCTTTTTCAGAAATTGCACATCTGAGGCAAAAACTACTCTTTTTCACAGAACAAATGTGACCCCAAATTTCCAATCATCACACTATATATTTTCCGTTAATATGTATTATTATATCATAAAGGTTCGAGATATAGGCGAGAAGTTGGTTTTTGTCACGCGGTGGCGACTTCCCCGAAAAATCAATCCGGACATAGTAGGCCGATGACTATTAGTTCTGAGTTGGTGTCGCTAGATGGCATACACATAGACGGAAACGTTGCCAAGTAATTTAGTTACAAATTTCAAATTTATGACAAGTTATACCATCAAGATACCGTATAATATTTTAGACGCGAAACGTCACTTAAAATTTTTTCCTCGTTATCATTGCTGCTATTCGACTTTTTCAAAGAATTTATATTGTGGTTTTGCCGTAAAATGCCTTAAAAAGTGTGCATCGTGTGCGGTTGACGCCCGGCTGATGGAATTGTGCATTATTTTCCTCAAAATTAGTCAAGGTAAGATTGTCATTGGACATCAATCTATATTTCGAGGATTTTATAAATTGGTATATCCTATTCTTTAATAAACTAAAACTATTGTTCTTTAGATGTAGAGACAGTGGCTGCATGCGATGAAGCACTTTGGCTGGTTCTGCAACAGCTCGTATTTTTGTTATCGCCATTTTGCCGAGAAGCTCTACGCTTTAGCCGAGTGATGTCCGAATAAATGGTACATAATACCTTAATGGTGGTGGAGGAATCTATTAAAGAAAAACAATTATTCCATTTTCAGAAAAAGTTACACGTTTTGAAAAAATGCGGTAGACAAATTGAAGGCACGCCAATCTCTTCATTTAGTCTGGGCAAGAATTTATTGGTAATTAAAGTGTAGCACTTCAGGAATTAAAAAAAGTTTTCACCAGTTTTTCACTGAACATCAGAACAACACGAAGAAACGGCGGGGCGAATTTTACTTGCAGTTTTGCACTAACCCAATCCAATATGAAATCAGAAAGAAATTCTATTGTCGCCTAAACTGCAACACCTTGTATCTGATTTTTCATATTAGTTGTTTTCCATTGGAGAGTAACCCTAACTGATTTTTAAATGTCTCAATTGGTCATCAATGAGCTTTTAACGATTATCAACATTCAAAGTGATCTTATTTAGATGTTACTTTTCGTTCTAAAAGGACATCAATGTGCGAAATACAAAAAAAATATGTGGATGAGGTTTAATTAGCAGTTTGGGCGACGATATTATAATGATGATGTTATTGATTGAATTATTTAATTTTATAACTTGATATAAATAGAGTAATATGACTTCAAAATAATTATTTGATAAATTTTTCAAATGAAATCATGCGAAAATGTTTCAGTGATAACATTTTTGTATTTTTTTCATTTCCAAAATGTAGTGGGGAACGTGGGGAAAATAAAAAATCAAAGGTTGCGAAGGCTGCGAGCAGGTACGACGTTTCCGGTTCTTTAAGCGGTTGCTTAGCAACATTTCAGCATTTCCGGTTCCGAAATGCCATCTAGCGACACCAACTCGGAACTAAGCTTCCCCCACCACGGACAAAAATTCCCCTTTTCTTTCCCCTCTGGGTATACAAAAATCTGACCTACTCTGTGGTTTTTGTAAAGAAATGCGTTTGGGGCAGTTTCGGCTCCAGCTACAGGGGCAGATTCAGTCATGCCGAATCTGCTCCATGTTATGGTTCGGAATTTCAAGCCCAAAACAAACCGGTCGAACATAGATGAAGGCATCATGCGTGAACTTTTTGCGATTATCGATCGAAAATTTTCAATCGACCATGTTTTGCTAAAATTAATTCGCTGAAATTAAAAAACTAAAATCCGTAGAAAATCCAGTTAGAGCTCATTTTGAAGCTACGACTTTAGGCTACATTTCCTTGTGATTTATTTTTTTCTCGTGTTTGGCAGAAAATTCGAGCGGACATCTTAATTGAACAACCATGTATAACTTATCAATATCTCTTTTGTATGCTTGTTCGACGTATAGAAATTTGGAGTTTACATATATCAGCAAGTTGACGTCAGCAGATAATAATTCGGTAGTTGAATACAATAGTAAATGTTGTCTCTCATAAATCAGGAATTTTTGGATGTTCAGTTTGAATCAAAATAACATTACAGATGGCGGTAACTTCAACGTAGGTTAGAGCAAATACCTTTTGTTCCAGCTCCACGACGTATATTTCCATTATGAATATTCGTGATTTTAGTAGCATTTCCCTTGTATAGTAGAGAAAATTCTTTACAGGAATTTGAGTCGCTGGTTTCCCAAAACAATTCTCCATACATTGTACCAAAACAATAACTTTTCAGGTATGGACAAACGAATCCTCCTTTAGACGATATCTCATTTGTTTCTGATCTAACTAGAGCATGATAGTCTTGAAGAGTAACTTTTATTGTTGCTTGGACTACTAAGTTGTCCCAAACGAGGTTATTATCGGAGAAGCTTGCACCTTTGTAATTGCCATTAGTTGTCAATCTTCCAATTATCGTTAAATCATGGTTAGTTGTTCCATTAGCCAATAGTCCAGTAATAACGGTGTTAAAGAACTTCATGGTTTTAAAACGGTGGACGGCGCGACATTCTTCCAGGCCCAGGGGATGTAAATATTCTGAGAGTCCTTGTTGAACCGCAGAAATATGCGAATGCATCCCGCAGTGATAAACGTTCCTTAGTACCTTCACCAAACAAGAGTAAACTTTCTGTTGTTTCACGCGTTGTTGCTGAAGAATTTGGACAGCCACTCTGGTGGAATTATAGGTAGTTTCCATAGGCGGACATCGACCCACTTCCTTCATGGACATGGTGCTGATATTCATAGAATTGGCATTGCAGTGGTAGATAATGAGGGCGTAAGCGATCGTTGTGTAAGACACGCGAAACCTCGGTCTCTAACTTTTTATTATGTGATCTATTAAATGCGTCAAGATGGCTGTTTACTCCGAGATGATCCTCCAAGGCGAGTCCCTGTAATTAAAAGAACCCATGAGCACCTTTCATTATTCCGGTCGTCGATACTCAGAGTCTATGAATTACATGTCTATGAACAACCCTAGTCAACCGTCATTCCACGAAAAGACCGAGCCCGTTTCACACTGGGCGACTTCGTCATAATTTTGCTTCGTATGTACTGGCGGTAGTACCGTGGTCAACCCTTAGGCGGATTAGGCCAGTTCCATCAGAACCGCACCCTCTCACCTTACATACCTAAGTTGCTCATGCCAGTACCGGCTGTGCAATGGATACCGAAAAGCGTCCACCCCCGTCGGGATCGCAAACCACCCCCGTACGTATCCTCCGCGTACTGACGCTTACAGACACCCCTAGGCCACGGCTGTGCAATGAAATGCCTAGGGCCCTGCCTCGACACCCTCCGTGCCTATCTTCGGTGGCGCTCCGAAAGCTCATTCTCAAACAACATCGCTCGCTAACCAGCCGATACTTCAACTTACTAATTGAAGAGTACTTCCACTGTCATTCATCGTTCTGCAAACTCACGTTAGAAACGATGCCGTTCTGGCCAGTAAATGCCACTTTCCAATTATTATCTGTCATCAACTGAACGCGCTCTAATTCGCCAATCTGTGTCTAAGTGAATAGATCTATCGTCTCGTCACAAATTCCAGAATCATTAATTACTCAGTACTCAGTGATTATTCACCTCAATCACACAATTACCGGGTCGTTCTCGTTAGCGTCCCTGCTCACGTCAAACACTATGGCGGCGACGGCACTCCAAGTACCGTTTTAGCTAAAGCTGCGCACCGAGCTTTACTGACTCCGGCGCCCATCAACAGTTGTCGCTAGCTGAGCCTTTTCCGGAATCATTTCACGTTCATTCTCGAAAAGTATTTATTAAATGATTCAAGGACAACTTAAAACGAAACCTGAACCTAACTAATCCTACATTCGGCTATCCGACACTTATCTCGTCCCGAGATGGCTATGTATCAGACATCGTCATCAGACTCATCATCGTCTGACATTCCTCCAGGCCGTACCCATCGCTTCATCTTGTCAACCGCAATGACGCGCTCGTAGTTGTCCTGCCTAGTCCGCTTGGTCCCTTTCAGGTCCTTCACCAAATAGCGGTCATTAGGTAGAACCTTCTTCACCACCATCGGCCCACTAAAAGGCGGAACAAGTTTCCGACTAGTCCTCGTCGTCGGCAACCCTACTTTCTCAATGAGGACTAAATCACCCTCCTTGTACGTCGTCGGCTGTTTGCGACGTTTGTCGTAATTGACTTTCTGCGATTGCTGCGCTCGTACGTTCTTAGCGAGTGCCTCGTCCCGTATTCTGATTAGCTCGTCAATGTCTCTAACGAAAGTGGTAACCTCATCCTTGAGTACCACATCCGTACCCCCTCTCGGTTTGTAGCCAAGAAGAAGATAACTAGGCGTTCTTCCCGTCGTTTTGCTCGCCACATTATTAATCGCAAATTAGACTTGTGTGACTTTCTCGTCCCAACGGCTTTCTTCAAGAGTCGACGACATCAAGGCTGACATCACGGTGCGGTTCAACCTTTTTAGTTGACCATTCGCTCGGGGTATGGCCACCGCATTTAACACATGCTAAATGTTGTTTAGCTGGCAAAACTCCTTGAACTTGTAAGACGTAAAACAAGATCCTTGGTCCGAAATGATAGTCTTTGGAGTCCCGTAGAGCCCAAAGATCTCAATGAAATGATTAATTACCAGCTGCGTTTTCGTGAAACTTCTTTAAGCTCTCCACCACAGCTAGTGTTTCCAACTAATACGAGTGGTATTTACCCTCGGCATTAGTGGTCTGCCTGCTGTAGTAGGCTACAGGGTGGAGACGCTCATCCGGCTGTTGTTGGAATAGAATTCCTGCCAAACCCAAGGAGCTTGCGTCCGTGTGAACTTCCGTCAATGCTCCGGGATCGTACAACGCTAGAATTGGTCGGGTAGTCAATTCCTTCTTGAGCCGTTCGAATGCTCCTCGCTCCTTGTCAGTCCACCTCCATGCTGTCGTTTTCTTTATCAGGTTTGTGAGAGGTCTAGCGATGGTTGCGTGATCTCTTACGTAATGCCTAAAGTAGCCGGTTAAACCGATGAACTGCCTGATGTGCACAGTTTTCGGCTTAGGAAAAAGATCGATCGTCGTCGTTTTTTCGCACCTGGCTTCACCGTTCCCCCTCCAATCTCAAGTAGCCCAAGTATTTTACCATCGTTACCAGGAGAGAGCATTTCTTCAAGTTTAAAGTTATGCCCTCTACTCGAAACAAGTCCAACACGCGCTGAGGTCCTTTCAAAGCATCCGTCACATTCCTGGCGTGGAGAAGCACATCGTCCAGGTACACCGCAGCCACGTCCTCTAGAGGTTCCAACAGTCGGTTCACAAACCGCTGGAAGACTCGTGGCGCGTTTGACAGTCCAAAAGGCATCCGATTAAATTCGTACTGCCCCGACGGTGTCACAAACGCCGTGAATTTCTCCGATCCTCCAGCAACAGGCACCTGATAGTACCCAGACCTCAAATCCAAACTACTGAAGTAGACTCCTCCCTTCAGTCGATCAATTGGATCGTCGATTCTCAGCAACGGGTAGCAATCCTTGATCGTCATGGAGTTGAGCTTTCGGTAATCGACGCACATGCGTGACTTACCATTCTTCTTTTTCACTATTAAAACCGGCGAAGAGTAGTTGGAGTTACTTTCCCTAATGATGTTGTACTTTAGGAGGTCATCAACAATTTCGTTTACGGCCTGTTGTTCTGGCCGCGCCATTCGGTACGGTCGGTAAGTAAACGGTGTGTTCTGAGTCAATTCGATGTCCATTTCCGTCGATTTTGCGCTACCCAGCTCGGCAGTGTCCAAAGCGAAACAGTCCCTGTAACTGTTCAGCAAAGTCACCAAACTATCCTTCTCCTGAGGTTCGAGAGGCTCAACGTTGATATCTTCGGGCGGAAGTTGACTCAAATGCTCAGTGGAGATCTGCAATACTGTTTCTGAATCTCTCCCCTCATCTTCTACCCCCTCTTCGCAACAAGACCACGCTCTGGCTAGTAGTTTTCCTTTTCTCAGTTTGATGTCATTCGCGGAAACATTGAAAAATGGTACTATCGCGCGTTTATCCACAACCTTACGTTACGTTCCGTTTCTGATGTCGTACCACTTTTTCACCATTTCTGATAATTCGACCTAAAATAGCGTACTTTCGATTTCTATTTACTTTCCTTATCTCAAACCTACCTAACCTATTTCGTGTATTCGACTCTTCTGACGCGCTGGGACCTACGGGTTGATAATTGATGGACAATCATGATTCGATTAGTTTATTACTTACATTTTTTAATCGCTAAATCGCTTAGATTAATTAATTAACATCATAGATGAACCCCTCAAAATTGGCAAGAGCACGTTTGATTTTTCAATCCCGATAATTGCGGCACGAAGGATCATCCGGAAATATCCGACGCCCCTGGCGGCTGTAGATGCCGCCACTATAAATCCGTTTCTAGGATACAATCGACGTATTCTTGCATAGCCCTCTTTGTGAATTTTAATATTTATGATATTTTTATAATTTTATAAGTGCACCGCACAGGTACACCGGTTTATGCCCACCTTCAAATTCAAATTTTCTCCTTATTATCGAAAATAATTGAATTTAGAAGGTTGATTGAAATATTTCAAACATAAACTTGCAATAATTATTCTAGAATAAACGAGTTAAAACATATTGAAATCAAAAAATATATTGGAACTTTTGTCACTTATAATTTTGTAACTAGAAATGATGTGTATCCGGAATACTAGCCGCAAGATCCGCAGTTCCATAAATTGTTCAACCAATTCAGATCCTTTGCAGTCGAGTTTTCCGTTCTTGCACTGATGAAAATTTTGCAGTGTCGGTGTCCGTAATTCGAAAGTTTGAAATTTTGAAAAAAACTTGAAGGTTTCGCAGAAAATATCGCAGTATTTGAAGCACTCTCCATTTTGGGCCTCGGAAATGGGGTGTACATACCAGAAAAATTTGAATTAATCCAATTCCGAATTATTTCAAACACACTCACTGTGAACAAAGACAATCCTCTATCAAGATGAAAGTGATTTCATGAATAAGACAACTTAAAGGCACCACAATAACGTTTTTTGACTTTACAAATTTTCATAATTCAGGAATAAAATGAAAATAAATCAAAATGAATAAACATAAATCATCATCATAACAACAGTGACAATTTTGATCACCGCCGCCTGTTTTTTTTATCACCTCCGCCTGGTTTTTGAATACCGCCATCTAATTGATTTTTTGACAAGTTACGAATTAAAGAGAACTGCAAGAAATTTGGCGAATGTGAGGCTATCTAAAATCGACTGTACGAACTATTGCCGCCTTCGGTATCGGGATTAATTTTTCGGCCAAGTAACCCATCTTGGGGAGATAATCTTTGATTAACATTAATCAATAATATCGGTCTGTTTACTGCTGTCAAATTGTTCGTCACTTGTCAATCATCGAGTACCAATACCTGGATTTATCGTTAAAATACCTAGAATTCCACCTGTCTCTCTCTACCTTCCGGTTCGCCCCGATGGCGGAATATTCGAATTATCCACCCTCTATAGTGCCCTTTTGCTGCCATATCCACCGACATTATTGTCTATAGCACTAGATATTCGGATAGGCCGTCTCGGTTTCTCGGTACTGTCGAATTTAGGGATGATTCTGAGTTGGCCTAGTCACTCTTTTCGGCATCAAATAGCTTCCTGTGGTATTTTCCCTCGCAAATCTCGCCGATGTCTCGGGGCGTTGGCATCCACTTGAGCACTTCTTTCGACCCTTTTTACGAGTACTTCGACGATGACGACGTCCGTCCTCCGACTTTCGGCCATTCTTTTCTTGACGTTAATGTCGTAAAGTGCTGCGAAGAAAATCTGCGAAAATCCATTCGAATCTAAGAAAATTATACAATTTTCTATCGTATTTCCACTTACCGTTTCGTGTATAGTATCGTCCAGTAGAAATATTAACGAATTGTGGGTCGCACGGAAATTTCTTCCACACGCACCTCCTCACAAGGGCTGAAACCCCATTGCACACGTTAGGCCGCCCTTCACCTACAAGTAAACCCTCATCGATAGGACCTGAAAGGGGCGAAAGCTTATTCTACTCGTTATTTACAGACCTTTTTATAGTTTACGGTACCTACCGTCTTTGTGATCTCTCCCTTTCTCTCATTCGACGTTTGATTCGTACGGGGAAACCTACCCTCCACCCTGGAACGGGCTGCTGTAGCTCGAGTCACCTTACACTACCCTAGACTACACGGGGGTGCGCTGATTCGTTGCCAAGGCCGCTAAATTCGAGGACCGACGTCTCGCCTGCTCGCCGAAGTTGGGGTGCGACCACGACACCTACCCTGCCGCAGCCACGGCAATAGAGCGCGACGCCGCAACGGTACCAGCTCCCATCCAGCTAAGTCTGCCTTTTCCCCCCGAATTGTGTGCGAACTTTATTGCGTCGTTTCCCTATTTCTTTCTCTGTTTGCTTATTTAAGATTTTGTAGCCTCACTACTCGCTAGTCCTTCAGACTGGCGTTGCCCAATTTGTAAACCGAGTATACGTATACCAGGCCGAATTTAACCTGTCAATCAGATAATTATTACTCGATTCTTTCGTCGAGATTGCTTAATATTTAGATAAATCAGCGCATAATTTAACCGCCTTCCGCTAGAGCTACTTGAGCTACAATTACCTTTTAACGTAAAGTTTCCCGTTTTGTATACCACTTTACCCAGTCTTAACATTCTTGGGCTTTTACCAATAAAACGGGTGGCGCTCTATTTACCATCTTTTTTTTTAACTCACTCCGTCTTCGACTGAGCCGGCGAGCAGCCCGGACTGGACCGTTATCACCAATCGGCGGTAACACGCTCTAATTTCTAACGCTTACATCCACTAAAAGATCACCCACGTAGTTGTTCGCCGTTACCATCACATTCGCCATGTGATTAGCAGGTATGAAGTAGTCCTCGGAAACTATTAAATTAACTTTTCGTAAGGTCTCTTGGTCGGTTCTAACTATGGACGGCAACACTCGTAAAAATTTCAAAGATCTATCGTCTTTGACTATCACTACTCCAGGGATTTCCCTAAAAGTTTGACCCATCTACGTCTTGACAAATGTCCGGAACAACCAACAGTTGTATCGTGGCTGAAAAGTCGTCAACCTCGATGTCGGCTTCACACGAACCTAAAGTAGTGATTTTTCCTCCGCCGTAACCAGAAATCACTATTTTATTTTGGTAATTAACAACTAAACCTAATTGATTAGGTAACGGTTGAAATCTTAATTAACGAACAAGAACTCCCTAAATCTATGAAACTCTTAACGGTAAACTTATTACTAATCGAAATGTCACGAAAGTATTTGGCGTCGGCTTTGGTCGTCACAGTATGATCACCGGCTAGTCATGCGACACTTGGTTTCGACTTCTCCTTCTCGGCTTTATTCCGGTAGCAAGTCTTCTCCTCGTGTCCCCAGTATCCACATTCGGCGCATTTTAAGTCGCTCATACGACGTTTGATGGCGACACGAGAATCGCGAGCCAAATGTCCTGGTTTATCGCAATTGAAACACGTACGTTTCTAGTATGGGGCAGCTTTCGATTGTGTTGAAGTCCTGGGCGTAAACTTGTGTTGAAATGGTCTATGTCCGGGACTTGGTTTGGCGGCGGTCGAGACCTGTCCGTCCCCAATTGAACTCAAATACTGGAAAAGTGTCTCCGGTATTTGATGATCCGCGGCTCGTGCACCTGTTTGCACAATCGGATCGTCGATTGCAACGATTACGCAGGATACCGCGTCAGACTCAATGGGTGTTGGCTGGGTGCTGAGCCACAAAGCCGCAAGGCCCTTCAGTTTTTGGGTCGCGAAATGGACTATGTTTTCGTTTGTCCAGCCGTGAAGCGTGCCCAGTTCAGTTACCTTGCTACACCACGAGGAAACTTTCATGGTGGTCTCCTCCGGGTTGAATGCTGGTACAGCGTCAGCGCAAGTCACATCCACAGGGGCGTTAATCTTTCGGACTAAATCGCTAATCACCGTCGCTAGGCGATCCACAGAATCACGGGTGCTGAATCCCGCCGACTGGCCCGCGACCGGGTCGGACCGCCAGCGCCGGGCGCATTCACGTCGGCCTGCGACGCCGCTTTCCTTTTCCGTCCACTGTCTGTCATTCTTAAGAATCTGTGGACATAGTTACTTACGTCACTAACGTACCACACACGATCACCATCACAATTAAATTATTCGCATTAAAACATTAAATCAACACTATTTCAGAAAATCATCTCGAAGCCATTTTTTTTCAAAAATTTAAAATGTCAGAATAGATGTTTGGGGTTTCATTATCCCACTTCTGAAGTTGTAAGACACGCGAAACCTCGGTCTCTAATTTTTTTTATTATGTGAGCTATTAAATGCGTCAAGATGGCTGTTTACTCCGAGATGATCCTCCAAGGCACGTCCCTGTAATTGAAAGAACCCATGAGCACCTTCCATTATTCCGGTCGTCGATACTCAGAGTCACGTTCGCTTGTCTATGTTTTACATGTCTATGAACACCTCTAGTCATCCGCCATTCCACGAAAAGCTCGTACTGCTTCGTACTGGCGGTAGTACCGTGGCCAACGGTAACTACCCTTAGGCGGATTAGGCCAGTTCCATCAGAACCGCACCCTCTCACTTTACATACCTAAGTAGCTCATGCCAGTACCGGCTGTGCAATGGAGACCTGAAAGCGTCCACCCCCGTGTACTGACGCTTAGAGACACCCCTAGGCCACGGCCGTGCAATGAAATGCCTAGGGCCCAGCCCCGACACCCTCCGTACCAATCTTCGGTGGCGCTCCGAAAGCTCATTCTTAAACAACACCGCTCGCTAACCAGCCGATACTTCAACTTACTAACTAAAGAGTACTTCCACTGTCATTCATCGTTCTGCAAACTCACGTTAGAAACGATGCCGTTCTGGCCAGTAAATGCCACTTTCCAATTATTATCTGTCATCAACTGTACTCGCTCTAATTCGCCAATCTGTGTCTAAGTAAATAGACCTATCGTCTCGTCACAAATTCCAGAATCCTTAATTACTCAGTACTCAGTGATTACTCACCGCAATTACACAATTACTGGGTCGTTCTCGTTAGCGTCCCTGCTCACGTCAAACACTATGGCGGCGACGGCACTCCAAGTACCGTTTTAGCTAGAGCTGCGCACCGAGCTTTACTGACTCCGGCGCCCACCAACAGATGTCGCTAGCTGAACCTTTTCCGTAATTATTTCACGTTCATTCTCAAAAAGTATTTATTAAATGACTCAAGAACAACTAAAAACGAAACCTAAAACTAACTAATCCTACATATTTAGTGACCAATAGGCACTGGTATATTGGTAATTATTCTCTTATCATTTCTCATGAATTGAAAAGATTTTTTCCTTCGATCTTCAAAACATTACTTACATTTTTATGTAAGTAAATGATACGAGTTTACTTGCTTAACTTTTTTAATGAAAACATACCTACATTAATATAAGTAAATGAATTGAGTTTACTTGCGTATCTTTTCTCACCTAAGAAAACGGTTGTGTTGAAATGTTACACCGGAAGAGACGCCAAGACTGGTGTGGAAAATCCCCATATCTTGAAGACACTCACTCAGCATGAATGCAGGTTTGTGATTGGATCCATGATATTTTGTAGCACTCTCAAAAACACTAACAAACTCCATTATGCATTAATTATTCGTGAAAATACTTCTCAATCGAATATTTAATGGCACAAAACTAAAGTGAAGAAGTAAATAGTTTGACACATTTTTGAGCTGTCCGGACATATTTAGCCAGCTTTGGCCAAGTCCGTTTACGCAGCACTGAAATTTCGTGTATGTTTGGTTGCCTACACATCGGCGCAGCTACTCGAGGTGTGCCGATTTCATTGACGCTTAGTGTACACTCAGGGTCTACTTTAGTAGATGAAGAAATGATGTAAATTAGAAGAGGCCTACAAAGAATGGCATTTTTGATGTTCGAAATAGCGTAGTATGGATAAAAATAAATTGTAATCGATGAATTTGTGATTTTCCAATATTTAAAATGAGGCCCTCTCAAGAGAACGGCTGAAGAAATGTTGAAAATCAGAAAAGGCCTGCAAAGAATGGCATTTTGGATGTTCGAAATTATGTGAAGACTGGAGTACATTTATCTTGAGTAGATGTATTTAAAAAAAATCATCTCGAGAGTTTGTTAAACAATGTGAGACCCTTGAAGAAGTGTTGAAAATAGAAGAGGCCGACAATAAAATTGTTTAAAATAATTTATAATAAATGAAAATAACCAGAAAACGTCCTACTTTTAAAATGATTTGATCAATGTTTGCTTAGCGTATTATGAGCTCGTGGATTGCGGAAAAATGTTGAAAAAGATAAAATGCTGACCCAAGATGTATTAGTATTTGAGCAGTGTGCAACTGACTTGGTTGAAAAATGAGGAAAATTTTCGATTTTAATAAGAATATTGTATGGAAACCTTCGAAAAACTTACCAAAAAAGGTTGGAAATTTGATTATTTCCCTATTAAAACACTCACAATCACACAATTCACAATAGAATACTGAAAATCTTGATAAATTACGCTGAAAATATCGTTAAACGAGAAAAGTCACAAAACGTCACAGAAAAGGCCGACTTTTGGCAAATGACAATAAGCAATCTGGCCTGTTTACACTATAGTCGGCCATGGTACACTAAACTCAATAATTTGAGGAACACCTCGAGTATGTGCGCCGAATGTAGGCAACCAATTATACGCAAAATTTTTGTGCTGCGTAAACTAGCAAGCGAAGAAAGCCGCCTAGAAATGCCCTGACCACTCAAAATTTTATGTCAAAATATTCATTCGAATTTGTGGTATAAAATGTACGAAGGCGTAGAACGGACATTGTGAAAAAATATTCAAATTTACGTCTTTTTTCTCGAAAATTCGAGTTTTTTCTCGAAAGTTCGTCTTTTTTCTCGAAAGTTCGTCTTTTTTCTCGAAAATTCGAGTTTCTTCTCGAAAATTCGAGTTTTTTCTCGAAAGTTCGTCTTTTTTCTCGAAAATTCGAGTTTCTTCTCGAAAGTTCGTCTTTTTTTTCGAAATTCCGTGTTTTTTCTCGAAAATTCGACATTTTCCTCCAAAATTCGAGTTTTTTTCGAAATTTCGAGTTTTTTCTCGAAATTCCGCCTTTTTTCTCGAAAGTTCAAGTTTTTTCTCGAAATTGCGTCTTTTTTCTCGAAACTCAATTTAATCAACCTACTTAAAAGACATAAGCCGTTTGTCTCCATTCTTCAACATTTCGGTGCAGTGTGCAGTTTCATAATTGTAAAAAGTGATAATATAGAAAATGGAGAATCTCATTGATTTCTACCATAACATGGGCTTTCAACATAAGGAAATTGTGACTTGTTTAGCACTTATACATGTCATACATATAAGTGAACGACAATTACGGCGCAAATTAAAACGTTTGAATCTCTACAGAAGAAAATATTTTAGTCCAATCCAAAGTGTTTTGCACTTTATTCAAAATCAAATAGAGATGCATGGACAATTGCATGGATACAAGTGGATGCATTTGAGATGCATTCAAAGTGGATTAAAACTAACTCAACGGATGGTTAATATTATACTGCAAGAAATTGATCCAGAAGGAGTTGAGCTGCGACGAAGAAAACGTCTAAGACGAAGACAATATCGGAGCAAAGGTCCTAATTACATTTGGCATGTGGACTGCTATGACAAACTTAAGCGATATGGCATCTGCATATCGGGGTGTATTGATGGTTATTCCAGGAAAATGATATGGCTTGAAGCGAACGGGAATACTAGTGATCCTTCAGTTATTGCAAGATATTACTTGCAATCTGTAGTACTTTTACAGGGATGCCCTTATACCATACGAACTGATAGAGGAACCGAAAATGGACTACTATGTGACATGCAAACTTTACTGAGAACGGATACTGAGATAGAAGGTTCCTTGTTATCATTTCTATATGGAACTAGTCCTGCAAACCAGAGAATAGAATGCTGGTGGTCTATTTTGAGAAAACACCATGCGCAGTTTTGGATGAACTCCTTTCAGAAATTAACTGATAGAGGAGTATTCTCCGGGTCCTTTTTAGACAAAGCTCTGATTCAATTCTGTTACTTGGAAATTATACAGGTAAATACCTACGCCACATATTTTATTATTATGTAAATAATTAATTCTACCTATTGAATATTCTTCTTCTATCGATGAAAACAGGGCGAACTCAGACTGGTGGTACATGAGTGGAATACTCATATTATAAGTTCGTCTAAAAATAGTGTCGGCCCTAGAGGCCGTCCATTTATGATGTATCATCTACCGGAACTTTATGGAACCAGTAATTATCTGCAACCTGTCACTGCTGATGATTTAGAATTTTGTATCCGATCTTGCCCTGGGAATATTAATCAGCTTATTTGCGACAAAGATGTGTTCGAACTGGCACTGATTATACTGGCCGAAGAGCATATGGCCAGACCCAAGAATCCAAATGAAGCTCTACATTGCTACGTGTCTTTGCGAAATTCCATTCTATCACTATTATAAAGTTCCTGAAATTCTTTTCTCATTTTTCACAAGTATACCTGAGATATATGTATATGTAATATGTAAATGACTAGATATCACCATTATAGAAATTGAGAAAAACTTGTGGATTTGTATTTATTTTTGATTGCAACATACCTACGTTTTTAAGACCTATTTGTTGAGTCTTTTGAACAATACTACCATGCGAAACAATGAATGTTATTTCGTTGTTTCTTTATTTAACTATCGTTGGTATAAAAAATACAAAAATTTTCTCGCATAAAACCATGACTTGTCGAAGAAGAAACATCTCATTGCAGTAACGCTATGAGATGGTTGGATGATTACACGAATTTTATTATTTAGGACTAGTACCTCTGTTATAGAACTCCTGACCAGCCGGATAGCATTGTATGTACCTGTTACAGAACTCTTAACGTGGAATAGTTGGGATTAGGCAACTCTTTTGAGGTCGAAAGTGTAGCAAGTGCCGGTGGTCAATAAAGAAGGAAAAAGACCATCGGACTTTTTAATTAAGGGGAAATATATGTATAGGTATAGATAAGTACCTACCTAGGTAATGAAACTGCTGAGTGGCTTTTTTTCGCCACTGCTCATGGTAAAGGCCCCTGTGATGGAATAGGCGGAACTATTCAGAGTCGTGCTAGTTAACAACAAATTAATAAAGAGCCAATTCATTCATCATTTAAATTATATCAATGGGCCGACAAAAATTATAAGAATATTGTAAGTGTATATGTTTCACAAAAAGAATACGACGACCATGTATCAGTCCTGAGCACTAGATTCAGTTTTTCTATACCCATAAAAAATACACGCAAATTTCATACTTTAATGCCAAAATCCAATAAACAATTGTATGTAAAAGACTTCTCAAATTCTGGTGAAAGCAGATTTGAATTATTGTTTCTCAGATTTATTCATGTCTACCGTTCCTAAAAGTCACTAAATCCTGGTATGTTTCTTATATTGGTAGAAGAATTATTCATTAAATTGCAAGTTGAAAAATAACGCGTAATGTGGGAGCCTGTCTCCGGGGATGCGAAACGTTATGGGCCTGTACTCAAGTCAGCTCTCGGCGTGCGCGCACTAAAAAAATCCGTAAAAAGTCAATTACGAAATGTCCGTCCCGAATTTTTTTTTGACGATTGCCAACATTGTGAGCAACGTTTGTGATTTTTTTGAAATTTTTCGCACTGTGGAAAATGGCCCAAAATTCACTTTCGAATGAAAAAAATGGATTTTTCTGTACAAGTTCCACTTCAAATTATCAATACGAGTCAATGTCCGTGAAGGATATTTTTTTGTGAACAAAAGTAAAAAAAGATCATTTCGATTGATCTACTCGTTTAGAAGTAATGAATAATTGTACGACGGCGCGCGAGCGAGCGGTTGGAAAATGTTCTAGGGCGTATCTTTTGAAATAAGGGCACTGGGGCCAAACGCCTAGAGCTGAGTACTTATTATGGTGACCACTAACTTTCGTGAAAATCTCAAACAGATCCGTGACATTGACCATTTTTGCTGATCGTCTTGGCGTGGAATGACCCTTTGGCCTCACTACTCGAAAATAAAATCTCCAGTCAAATATCTCAAATTAATCCCACCATAGTCAAAAGAACTAAAAGAGGTTTGATAAATGGATTAGGATCTATCGTAAAAGCCATTACTGGAAATCTAGCCAATTACGATTTCGCTAACACTACGCCACATGAGACATCTTCTTGGAACCTCGCAAGAAGATCCATGAGAACACAGCGAACGCATGTTTTATATAAACTTTTACATAAACTCTAAACTGTATAATTGCACTTTATATACATATTATTGCACCGTATATACATTTCAAGAAAATGCAGAACCGCAGTTTGTTCATTTGTTAAAGTTTGTGAATAACTCAAACTATTTGCCACTTTACTTGGGGTAGGACGCTGTAGGTTGATTAACACGTCGAAGTCACATTTGTTCCAAAATGATTCGTATTTCTCAAAAGAAATACCTTTCCTGATTTCAAGTATAAGTGGTTTCGGTTTTTCGATCAGAGCGTCTTCTGCTATTGTAAGAATTTGCGACTTAATATCAGATTCTGAAGGCATTTCAAAAAATTTGCATGCGGTAAAAAAGTTAATTATTATTTCTTTTTCTCTGTCGCATAAGGAAGAGAATGACTCTATTGCTTTTTTCAATATGTGTCTTTCGCATGGATTTAGATTTTAAAAAAAAATCTCTAAGAAGAATATCATCACTGATTTTCTTCTCCGGATTTTGTAATATACAGGCTGTTTGATAAAAACTCCAGAACGCCAGTGATATGAAAATAAGCGCATCATCAGCCAGAGATAACTGACGAGAATCCCAGGAAGACCATGGGAACCGCTTTGTAAACATTTTTATCCCTGTACCATTTTTATAATTGTATTAAAATAGGAGAGTCTGATTTAAGACCTGAACGAGTCAAGTTGTATTCCTAGTTCTGAATAAATATTAATTTTCTTTTTAAAAAGGCCTATTGAAGAGGAATTAATAAAATTGGCGCAGTCGGTAGGATTGTCACGTTGTTGTTCGTTAAAATTTCGGCTTACTTTGTGTCGGTAATAAACCCTCAACAAGTCGATTTCAATCGTTAAGTGATAAACCAAAAACTTCCGAACTGAGTGAAGTGGAGTGGTCCAACAAACCAACGTCCAATTGGTCCATCATCCAACAACCGATCGTCAGGTCCCTTGGAAACGTCGAATTTCTATCGAAGAAAGTGCGTGAGTACAAGGTTTTCATACTCCCATCCCCTCACAATTGCTGTGAATCGTTGTGCAAATAAATAGGCGATTTTTACCGAGTAAATTCGTTGCTAAAGTTTTGCATTTCATTAGTCTTAAGAAACAGAAAGGAAAAATCAGTTCTCATTGAAGAAACCCATTAATGACCGAAGTTGATTCAATTGCTGAACAATTAGCAGCAAGTTTAAGTTTTGAAGAAGGTAGTGAAGAAAATAGTAGTGAAACCGAAATGGCTACTCATAACTACCAATTGATAAAATTAACTTTAGACATAATTCCTCGTTACAGTGGAGATGCTCACTCTCTTGAAATTTTCATAAATAATTGCGAACATTTGATCAGTCAACATGCTGATAGGCAAACTCCCAATGACCCAATTAATTCGTTTTTAATGAAAGCAGTCTTAGGAAAATTAGACGGCAGAGCTTTGTTGTTAATTGGCAACAGAACGGAATTAACCACATGGGCACAAATCAGAGACGCTCTAAGATAAACTTTTGGCGACAAGAGAAATTTAGATTGTTTAGCGCAAGATCTTCTAATCTTGAAACCCTTCAAAAATGAATCACCTCAAAATTTTGGTGCCAGAATCCAAGACATTAGAAGTCTCATAATCTCAAAAGTGAACAGTTCAAACATCCATGCAGATCAGAAAGCACATTATTTAGAAAATTACAATAAACTCTCTTTAACAACTTTCATTCGCGGATTATACGGTAGAATTCAAGACATAGTCAGGTTAAGAAATCCCCAGACTCTCGAAGCTGCAATCGCGATCGTCATAGAAGAAGAAAATTTCATGTACGCGACTTAATTTTCGGGATCGTACTTTTTCGTTTTTAAAAAAAGATTTAAAACTCGTAGAAACCGATTTTATTAAGAACGTTCGACTTAGCTCTAACATAAACCGTGTCAGGAACAAAAGTGAATAATAATTATAAAAAAATAAGAAGCGATGAACTTTCCTTACTTTGCAAAATGCATTTCTGGAGAATCTAACTAGCAGGATGTAACTAAACACCTTATATCTAATAACTACTACGACTACTAAACACATGTCGTATTGTGTAATGTTAACACCTCCCTTCACAAAAGGAAAAATTAGGGGAGAATCTCTTAATTTTTCAGAGAAACTTCAATGGGGTTAATTTGAGTGTGTTGATCTTTAACTTTATTTTTTATGAAAGGAGCTGTCTTCCAAACTAAAAATATTAAGCCTGAAATTATAAGTATATAAGAAACAATAGTATATAAACTAATATTATTGTAATGAAACATGGCGCTAGATACATTTCGTAACTGACCCCTGTTATTTCTTAATTGGATGTCTATTTGTTTTAAATTGTCCAAATTCACTGATTCTAGCCTTAGCGGAGGAGAGTCATTATTATATTCACTTTCACCATTTTGTGGTGGTCTGTCAATCTTGATATTGGGTAGATTGACGAACTTTTGGACTGGATTTGAATTTTTATAAGATTTCAAAATTTCTCCGCCGACGTTTACCTCACAGTTCGTTGGTAAGGTAATGATGTAACTGCCTTCGAGTACCGACTTCTCCTCGTCGTGACATTTTTTTGTTATTGTTGTAGGTGTCGGAGATATAACGATCCATTTGTTTGATAATACCTTTTGGATTTTTACTTTTGGTATATCTGTGTTGAACAGCTTGCAGTTATTATAATTGTTAGTGAAGGCTATCACATTTACTTCACAAGGGCTGTTGTTGTCGATTGGAGCGGTATTTATAGCGTAGCACAAATGTTCAGTTTCTTGTACTTCGCGACATTTCACATTATTTAGAGCGTATCGTTTTTCGCTTAGGATTAGGAACTTGTTTTGGGCTATTATTAATTGGAAATGGGATTTTACATAAATCGGCAAAGAGTACAAGTGATAGTAATTATAATGGGGCATTTCTACAATAGGAATTTCTAAGATGAAGGTGATTTTATCTTCTTTACAATATGCTTTTACATTAATTGTGAGAAAGTATTTAAACAGATTCTTATGATCTATGGGATATGGAAGTCGATTAGTTTTTATACTCGATTTAATCAAGTTAAGTTCATTTAATAATTCTCCATGTGAAATTATTGAAGGGTGCAAAGTTTTAGTTTTAGCAAAAGTGATTGCATTCTCAATTTCTATTAAATTATGCAAAATGATATCGATGGAAGTAAAGAGTTGTGTGAATATGGCATTGCATAATACAAAGTAGTAATCGTCTCCCAACAAATTTGTTTGTTCTTTAATTAGTTTTGAAAGCTCATCAATTCGTTTTTGTAGCGACTCCTGGTTGTGGAATAAAATGGTCGAGGTATTTTTAAATATTTTTAGGCTATTTTGGGTTAAAGAAATTTGATTGTCTATGATATTTTTGAAATCATTTTGATTGCTAATAATTTTTTCAATGGCAGAATCGTATCTATCAGCGTCCGTTTGATCTAAATTTCCGGTGATTGATTTCCAAATGGTTCCTATTCCGTTAACTAATCCGCGTTTCGTTCTTTTACTGGTGAAATTTAACTGTTCTAACTTTTCCTCAACTTTCCGAATTTTATATTCAAGAAGATTCTGGAAGTTATGATTTATAAAAGCGGCATTTTCTACATTACCTTGTTTCGAACTCAAAACCGTAGTATTCATAAGTTTCTAGTTATTCATTAATTTTGAGAATTCTAACCTTAGAGAAGTTGTGTCGAAAATTTGAATTAAATTCCAGTGGTCAATTACATTTTGCGTTTCTCCAAGTTTGATTGGTAAGAGTCCTGGGTTGTCCGTGATTCTGGTAATGTCTATGTCTCGGGAGCCGATAGTGTTGGCGATGCAGGTGGTGACTCTGTAATAGCCGGTTGTCTTAAGTTTTTCAGATGTACTGTCTTAGTTGTCTTTGGACTAGTCCTGATTAGGGCTTTATTATTTTTCAATAGTTTTTCCAGCACAAACGGGCCTACGAACCTATCAGCTGTCTTTTGTCTACTACTAGGGAATTTTACTTCAAAAACTTTTTGGCCTACTTTAAATGGGTTGTTTGAATTTTTGTTTTTATAATTCAATGTCTGTTTTTTCTGCTCAGTCAGTTTTTCGTTGATTCTATCGTAAGTTAAGCTAAGTTTTTCTTTATGTTTTGTAGGTAGTCTTGATATATTTGTTTGTCGTATAGTAAATCGTATGGGTCTCGTTTGTCTGTATGTCCTAAAGTTAGTTCTAGGGGTGTTAATCCCGTGGCTGAATGTATAGTATTGTTATATGCGATAATTGCATATTTCATGATAATTCCTATTGGGTCATTATTGTTTTGTTTTAATAGTCTGATGTGTTCGAGGAGGGTAGAATGTAACCGTTCGATCATTCCGTTAGATTCTGGATGATTCGGTGTTATAAAGTGAATTTTGATTTTATGGATTTCTAAAAGTTCCTGAACAGTATTGGCGAAGAATTCTAAACCGTTGTCAGCTGTTATTGTTCTGGGTACGCCGTAGTAACTACTTCGGTTCCGTTTTTCGATGTTATTTCGATTGCCTGACCTAATTTTGTAAATGCGTCTATTATAGTCAGAAAGTTATTTCCTTCCACTGTGAAGGTATCAACATGCAGTTTCTCAAAAGGCTTGTGTGGGGTATCTGTCAGCATCATGTCGATTTTCGGCGGGTGTCTTTCGTATTTAGTCTTTTTACACAAATCGCAATTGGCGATGTAGTTAGATACGTGTTCCTGCATGAGGGGAAAATAATATTGTCTTTGAAGGCGTTTAATAGTTTCGGCGATTCCGCGATGATTTGTTTTGCTGAGGTGGCAACTCTCTATAGCTTCCGTTATTAAATCTGCGTCTTGTAACAATGTTCTTGTTTCCGAGCAATATATTATTTTTGATCCGGTTGAGTTGAAAATTTCGTTGACTACATTGCAAAAATCTACGAATAATTTTTCTGTTTGAGAATGGACATAATAGCGTTTACTTTCCGCCATAAATTCTTTTAAGAAATTCTTGATTTGTTGACAGTTATTTTCACGACAAATTTGTACAGTGTATTTTTTATTTTTTCCTATTGACTCTATTTTTACCGGCTTTGGGTTGTTATAAACTTCGGAAATATAATATTGATTTGGTTTCGATTCGATGATATCTGAACATACTTGTATCGGTGATGATGGATTTTCTTGCGACACACTATTAATAGTGTTGGCAGAATCTTCTAGCTCTCTTGCTATTTCTCTAATTGCCTGTATTCCAGATGGTCCGGGTTGGTTGATGGTGTTTGCATTGTTTCGCGATTTATCTACTTCGTCTAGTTCGGCTAGCAGGTCTTCTAATTCTCTCATTGAGTCTTCTTTTTCGTCGACGTTATTTGCTATTGATGCTGTTTCAAGGGCGTGGACCTGAACTCGTGATAGGGCATCAGCGTTCGTGTTGATACTTCCTTTTTTATATTCTAATTTATAATCGTATTCTTCTAGTTTAATTCTCCACCGTTGTAATTTTGAGTTGGGTTCTTTCAATTTCGATAACCACACTAATGGTCGATGATCCGAATAAATTGTGAATTTTCTCCCGTATAAATATGGGCGAAAATACTTAACTGCCCATACTACGGCCAGTAGCTCTTTTTCAATGGTGCTGTATTTCTGTTCGGTGTCGGTCAAAGTTCTTGATGCAAAAGAGATTGGTAGGTCACTGCCCACTGGGCCTTGTGACAGTACGGCACCTATCGCAAAGTTTGACGCATCAGTCGTCAACACGAAGGGTCTATCAAAATCTGGGTATTGCAATATGGGGTGGTTCACTAAGATGTTTTTACATTGATTAAAAGCATTTAGGAACTCTTGGTTATGTTCGATCTTACTTCCTTTTTTTAGGCATCTCGTGAGTGGTTTTGTCAGCTTGGCGTAATCTCTAATAAACTTACGATAATAGCCAGTTAGTCCTAAAAATCCTTTTAGTTCCTTGGTGTTTTTCGGTATCGGAAAGTTAATAACAGCAGATATTTTCTTTGGGTCCGGTTTCAATCCTTCGGCGGTTATAACGTGTCCTAAGAATTGCACTTCTTTCCTCAAAAACTCTGACTTATCCATTTGGATCTTAAAATTGGCTTTTCTTAGTCGTCGGAAAACTTTCTCGAGTTTTTCAAGATGTTCTTGTAACGATGTGGAAAAGATTACAATGTCATCGAGGTAAACTATACAAGCTTCGTTTTGTATTCCTCTTAATATATTGTCCATAATTCGCTGGAAAGTTGCCGGGGCATTTTTTAAACCAAACGGCATGCGACAGTACGCATAATGTCCTCTCGGGGTGGAGAAAGCCGTTTTCTTTATGTCTTTTGGATCCATCTCGATTTGGTGGAATCCTGAGGCTAGATCGATTGTTGAAAAATATTGGCATTTGCCAAGTTTATCCAGAAAATCCGTAATGTTTGGTAGGGGATATCGGTCGTCTATAGTTTTCTCGTTTAGTTGTCTATAATCTATGACCATTCTAAATTTTTGTTTACCAGAGGCATCAATTTTCTTTGGAACGATTATAACAGGGCTACTCCATGGACTATTTGAATGTTCTATGATTCCTTGATCTAACAGTTCCTTGACCTGTCTCTCTACTTCCTTCTGGCTTGAATGTGGAAGTCTGTATGCTTTTTTGAATATGGGAATTTTGTCGGTCGTCTCGATGGTATGTTTTATTTCACTCGTGAAACTTAAGGGTAGTTCTGAACAATGAAAAATGTCTCTAAATTGAAAGCAGATATTTCGGATGGCTTGTTTTTCCTCTTTGTTTAGATGATCGAGACGTAAGTTTTTTAAGTTTGATTTTAACAAGTCGTCGACCTTTTGGTTGACTTCAGGAAATTCTTCTTGTGTTTCAAAGTTATTAATAGGGATAATTTCTAAAGGTTCCACTTCTAATTCTATTTCGTCTTCAGTAGAGTTCGTAATTGTGGTTATTGCGTGGTTGTTTTCGATTCGTACCAAGCATTGGGGAATTTCAACACCTTCTTTAAGTTGCGTGTAATTGATGATTCCTTCTACATCATTGGTTTCTGCGTTTACACCTAGTTTAATAACCTTTCGTTCTCTAGGGCCAATTTTGACTGTAGTTTTTATCGTTTCAAAATAGAGGGGTATTATTCCGTATTTAGTGTGTAGGGTTTTCTTATTTAGGTCAATATTAGCACCTAAGTGTTAAAGTAAATCAACGCCGATTAAACCGTCGTAGTTTTTGCTAACATCAAATATATGAAAGTCAAAATATTGCTTCGTATAGAAAATTTTGGGCAATGGAATTTGAGCAACATACTTATGGTAAGTTGTCTTATGTGCTGTCTGAACCTTAAACGGTGATTCTATTACGTAGTCACTATAATAATTTTGTACGGTTTTAGGATCAATAAAACTTCTAGTGGATCCTGTATCCATCATGAATTTTAAATTTGCATGTGGAATTTTTATGTAAGGTAGTGTATTAGAATTTTTGTTGGAAATTCCTATTAAGTTGTCGCATTTGTTGAGGCTGAGATTGAAAAATTTCCTTGGGTTTGGTCTAACTGGGGTACGTTATTTTCGTAATTATTTTCTGAGGGGTTACTCATATTATTTTCATAACATGGATATGTATAAGTGTCTTCTGGGTTGTAAGAGACTTGATTATTATCATAAGAATAATAATTCTCGGAACAGGCTTGGTCATATCCAAATTCATCATTAGGTTGCGAATCTACTGATTGATAAAATAATTCCTCTGACACTAGTTCGGGTGTCGTTTCTGTGTTTAAATGATGAAGTTGTCTCGGGGGGTTTCGTACGCTTATTGTTGAAGTTTCCATTGGTTCGGGTCTTGAATTGTTTTGATTTCCTTGATGTTGGCCAAATTGTAGTCTCATTGGAAAAGTAATTGATGGTTGTCTGAACTGAGACTGCATGGGTCTGAATGGGAAATTTGAATTTGTCCGTGGTACTTGCGGCTGTGAATAATTGGGTCTAAATTGGTTCTGTCCAAAATTAGGGTTGAACTTTTGAAAGTTTGGTCTGAATGAATTTCTCTGTTGGAAATTATTTTGATTCGGCGTATGAAAATTTGGTCTTGTCATTGTATTTTGAAAAGGCGAATTACGCGATGGTTGAAAAGTGGGTTTGGGGTGCTGTTTTGTCATGTCACGTGTTAAATTAGTTTGAAAATACGAAAAATTTTCTTCTTCCACAACGTAAGACATTGCGGTCTCTAAATTAATAGGGTTTCTGATTCGAATTGGGAGGCTATTATGAAGACCTCTTAAAAATGCGTCCAATGTTAATTTGTCGTAAGTTTGTGTCTTCACCCGTCGTATGTTTTCGTCTGGTTCAGTTAATCTAACTTTCGTCAAAAGCAGGCTTCTTAAATCCTGGCACCTGTTACCAAAGATAAAGGCTGACTCACCTTTCATCTGTTTCAAATTTAGTAAATCACCTAAAAGGCATGTTTCGTTACGTTGATCAGAAAAGAATTGAAGCAAAAGAACTTTTATGCTATTCCATGTAGTGGCATCTTCTCTACTTCCGATTAAATTTAATGCGCGTCCTTTTAATTTAGCCATGATTGATCGCAAAACGTATTGATTCTGAATATTATTAGGGTCATTGTGATCAACAAAATTTGTCAGAAGACTTTCACTTGCTGAAATGAAAATGGGTAAAATTGCGGGGTTCCCGTCGAATTCAGGAACGGTGTCGATATGAAATTTTTGAAGTGGGACTGCCATATTTGCTATTTGTAAATTACGCTGAAATTGATTGTTATGGGGATTTTCCAAATGAACTCTTTCTCGATTATTATCGTCCGAATCTGATTCTGACGATTCAATATTATTATCTATATCACGTCTTAAAGGGCTCCTATCTCTTACTACAGGATTCATAAAAAAAATTAACTTGTCTTAAACTTATTATTCCTAGTACTTAATTAGTACCTTTGCATTCACTTGTACTCTTACAAAAATTTCAACTTAATCTAACGGAGGACAGATAGGAAGCGAAAAACTTACAGTAATAATCGATGGTAGATCATTTCCTCGAAAGTCTTTCTCCGCTCTTTTCACTCCAAATTAACACTAAGGGTCTCAGCACGCGAGAATTAGATCACACACTGAGGGTTTGATGAAACGCGATTTGAGCGATTTCACCGGTTGTTGGATAAAGCTCGAAGAATTTGATTCTCACTTCACCCGGGGTTGCTGTTGTTCGAATTGTCAATAAACCATTAAAATGGACCGAAATCAGAAGAGTTTTATTCCGAATTCGTTAAACAATCCTACCGACTGCGCCACTTAATTTTCGGGATCGTACTTTTTAGTTTTTAAAAAAAGATTTAAAACTCGTAGAAACCGATTTTATTAAGAACGTTCGACTTAGCTCTAACATAAACCGTGTCAGGAACAAAAGTGAATAATAATTATAAAAAAATAAGAAGCGATGAACTTTCCTTACTTTGCAAAATGCATTTCTGGAGAATCTAACTAGCAGGATGTAACTAAACACCTTATATCTAATAACTACTACGACTACTAAACACATGTCGTATTGTGTAATGTTAACACGCGCAAAAACAAGTAAATAACTCACAGAAAACTGAAGGCAGTAATTATCATACTAACCGTACTAATAATTACTATCCAAAAAATAATCAATACCAAAATAAATCGAATGGTTACAATCGCTACAATAACCAATCCAATCAACATTTTACTCCCAGATTTAATCAGTACAATTCGCTAGCAAACGTGCAAAATCAACATTCAAATTACAATCAAAATCAGAATCAATACGACAGATATAATTCAGGATACAATCCGAATTATCAAAATAATCATAGCTACGGACAAAACAGATTCCCTTCGCAACCAATTAACTTGCAGCCATCTCAACAAAATCAACCCCAGAAATTCTTCACAAATAAACAAGTATTTGGCCAACCGAAAAATGTGTTTGCACCGAACAAAAATTTTCAATCAAACAGTCAACCACAACCGATGTCGGTTTGCACCACCCAAAATGCGTCAAGAATGCAAAATACATTCAATCGCAGTAATAATTTCCAACGGAATCATTATCCCCAACGCAATTACCAATTCGGAGAAGTGCATAACATTGAGGACGAATCTCAACAAATTGAACCAATGACAGAATTTTCAGTAAATGACCAGGAACCAAATTTTCAATTGGCTGGCCCGAGCAGAGAAATAACGTAATTGAAATGAATCACCTAGATTACAGTTTAAACAAATTACCATTCATACAACTACGAAATCCACCAATAAAATTATTAATAGACACGGGAGCACCGATATCAATTGTCAAACCAAGCGTAATCGAAAAGTATTACCCGAATTGCATTTACCATGAACCATTTTCAATCAAAACGTGTGCTGGAGAAAGAAACTGTAGATTTAAAGCAACAATTCCCATTTTAAAAGAATTTAACATAAATGAAATCTTAAAGCTACATTTATTCAATTTTCATGAATATTTTGACGGATTATTAGGAACGGAAGCGATGTCGAATTTAGGATTCATAATAGATTTACAAAACGGAGTAATGTACAACCAAAACGTAAGAATACCAGTACAATTTCGAGACACGAGTAAACGTCCATTAAAGACAATCAAGTTAGATCCCCTTCAAATTTTACAAACTCAAGTTCCAGTAAACATAAACAATGGAGAAATCTTAAAACCAGAAAATTTTAATTTTCACGAGCTAGTAATACCCGAAACAGCTACAGTTGCAAATAATGGCGAAGCATTAATTGAGATAAGAAATCCCACGGAAAAATTCAAACACATTGAAATATTACAACCTCTTGACGTTCAACCATTAGAACAATTCGAGGTGTATAACATGTCATTCATCGAAGCAAATCAAACAAAACCCGGAAAAGATGTACACAAATTAATAAATACTACCCACATGAATTCAGAGGAAAAAAAAAATAATGAAATTATGTAGTGAATATGAAGACATATTTTTTTATGACTCCATTGACAAACTAACGTTTACGAATAAAATCAAACACGAAATAAAAACTCGCGATGAAATTCCCGTATACACTAAATCGTATCGATACCCGTTTGTACACAAAGAGGAAGTAAAAAGACAAATTGACAAAATGCTTAATGACGGCATAATCAAGCCAAGCTGCAGCCCTTGGTCCTCACCAATATGGGTTGTACCCAAAAAACTCGATAATAGCGGAAAGCAAAAATGGCGTATAGTCGTGGACTATAGAAAAATAAATGAGAAAACGATCGATGATCGATATCCGATCCCTAACATCACAGACATTCTCGATATGTTAGGAAGATGCCAGTACTTTTCTACGTTAGACCTCGCGTCCGGATTTCACCAGATACAAATGAGTCCAGAAAGCGTCGAGAAAACCGCGTTTAGTGTAGACAACGGTCATTTCGAATATGTAAGGATGCCGTTTGGACTAAAGAACGCGCCCGCAACGTTCCAAAGAGTTATGGACGATGTTTTAAAAGATCTTAATAATAAAATTTGCCTAATTTACATGGACGACATAATAATCTTCTCAACCTCGTTACAGGAACACATTTCCAATTTAAAATTAGTATTTCAAAGATTAAGAGAAGCGCGATTAAAAATACAACCGGACAAATCAAACTTTTTACACAAGGAAATTGAATTCTTAGGTCACATTGTTACCACCGAAGGAGTGCTACCTAACCCCAAGAAAATACAATCAATAATAAAATTCCCAATACCAAAAACAGCGAAAGAAATAAAATCATTTTTAGGATTGGTAGGTTACTATCGAAAATTTGTTAAAGACTTTGCGAAATTAACTAAACCCCTGACTAAATGTTTGAGAAAAGGCGAAAAAATAATACACACGGAAGAATTCGTGAAAGCATTCGAAACATGTAAAGTAATTTTGTCTAATTCACCCATTTTACAATACCCAGATGTTGAGAAACCATTTAATGTAAGAACAGACGCATCAAATTACGCGCTAGGAGCGGTGTTATCTCAAGGTACTGTAGGTCAAGATTTACCTATTGCGTACGCTTCACGTACACTGAACCCAGCCGAGTGCAACTATTCTACAATAGAGAAGGAATTACTTGCTATAGTATGGGCAACAAAATATTTCCGACCCTATCTATTTGGACGAAACTTTAAGATAATAACAGATCATAAACCTTTACAGTGGCTATTCTCTCTAAAAGATCCAAGTTCACGTCTCGTACGTTGGAGATTAAAACTCGAGGAGTACGACTACGAATTAATATACAGGAAAGGTACCACGAACGGAAATGCAGATGCATTATCGCGTATCGAAATTAACCCAATAGATTCAGAATCAATTTTAGGAAACCCAGGAGAAATAAATAATGACATAACAGATTTCATGAACGGATGTTACGAACCCATTCTTACAGACGATGATAATATTGACGAATACAGGAAAATATTAACTGACAGATGAACGAAGGCAAAATAAAATAAAAGTTCTATCAGACATCACAAATCATACGGCAATAGAAGACCCAATCATGGCATTACCAATAACAGAAAAATGTTTAAATCAGTACAGCAATCAAATCATAATTTCTTTAGACAAAATAGTAAAAACGTTGAAAGTTCAAAAAGTAAACACCTTTCAAACAAAAACCAGGTTAATTGTTCAAATACCCGAAAATGAAATAGAAAATAGCATAATCAAATTGATGAAAGAATTTGTCAACCCGAAAATCAGTCATTGCATTTACTTTAAAACCATCGAGTTGGTTCCACCATTTTGCAACATAATCAGAAATGTATTTAAAAATAACGCATACAAACTAATACAGAGTACCACCGTGGTAGAAGACATTGAAGATGTCCATGAAAAGCACGATAAGATAAAATTCCAACACGAAACTAAAACGTCACACAGAGGTATAAATGAAACGGAGTTAGCAGTAAAGAAAAATTACTACTGGCCACTAATTCACGAAGACGTAGTAAAATATATAAACAATTGTGAAGTATGTCAGAAGTCAAAGTACGAGAGACATCCTCACGAAATAAAATTCCAATTAACACCAACAAGCAAATCACCTTTTGAACACATTCATCTCGATACATTTCAAATTGATAAAATGAAATTTCTCACATTAATTGACACATTCTCTAGATACGGCCAAGCGTACCCGTTACAAACTTTAAACGTAATTAACGTAATAAATTCATTGATAATTTTCGGAACATATCACGGATTACCTAGAAAAATAACAACTGACCAAGGCTCAGAATTTGATAATTTCATGTTAAAGGATTTTTGCAAATTGTATAATATTGAACTTCATTATACTTCAACAGGCAACTCAAATGGAAACAGTCCCGTCGAAAGAATGCATTCAACTTTAATCGAAAATTTACGTTGTTTAAGACTAACACACAAAGATTCTAACATACTAGACCTCATGCCATTAGCAGTACTGAGTTACAACAACTCAATACATTCGGTAACGAAATACACACCTTTTGAAATTTTGAATAGTACGACAAACGCGAAAAATCCCCTTGAAACAACAGACGAAATGTTAATGAACGAATACATAATTCAATTTAGAGACAAAGTGAAAATAATTCACGATAAGGTAAATACTAACAATACTAACACGAAAGAAAAAATAATTAACAAATTAAACTTAACCAGAAAAGATCCACCCGATTATGACGAAAACAAACCCGTTTACATTAAAGAAAAACCCAGAAACAAGTTCTTAGCTAGATTCAGGAAAGAGGGAAACATAGAAAATAAGGAATTACACGTTAAAACACCCAAAAACATAATACACAAAAAATTCGTAAAACCCTCACGAAAAGGAACTAATCCCATTGAAATTTCAGATCAAGATGGAGAAAATCCTGATACTAACCCTAATAATTAAAATCACCCTTTGCGACATATCCATAACACCCCTTCCGGATAACACTGGAATATTACCCCTAAAATTAGGAAAAGCCTACGTTAACCAAAATAATCATGTGCTTTTGCATTACGTAGATTTAGAACCGCTTATTAATAATTTGACTTTTCTTAAGGAAGCTAATAATTTAGCCATTTTCAAAGAATATGATAGTGAAGCTATCCTAGACAAGTATTTAGACAAGAACTCGGAATATAACATCTTAATTAGCAACATTGACATTAAACTTACGTTTTAAAATCAAACAACCGCATGAAAAGAGGACTATTTAATTTCTTGGGTACTGCAAACAAATTCATATTTGGTAACCTAGACGCAGAAGACGGCGAAAAGATTTATTCAATGATTTCAAAATTAGGAAAGAACCAAAATAAAGTAATTCAGAGCGCAAACACTCAGATTTCCCTTGCGAAAAATCTCATAAATAATTATAATGAAACAATCAGCAAATTAAATAACAGTCAATTCAAATTATTAAAGGAATTCGAAAGATTCGAGAACGACACCGAAAACAGATTAAATTGGGTATATTTCCACATACTATTCGATCAAATGGTCTCAAATTTAAGACTAATAGACACATTTTTGGAAAATCTCGAAAACGCAATCACATTTTCTAAATTAGGAACTTTGCATCCAGACATTATTTCAATAAACGACTTAAAACAAATATTTAAATTATTACTCGAACATCATAACGAAAATGAATTAATAAGAACTGACTTCTCTAGCTTATACTCGATAATAAAAACGCGTTCATACATATTTGAAAAAAAAATTGTATTTGCACTAGGCATTCCAGTTGTCCTTCCAAAAACCTTCGATTACTACAAATTAATTCCAATACCCACGATTCAAAATACAACTCTCATCCCACATTATCCATATCTTGTACTCAACGACGAAGAACATCAGTACCAGGAGAACGAATGTCACCCAATGACAAACGACTTCATTTGCTTAAAAGAAGAACATCTCATCGATGACCAATGCGTAACATCAGTAATACGAAATCAACAGCCGAAGAATTCTCATTTCACACCAATCCAAATTGACAAGCCAATATTCGAAAAAGTATCATCAGACTTAATAATCGCGATAACCAACAGAAAGACTCAAATAAAGAAAAAGTGCAAAGACACACAATACACCAACATCATCGGTAATCAACTCATCAAGTTACCAACGAATTGCAAAATTGAATACAATAACCACGAAATCGGCAACTACGAAACCAAATCATCAGCCCAAGCTGTTTATCTACCCGAAATCGAGTACCATCAACCGATAACCGAAAAACGAAAAATTCAAATCCAAGAAATACCGTTAACGAAGTTACACGAACTAAACAAACAAGTTCAAGCAACGCAACTTTTGGAAATTGAATCATCAGGCCAATCCGATATCAATAATTGGAAATCATATGTACTAATCACTATAATTTCAGTAATACTTGTTTACACGCTAATCAAACTTCGTGGACCGATCCAATCGATCATCAATAAAAGAAAAGGTGTTGTCATCTCCGCCCAAGCCGCAGATGCCAATCTTCAGCAGGGAGGAGTTATATGAAAATAAGCGCATCATCAGCCAGAGATAACTGACGAGAATCCCAGGAAGACCATGGGAACCGCTTTGTAAACATTTTTATCCCTGTACCATTTTTATAATTGTATTAAAATAGGAGAGTCTGATTTAAGACCTGAACGAGTCAAGTTGTATTCCTAGTTCTGAATAAATATTAATTTTCTTTTTAAAAAGGCCTATTGAAGAGGAATTAATAAAATTCGCCACAGTTTCTTTGGTTGTGATCCGATTTCAAAAACCCATTAACAAAAAATTATTTATTTTTTGTGCTCTACGAATAGGACTTGTTACCAAATTTTTTCCCTCAACTTCTTTTTTCAACATTGATAAATTGAACTTTTTTAATAATAAAACGCGATTATTTCCAATTCAAAGTTGAAGTAGACATTTTTTTCTACACCATCGACCAATAAAAAAGTAAATTTTTTTTGATAATCATCAGAAAAACGCAAAAAATGATTCGCCAGATTTGGTCGGATTGAACAAAAAACGTCATTTTCACGTTTGCTTTGAAATCCAAAGCACTCCTGAAACTGAATTTTTTTTAAATTTAATTCCAATCGGGCGAAACTTTTTATGCGTTTTCTTGGATAAACATTGAAAAAATGACCACCTTCTACATACCATAGTAAAGAGAAAAGTACATACTTATTTTAAATTAGAAGTAATCGTACTTTACTCTTAAAAAATTTAATTTGCCAATGTTAAAAAAAGAAGTTGATGGAAAAAATTTGGTAACAAGCTCTATTCGTAGTGCATGAAAAATAAATAATTTTTTGTTGATGGGTTTTTGAAATCGGACCACAACCAAAGAAACTGTTGCGTTCTGGAGTTTTTATCAAACAGCCTGTAGAATACACGACATATGAGATTTTTGCAGGTACGGTACCTGTTAAAAGGAGCATATGTTCCAGTATTCTTCCAAATATACAATAATTATCTTTTAATTTTCGCATTTGATTCAGTGGTAAATAGGGAACGATACAATCCTCGCCTCTGAAATAACTAGTTTCAATCTTTGAGAAAAACAAGTTGAATAGCTCTTGGGTTAATTCTCCTCTATCGACACCCTTTTCTCCGAGAAAGTTAACTTCAATTTTTCTTTGAACAACTAATGGATCTCGGTAAAGTGCCATTAATTCTTCTAGACAATTATTACGAGTCACATATATGGGTAGCGGCGAATCGGAATTTTGAAGTGTTGGCAGAACCAGCGTCGAATTACTAAAGTCGTAATGCCCTGTTAAGTCAATAATATTGTTTTCTGGAAAGTATGGATATTACTAATTATGTTATACATATGTATTTCAAATTATATGGTACCTTGTGTGCTTGTTCCAGGGAATGAAAGAAATTCATTGAGTATTGATGGTGATGAACTAAATGTTGAGACGGGTTCAATAGGTTGATTATAAGCTGGGCCATCATCTACTAGAATTGAAAACAAATAACTCTCCACTGGGTTTTCATCCAAATCAACGACTGGGCCTCGTGAGGTTTGTTGGACTTGATAATTGTTTACTTGCACTTCGGAACTTGCTTTTGAAAAACTCGGTAGTTCCAATGAACTTATATTTGAAGTTTCTTCTCTGCACAAATAACATCAAATTATTACAATTATTATTTGAGTCATGAAGAGACGAGTATACATACCTTATCAAGCGTTTTTCGATATGTAGGCCTCCGTCGTCTGACGCATCACTGCTTGAAGAAAGGTCGTACTTTGATGTTCTAGTTTTCTTTTTCGATTTTTTACTAATGACAGTCACTGCGGTATTTTTCTTTTTAGTCGATAAATAAAATCGAAGTCGGTTGATTTTGCTCATGTCATATAATTCCTCAATAGTCCAATTGTAGTCCACCTCATTTCGTTTGAAATCCAGCAATGATGTGCTGAACTCTGACAAATTTCCCTTTGGTGACTTCCCGTCGGGAAAGAACAATTCCATGGCCTTCTTTTTGACATCATCCATTGAACAGCTTTGATTCATTGTTAATGCTCGGGTGCCTTCCCCTTGTTTGGTCCTAACTTGAATTTCGCTTTTACCATCTATGGAACACATCCAACCCAATTCGACTACTCTTGACAATTTCTTGAGCGGTGTGGTAGATTTGATCGGCTTGTTCTTGTTCGCATGATCATCTTTTCGCGAATCTTTTCGATTAAACTGGTTTTCTTTGGTAAATTCCGTTTTTTGCAAAAATCCAGAATTGCAAGTCGATCTCCCAATTTTGGGAATATTTCTGCGAGTCGGTCTTCAGACAATGCCATGATGGAATTCTCATCAAACTAAAATACAATGAAATACTTTAACATCCTATATTTGACGCGCAAGTTCAGTTCTTGGTTAGAATTTAACTTTTGTTGACTTTTATTGTTGAAACCCATTAAGTAAACTTCTCAAATAAATCTATTTTACCACGGTTAAGTTAACTGACGTTAATTAGGACCGATTTATCCATCTGGATTACAATAAATTGATATCACCAACTATGAAAATCAACAATGTTGAAAAATCGGTCATGAGAGATTGATCAACGACTAATAAATGGATTTTAAGATGATGCTTACATTTTCTGACTCCAAATATGAAGTGGTTTCTTCTGGGAAAACGCTTTTAGATTTAATTGATGGTCTTCCATCTAGAAATTATAGAAAGATATTTATTATTTAACATCATAATTAATAAGAGCTATCTCTGAAAAAACACCAATCACTAATCAGGGTCGTTTTTAAGTTTGAAGACCATCAGTGCAAATAATACTGAGGCCACGGTTTTTTTAAGTCGTGTGACATCTTCTTAAGGGCGGCCGGCCCCGGGGCCCGCGGACTTCGGGACCCGTCGGTACGTGCGCTGCACCGATTGCACCCACCTTAAAAACGGCCCTGGTCCTGTAAATATGCTCTTTCCGGACTATTTTAAGGCATGAGTTGGAAAATTCATCATTAATTAATTGATTTATTATATTTCTCAAATAAAGAAAACTAAAAATATTACCTTACTCTGACGCAGGGTAGGTACTTATATCAAAAGAGGATTATATTGTGAACTTGTGGGTCAACTATTTACTGGAACCACTACACCACGGTAGTACTTACTGCGGGCAAAAATGTATTGGTGGGTTAGAGCGCCGTTGCCGCCGTGACGTTCAAGCTTTTCGTAAAAGTGCAATATCGGACCCATCAGCCGATCAACATCCGGCGCCGTAACCCATCCAGGCGCCTAAACTGTAATAAAATAACTATCACGGCGTCAGATCTACGGACTACGGGACCCATTGCATGGTAGACAGGGAGAAGAAAAGTAAACTTAGTTCCACTCAGATTGTAGCGAATCATTTAATAATTCAAGTAATTGGGTGTTAGGCACGCCGCACGAATCTAAGTAAATGAAGCAGGGAGTGACGAGTAAGGACCTAATTTAAAAGTTAGAGTATTATATTCAATTTTCTCACCTTTTAGCGTATTGTTTTCACAGCGTTCACTTCAACTTCACTGGTAGGACCTTACAGGATAAAGTAACGACGAACACTTCATATCTCAAAAGCTCTTTGAGCACCTTAGTAAAACACGAACTTTCGAGAGAAAATACGAACTTTCGAGAAAAAACTCGAATTTTCGAGAAAAAACTAGAATTTTTGAGAAAAAAACACGAACTTTCGAGAAAAAATGCGGAATTTCGAGAAAAACCTCGAACTTTCGTGAAAAAACTCGAATTTTCCAGAAAAAACTCGAACTTTCGAGAAAAAACTCGATTTTTCGAGAAAAAAGACGAACTTTCGAGAAAAAAGACGAACTTTCGAGAAGAAACTCGAATTTTCGAGAAAAAAGACGAACTTTCGAGAAAAAACTCGAATTTTCGAGAAGAAACTCGAATTTTCGGGAAAAAAGACGAACTTTCGAGAAAAAACTCGAATTTTCGAGAAGAAACTCGAATTTTCGAGAAAAAAGACGAACTTTCGAGAAAAAAGACGAACTTTCGAGAAAAAAGACGTAAATTTTAATATTTTTTCACAATGTCCGTTCTACGCCTTCGTAAAAATGTGTTATTTTGCAAGTATTTTATGAAGAAGACTATATTTTTTGAGTGATTCAAGTGCTAATAACTGTACCGATGGTTGAGGGATCCAAGCAATCCTATACTGTATAGTCGCCGCAGTCTTCTTTCCCTCATTTGACTTTTAGAGCCGTTCAACTCTCTTATTACTGTATGAAAAGAAAACAAGCAATAAATCCATAGGCGGTCATCACAGGCAGGTATGAAGAAAAATTTCGGAAGGTACTTTTGAGGTACTCTATTATTACGTTTATGATCCCTTGATGCGATATTCGAATTTCGCATTAACCAACTCCCGAAGTTCGAATTGCGAATTAGACGTGTTTATGACTTAAAACCAAATTGAAATAAAAGCGCATTGACCAAATGCGATTTTCAGGCAGTGCAGCCAACCAAAATAATTTTAACACTAGGTACACTGGGGGAATCATAAATCGGGACACCTTGCCGACCAGCGTGTTTTTAAAGTTGCCTATCTACGCCGTTTCGATGAAGCCATGTTAAGATGCGACCCAGCAGTTGTTAGAAACCTGAAGCCGGCCGATATTCTGTGGGAAACGACGAATCAGTCTCAGTCTTGTTGGTATCGTCCTAAGACTTCAATCGCTCAACCGCTCGGCGCGTTAAATTTGAAAATAGGTCGTCGCGACTTATGGCCGTTTCACACGATTAATTATCACTATCGCAACTTTATCTAGTATGAGACTGATTTAAAATTTACGCATTTTCTGTTTCAAACCATTTAAATGTCAAATATCAGATTTTATTGAAAGTTGCGATCGTGATCATTAATCGTTTAAAACGGACATATAACTTCAACTAGCGGTTAATTTTAGGTGTTATATCAATTGTAGCCCAGCCAAAAATCGGCCCTTTGAGTGCAAAATTAGTACTGAATCACAGATATTTTGCGAATTAAAATATCAAATTATTTCGTTATGAAAAGTTGTAACATTTTTTCACGAAAGCGATAACGCTTTTGGCGGACTTGGTCAATCAATTCACTTCAATTAAAAACTAGAGCATGCACGGAAGTAATGGGAGGGCCTTTGGATGGCTTATATTTTGATCTGAGATTCTCATTGATTCATACAATACATGATCAATTTGAACAGTTTGATCGATAATCATCCAAAATTCGATAATCATCCAAAATTCTTAAACTAGAGCACTTGGTCAAGTTCGTTTGGTGTAAGTTTTGAATAGACGAAGACGGATATATTTCTCCATTGTTATCTAGGGGTTTCAAATTCTGCCGCAGGCAAATCTGTAAGACTACCTGGTGTCGGCGAGTGACCGCTTGCGCTTGCCAAAACCGACGAACCAAGAGGATATGACTGGCTTATTATGTGCTTATTATTTTATGTTAATAGCGAGCAAATTGGAGCAAAACATGTTGGATGATCGTATGAAAATTGTAAAGAGCTGCAAAGGCTTTGAAAAGAGTTTGCAACAGTTTTGACCAAGTGCTCTGGTTTAAGAATTTTGGATGATTATCGAATTTTGGATGATTATTGATCAAACTGTTCAAATTGATCATGTATTGTATGAATCAATGAGAATCTCAGATTAAAATATAAGCCATCCAAAGGCCCTCCCATTACTTCCGTGCATGCTCTAGTATTTAATTGAAGTGAATTGATTGACCAAGTCCGCCAAAAGCGTTATCGCTTTCGTGAAAAAATGTAACAACTTTTTATAACGAAATAATTTGATATTTTAATTCGCAAAATATCTGTGATTTATTACTAATTTTGCACTCAAAGGGCCGATTTTTGGCTAGGCTACAATTGATATAACACCTAAAATTAACCGCTAGTTGAAGTTATACAGGCTGTCTTATAAAAAACGCCCCAAGCCATAACTTCTTTATTTGACGTCCGATTCAAAAAACTTACAGAGCAAAAATAAATTGCTCGATGAGTACTACAAACTGACCTTGATTTGAATTTTTTTCAAAAGGGTCTTCATTGTCAATTAACGGTCAACTTCAAGTTTTCAAGTAGAAATGCAATTTTGCTTCAAAACAAATGCATAGGGTATTCTTTTCTGAGTTCAATGATGTACAATATTTTGAATTTTGAAGAACATTTACTGGTGAAATAATGAAATGTTTATCGGCATCAAATTGGCTTTTCCAAACCAAATTGTACAGTCGGCGGTGGGCAACAATCAACTTTCAACGTGTTGAGTTTATTGTTGCTGTCACATCCAGTTCTGTGATTGTTGTACACGGCACTCTCTCCAATTTTTTTTGTGATTTAAATAAACTTCTTCTGATATTTTTTGCTGGTGAAAAGACTCGAAATGGAAAAAAATACACATTACTCAATCTAGAAAAAATAATCCTGCTCATTTATGTTGAGAAAAGTATACATTACCTAGCGAAAATTTCAAGTTGACCATTGATTGTCATCGAGGTCCATGGTATAAAAAATTCAAATTAGGATCAGTTTGTAGTACTCATCGAGCAATTCATTTTTCCTTCTTAACTTTTTTGAATCGGACGTCAAATAAAGAAGTTATGGCTTGGGGCGTTTTTTATAAGACAGCCTGTATGTCCGTTTGAACGATTAATGATCACGATCGCAACTTTCAATAAAATCTGATATTTGACATTTCAATGGTTTGAAACAGAAAATGCGTAAATTTTAAATCAGTCTCATACTAGATAAAGTTGCGATAGTAATAATTAATCGTGTGAAACGGCCATAAGTCGCGACGACCTATTTTAAAATTTAACGCGCCGAGCGGTTGAGCGATTGAAGTCTTAGGACGCATACCAACAAGACTGAGACTGATTCGTCGTTTCCCACAGAATATCGGCTGGTTTCAGGTTTCTAACAACTGCCGGGTCGCATCTTAACATGGCTTCATCGAAACGGCGTAGATAGGCAACTTTAAGAACACGCTGGTCGGCAAGGTGTCCCGATTTATGATTCCCCCAGTTATCTGTGCATTTGACAGTTAAGTATTTGACAGCTCCTTTTCAAAAATATTATTCCTGTTCACTCCTTTCTGTGTGTATTATTGTATACTTTCGATTTAGCTACGTTTATGATATGTACTTCGAAATTAAAAATTAAAATTTCAACTACATATTTGTAATATTTTCATGAAATAAGTGCTTCGTTTTGGTGCTTTGTTCAGGTAAATACATAAATAATTTTGTAACATTTTAATGTTACACATAAAAGAAAGGGGATCATATAATACTTAATCATTTTTCAGATTGGTTGAATTATATTAATTAGAAAAATGGACGAAACTTATCCTTCATCAATTTATCATAATGCTGTATTTATATTAGCGTTATGTATTTTCTTCAAATTCATGGTGATCATCAAATCTCAACGTAATGTATTGCATGCAAGAATTCAACGCAAAAGGGAGGCCACAAAGAGAAGAATTAAAATATTACAAAGGAAAGCATATAATGAATTTGTACATAAAATGATAAATATGGATGTATCATTTGTACCACTTTCAAAGAAACCACGATATAGAAGTATAGGTAGAAAACTTCGCAGCTCTGAATATTGGGAAAAAATTGTACCCACTTTTACAGAAAAAGATTGGCTTGCCAATTTTAGAATGTCTAAACCAACATTCCATTATATCTGTGATGAGTTACATAATGAAATGGTATCCTATCATGTAGATAAATATACAAATTCAGTTGAAAAAAAAGTAGCTATAGCATTGTACAAGTTAGCAAGCTGTTGTGAGTTTAGGGTAGTGGGAGCATTGTTTGGGGTTCACAAATAAACTGTTCATCTATACTTACATAAATTTGTAAGGGCAGTAAATAAAATATTGTTGCCAAAATATATAAATTTTTCATCAGAGGCTGAGGCTGAACACATAGCAAATGAAGTTAAACGTAAAACACATGTTGAGCAAGTTTTTGGATTTATTGACGGTATGTTTTGAAAATTAGAAAAGAATTGTTAATTGACCATATTTTTTGTTATAGGTACTCATATTCCAGTTCTGCCTCCAACTAAAGGATACAGAGATTTTATAAATCGAAAGGGTTGGCCTTCTATAATACTACAAGCAGTGGTTGATCACAATTACTTATTTCGTGACATATCTATAAAATTTCCAGGCTCATGTCATGACGCATTAGTGTTCAAAGAGAGTCAGCTGTTCAAAAAGTCGTCTGATATTCTTCCAAAAAAAGTTAAAAATGTTGGAGGAATGAAAATTCCTCTAATGCTTTTGGGTGACCCAGCTTATCCATTATTATCTTGGTTACTAAAAGGATATACAGGAACTTTGACTGAAATGGAAGAATCATTCAACTGTTATCTAAGTTCAGCAAGAATATGTGTGGAGAATGCCTTTGGAAGATTGAAGTCCCGCTGGCGGTGTCTTCTTAAACGAATAGATGTCAATTACCAATTTGTTCCTAAAATTGTCTCAGCTTGTTGCGTTTTGCACAATATAGTTGAAAGTCGAAAAAATGACTTTCATAGTCAGTGGTTAAAAGAAGCAAAAAAAGTTTCCCAAAAGTATAAACAACCACCTAATCAAGAAAATAATTTTGTACAAAGAGACGCCAAAGAAGTTAGGGATCACTTGAAAAACTACATGATTAATAATTATCCTTTAAGAAAATCGTTATTGAGAAAAATGTCCAAAAACTAATGACCTCATTTTTAGTTCATTTCTATTGTTGGGATTACTAGCCAAAATCGTCAAATAAATAAGGAAAACGATGTTTATCCTTTCAATTAAACTACACTGCGCGTCTTTTGAAGTGGATATTCAATTTTTTGATTTTTTTTTTTAATTCATATCGGTCATTTTTTTTATAAATAATGACTGTAGGATATTTCTGGATTTTATAAGATTTGGAGAGATGTAGAGCATTGCAAAATATGGTGATCGAGAAGATTTATCAATTTTTATAAAGTTTGGGGAAAAAATTAGAAATATCCACTTCAAAAGACGCGCAGTGTATTTTATTAATTTCATATAGTTTTTATAAAAAGTATTATGTGTATTTCTTACTAAGAACCAACTGATTCATGATGAACATAAATTATAAGTAGATTTAATTAAGATAACAATGGATTGAAAACAATTGAATTTGAAAAGAAAATAAACTAATAATAAACAATGAAAATCTTATATATAGATTACAACTTTTGCTTTTCTTCTATTTCTCCGCTTAACAAAGTTTTATGGTCACTTTCTTTTGATTTAAACTGTGAATTAGGATCATTTTGGGAAAATTGTTCCACTACTGGAAGTCTTATATTTGATTCATCTGTTGATGGATATTGAGACGAGGAATATTGTGAATAAGTTTCAGTCTGTATAGGATGTTGGTTTACTGTAGGCACAATATTAGATTGATTTGTTGGATGTTGAAAAGTTGATAATTGTGATGATACACCTACTGGAGGTAAATTGGAGGAATTATGACTATGGTTTTGATTCATATCAGATCTCATGAAGGAATTCAAATTTTTAAAAAACATGTTCATCATATTGCTCATTAATTCTTCATTTGCTGATTGTTCTTGTTTGAGTATTTCCATTTCCCACTCCCTCTGCTTTTTAAATTCCTCTTCCATTATTTCTTTTTGACTTTGTAAAAAATTATCTTGTAAACTTTTCTGAGCAGCAGACCAATCTGCAGTAAAGGTTTGTAATGCACTGACGTATGGGTTTTTTTTACCTGTAAGTTGCAATCACGTTGCAATAACAACCTCTCATTATAAAATACCTTTCAATAATTATTATAGATATTCTTACTTTTGTTTGAATTACTTTCACAGGTATTGTCAGAATTATTATTAGAAGACGATGTATCTGCTTCTTCTAAGTCATCCTGTATAATTTCTAATTGAGAACTGTTACCATCATCGATGGATTGAATTTCTTCAATTTCAGATTCTATGATACTTTCTGTTGGAATATCTATGAAAAAATATCATTACAATTATTAAATTACATCGATAGTAGGTTAATAAATCAGAAAGAATTTTAAAATATCAGAATTTGTCATCTATAAATTCTTTTGAATTTAAACCCCCATGCTATTCAACATATCCAAATTATATCTGGCAGATAATGGGGACAATGACAACAAAATACATACCATCGTTTTCAACTAGATCTTGATAATTGGTTTTATCAGTATGAACATTGAGAGTGTCAATCCCACTTTGTGTACTGAGTTGTGACACAGGGCGATCAGAGAGTAATTCATCTAATTGATTATAATATGCGCACTCTTTTCGTTGTGAGCCACTAGTATTATTATTTCTTTTTGTTTTATAATATGAAGATTACAAAAGTTTCCATTTTGATCGGATTTGTGCCACTGTCTTTATATACCCTCTTTTTTTAAGTTCTTCTTCAACAATTTGATATACTTGACCATTCCTGTAACGTTTTCCGTCTAACATAGATATAATTTTCTTATTTTTAATGATATTCAGCATAAAATCAACTTCCAAATCCCTCCACATCATTCGCTTAGGTAATATACTTTTTTGATTCTCTGGAGGATTCTCCCTTTCTGGCTCCATATCTGAAATTTTTAGTATTGAATGTATACTCTTGTTAACAAAACTTTATGATGTGTGGTAATTGCTATTACTCCTAGGAATGACCATAAACTTCGAAATAACCTTAATAATATGCAATAAAAACTCGGTAATAACTCGCTCGCTAAGAAAACTGTCAAATCACAAAACACTGTCAAATGTCAAAAACGGTGTCACCAATTTTATGTTGGCCAACCTGTTGTAAATCGGATTAGCCAGCCGAGTTTACGATGCCGAGAGTTAAACCGATTTAAGCGAATATCGCATTTGACCAAATGCGCATTGAAAAGTGTTTACGATACGGGAAATTTTAATTCGCATTCTGTTAAACCGGTTTAAGGGAAGTCATAAACGCAGTATATGTCGTGGAATAAGGAATACGCAGGTATAAACCGTCTCATGCTCCCACAGCTTGAAAATACTTTCCCAAATGTCGAAGTTCCAATCGACCAAGATCTCCTGCTGGTTTATTACCTCTCTTCTATTAGAGGGTTGAACGGCTCTAGAAGTCAAATGAGGGAACGAAGGCCGCGGCGACTATACAGTGTCTTCACGAATTACGATTATCAAGAAATTTCAGACTTTTTATGAAAAAGGTACAAACTATTGGCTATGAGTAGGGTTTATATGGGCTTTCTAGACCCACCTTCCACCTTCTCTTATCGCGTTGTCGGTCTCTCTCGTTCTTATGCGTAATGAGAGAGAGTGTGGTCAGTGGCGAGTCGTATCTGTGTGTCGCGTAGTCGGTACGTGTTGAGAGGGTTTCCTACGCCCATGGCGGTACCTGATAGCCGCCGGGTACCCGATAAGGCCGCCGCGCCGCCCCCGTTCCCCACTGGTGTCAACATTGTATTCAGATAAATTAAATATGCATCGTAAAATGATCTTAATTGAGTTAACAAGTTGACAAGATACAGAACGATATGTATAAATCGTCACTTTCAAAATATCTTAACGATTTGGGGTGTATCAAACCATTAGTTGGTGTCAACGAACTTAAACCAAATGAAAGTTATCGCGTGTTGAATGCAAAAAAGTGTAGACAACAATGGGGCATTCATGTTATTTTGGAATTGGAAACTGCAAGATGTCGTTTACCATCGAGATATTCCATTATGGATGAAAATATTGTGGATGCCATATCACAGAGTGCGAATTTATATGTCACCAGTATGGGTCTGAATTCTAATGGAGTGTGCATATTGAGGTTCCATGAGACAACACAACAAAATTGGATAATTGAAAATGATATTGAAGATGAAGGAGAAACTCATGAACCACCATCCTACTCTCCAGAATCACGAAATTTTTGGGAACCTTCTTACAACATGCATTAATACATTCATTTACTTATGTGGTATTATAACAAAGAAATAAAAACCAAACAACTTCATTGACTTATTTATTAAAAAGACGGTTAAAATACGTACATTATTTATCATATAAAAACTTACACTATACTTAACTAAACTATGCACTTTATAATATAAAATTTATTGAACTTTTGAAACTATATTAGTAAACGGATTATATTCTACAACTCGATCATGTAATATCAAACAGTATGCTGTAGTATTAGGCGGAATATTCTCTTTACATTCAAATTCCAAGATTACATCTAATGGCCCACTTTTCAAAGATTCAGGTTGACGAGAACAATCTATTACAACCAGAGGAGCATAATCCTTGTAAAAGGTTGGATTCAAGAGGCTAAGATTTCCTCGTCCATAATAAGACTTTTGAAATTTCGTATACATATCGTATAATTTTGCCAAGTTATTCCTCGCAAAATCGGCATTAACATTTCCATATGGATATGATTCAGAATTCAAACGTAACTTGACATCGGTCAACAAACAGTGGTCAAAACAGCTATTATTTTTATTTTTCTGATTCTTCCTATTCGTTTGCAATGCTAGAATCACAAAACGAGGTTTTTCCATTTGAGTTGAGGTTTTGACAGTCCACGTAATTTCATTCGAAGTAGGCAGAATCGGATATTCATATGTATCCCAACTACGGAAACTCGTTTGCAGCATGCGAGCTTCTTTCACCAACCTCAGCAATGATAATTTAACTTCATCAGATGGTTTTACGTGAGGCATCAACCATTGTATTTTCGAAATATTTATTTTTACGTCATCGGCCAATGATAAAACAGCGTCAGCATCATTTCGGGCTCGTAGAGGACTAACTCATGCTGAGCCTTGAGTATAATCGATTTATAGTCTTCTGCAAATCCTAGTACACTAAACTCAATAATTTAAGGGACACCTCGAGTATGTGCGCCGAATGTAGGCAACCAATTATACGCGAAATTTTTGTGCTGCGTAAACTAGCAAGCGAACAAAGCCGCCTAGAAATGTCCTGATCACTCAAAATTTGATGTCAAAATATCCATTTGAATTTGTGGGCTAAAATGTGTTATTTTGCAAGTATTTTATGAAGAAGACTATATTTTTTGAGTGATTCAAGTGCTAATAAGTGTACCAAGGTTGAGGGATCCAAGGAATCCTATACTGACAGTGTCTTTGCGAATTACGATTATCAGAAAAAAATTTCAGACTTTTTATGAAAAAGGTACAAACTATTGGCTATGGGTGGCACCAAATTGTGATTTTATGGACATTTAGTGATTTCAAAAAAAGGCTATTAGGCCCCGCAGCCACGGCCGTAGCAGAACAAGTTGTGGAAGATTTTTAACTCATAAGAAAATATAGATTTTTCGAGAACGAAGTGCTCTTTATTTGTCTGATGTTGAGTAACAAATAAGTAGGGATTCGATTCATATCGTCTTCTTGTCCATTAAGGTCGAATCTAATAGCAGTTCCATGATCTGAAATGATTTTTTCTCGCTTTCCAAAAGACAAGAGTAGTCAGTTTAATTTAAATAATTTGCTTTATTTTAAGTAAGAAAAATACTATTCCATTTGCGCTTCCGTCTGGCTGAGAAGTTAAAAAAGGAAGATAGGACGAAAACATATTTCATTTCTAGGTATTCTCAAACCTCGCAGAGTATATGTATAGCTCAACCTTCGAGGCACTGATTCAACACTCAAATCACTAAAATTTACACTCTTGTTCATAAATACTTGTGAACTAACACATTTTCGGACACAAATTCAAATAAAGAGATCGATATTTCATTTTGACAAAAATGTATTGAGTGGTCAGCACGTATCTAGGCAACTGTGACAGAGTCCGTTTACGCCAGTACTAAACTTTCGTGTATATTTGGTTGCCTACTTTCGGCGCACATACTCGAGGTGTCCCTTAAATTATTGAGTTTAGTGTACGAGTTTCAATGGAAGCATAAAATTAAAGTATCCGTCGGGCATAACCACACTATGCATCCCATTATTGAAAAACCATCCGGAATTTTCATATGCAACGACTTCCTCACTGGAGAAGGATATCAATCCTTCCATGGTGGATGTGATTCCAACATTTCGGCAACCATCGATAATAACTCCATTCAACTCATATCGGAGTTCTTCAAATAAGAATGCAGCAATATTGTTAATCAGAGTGGCAGTGCCAGATATGATTTCCTGGTTTTCATCGACTTTTTTCACTAGTCTTCCTTCGATGTAAATAGAACTCTCGCTGGGCAGTAAGAAAAGATCTTGCTGGTGTATTGCGATTTTAATTTCATCCGAGTTTTGGAAAGAGTTATTGTATGGAGAATATGGATGTAGTTCGATGCCAGAAATACTGGTGTCAAAGGTGGCACCCCTACTCACATCGAGAATTCTACTCATGATTATGGGTGTACCCTATTTCTCACTTTGAGACCAATAGATTTTAAAAACTTGACGTTGTCTTTAGTTAAGAACTGCTTGCGACTGTTTAATGGTGTCCTCGTCAATAGTGAGCTGACACTGGACTTTTTCTCATTCTGTTCACACGTTTTATAGAAATAATTGTTTTCCTCACATACTAACATGGTTTGAGATGGAGTCGTACGGTCACTGCTTCTCCACGGAAATTAATTAATTTCCCTTCTTGATCGACCAGTTTTACAGTCAGAAGTGATATCGATTCAACTACCACGGGGAGATAAATGAGAACAGTGGGGACTTCCACGATCTTATATCCTGGTGAAACCACAGGAAAAAACTCGTGAAGAGTGTGCCCCGGTTGACCATTTACGAATGAATTTCCTGTAATATTAGTTTCCACTCTAATCGCGTTAACGTTTATGACACTTACAGGTAGATCGGATTTATAATTTTCATTGGCGTTCAGTCTTTTTGAACTAAATCCCAATAAACGACCGATGGAACAGTCTTGATCGAAATGAATCGCTTTCGAAGACTTGATATCGCATTTCAATGTGTTGTTGTTAACTTCGATTCTCAAATACGTAGGTTCGGTTGAATTCTGTTCGATGTCGTACTTTTTGAAACTCGATTGAAGGAACTTGTTAATGTCTACAATCTCGTACGATCCCACAGGTATTTCAAAGTAGTTAATGGCTTCTTCGCCAAAATGAAATCGAAATCTGTTATTACCAATATCCACATTTGGTATGGAATTAAAGGTCTGAAGTTCTACCAATGCACACTCGTACCTTCCCGGAAGTTGAATTGGTGGGAAATGAACTGCATTAATAATACTGTCATTCCCAGAAAGAATACATGTGAAAGACATGGTGGGTCATTTAACAATAACTGATTAGCTTGTTCAAGTATGGTTTTTATTATATCTCTCCAATTATAATACACAATCAATGGTGTATAATGGGAATTAAATAAAATACTGCTCGTTGAAAAATTGTAAACACAAGTGCCCACACACAATGGTATCGTATTTCTCTAGTTGACCATAATTGTAGCTGATATCGCATTCGTCACCTACGTAATTGATCAATTCAGTTGGTGGACGAAGATTTCCAAAACTGTGAAAATATCGTACATGTTTTCCAAATTTCACATATGCCACCCAATGAGTCCCTGGTCCATCTGCATCATTCAAATTAATAATTGCACACTCACTATAATGGGGTCTGTTTGGTAGTAAATTTCTCATAAAAACACCTCGGAAATAAGGTACATGTTTCACCCACAAGTTCAAGTCGCGGTCGGTGAGAGCTCTGTCGGGTAGCAACTTTATTAGTTTTTTGGATACGGGTTCAAGTACAAGCCCAGTCCATTACGATATGGTTTCAGAAATGCTCCTTTCCCACCTTTAATGGCAATTGACTCCATAACTCTATTGTGTCGTTTCTCTTCTTCAAACTTCTTCTTAGCATCGGCGGCTGCATTAACCGCCTTTGCAATACCTGCGGCACCTCCCGCCAGTCCACCCACTGCAGACAAACCTGCGAACAAGGGTACCAAAAATGGCAACACCCCACCGGTTTTTGGTATTGGAATTACACGAGGGCGTTTAATTAAAACTTTGCCACGTTTGAAACATCGCTTGGCTGCACTCAATGCATATTTCGCCATGGTCTCAACATCCCTCTCTTGGTGGTTATTAATCTTTTTCTTAGTCATCACCGAGTTAATCGAACTGATGATATTCTGGAAAGTATTTTTCTTGCCCTTTGGTAGTTTTCCGCCAGCGCCCATTTTTGTTTTGATTTTCATGGCACCGGCCACGGCAAGGGCGTTGACACGTTCACCGAGCGATGAGTCCCTAGCCTTCACGCGTTTCCATGCTGCCTTGGCCAATCGCTCATCTGCATTATGCCTAACATCTATATTTGCAGATGAATTGGAATATGCAATGTCGTGCTCTTTGCAAGCGCGATCCAACTCATTTATACCGGGATCTCCCCTAGACAAGCGTTTTTCCAATTTTGTTCCGGGTTCACAGTATTGGTACCCCGGCAAATGTAGTTCTACAGGCAATTTGTTTATCATCGTATTTAATAAACCGTTTCCCTGGCGTCGACGATTCATTTTATACTTTGTTCTACTACAATTTGGAATTTCTACCGTTGGAATTAACATTTTATAGATAGATGCTCACACCTCACAAGATTTGAAACAACTGTAATGAAATTCGTATAAAATATAATATTTATACTTCAGAGTAGTAGTCTTCTTCAAAATGCGAATCCTTCAACAGAAGCACTGTTTAACCGTAACAAACGCAGACCGTGGACATGAAAATGGTACAGATTTACGAAAACATGGACCTCTATTACCAAACACGATCAGAAGTATCATTTGCGGACCCACGAATTGTGGAAAGACTAATGTGCTCATGACTCTACTAGAACATCCAAATGGATTACGATTTGAAAATATTTATATATTCTCTAAATCTCTCTATCAACCCAAATATGTAATGTTAGAGGAGGCGCTAAAGGATATACCAGAGAACGGGTTGTTCAAGTTTTCCAAAAATGATGATATTATTTCACCCGATGGTGCCAAAGAGAATTCGATTTTTATATTCGATGATGTCGCGTGCGACAAACAAGATAATATAAGACGATACTTTTGCATGGGGCGTCACAAATCCACCGATATATTTTATCTCATTCAAAGTTACACAAGAGTACCTAAACATCTTGTACGCGATAACGCCAATCTAATTATTATCTTCAAACAAGACGATATAAACCTGAAACACATATACCAAGATCATGTATCTACGGACATGCGATTCGATCAGTTCCATCAGATGTGTATTGAATGTTGGAAAGAAAAGTATGGATTTATAGTAATCGATAAGGATAGCAATATGGATGACGGAAGATATCGTAAAGGTTTCGATCACTTCATTGTCATATAAATTGGCATTACGTTGCTCACCTGAATCAGTTGCAATTTTTCATTTCATTCTTCACAACATCATTTATAATGTCGTTGAAAGAAGAAATTTTGAAAACTTCAAATGCGATTCGAAAGAAGTATAAAGAATTCAGGGAGCAGAAACACCTCACGAGAACAAAGTTGGAGGAAAAGTATAAAACTATAACGGACTTGATCGCAAAATCGTCATCACCAGGATCATTTAATAAAGTCCCCTCGAAGTCCACCGAGAACCATAAAACTTACGAAGAGGATTTTGCAAAAGCGTACATAAATTTACTCCAAAAGTATCCATTATCTATTGATCAAAACTATGGTGTAAAAATTATCGATAATCAACTTAAACTGGGTAATACCAACATTGAAATAGATAAAAATGATATTCTCATAGACGGTAAAAGATATGTGGGCACCCCCGGTCTATATGAATTACTTTTCATGAGATCACCCTCCAAAGAAATATATACACAATACGATATACAGGCTGTCTTATAAAAAACGCCCCAAGCCATAACTTCTCTATTTGACGTCCGATTCAAAAAACTTAAGGAGCAAAATTAAATCGCTCGATGAGTACTACAAACTGACCTTGATTTGAATTTTTTTCAAAAGGGTCTTCATTGTCAATGAACGGTCAACTTCAAGTTTTCAAGTAGAAATGCAATTTTGCTTCAAAACAAATGTATAGGGTATTCTTTTCTGAGTTCAATGATGTACAATATTTTTAATTTCGAAGAACATTTACTGGTGAAATAATGAAATGTTTATCGGCATCAAATTGGCTTTTCCAAACCAAATTTTACAGTCGGCGGTGGGCAACAATCAACTTTCAGCGTGTTGAATTTATTGTTGCTGTCACATCCATTTCTGTGATTATTGTACACGGCACTCTCTCCAATTTTTTTTGGGATTTAAATTAACTTTTTTCAATAATTTTTACTGGTAGAATGGACTCAAAATATAAAAAAATACACATTACTCAATCTAGAAAAAATAATCCTGCTCATTTATCTTGAGAAAAGTATACATTACCTAGCGAAAATTTCAAGTTGACCATTGATTGACATTGAGATCCATGGTATAAAAAATTCAAATTAGGGTCAGTTTGTAGTACTCATCGAGCAATTTATTTTTCCTTCTTAACTTTTTTGAATCGGACGTCAAATAAAGAAGTTATGGCTTGGGGCGTTTTTTATAAGACAGCCTGTAGATACATACAGAACCATATTGGAAAGAACTCATGCTCATAAGCGTAATTATAATGAAGGTGGTTATACAGGGTGTCCCACGGCAAGTGGAACATAGGGAATTAACATGGGAAATTAGATTTTGCAGAATATTATCTCCCCAGGAGCACGAATGTGAAAATCAATGGATCCATCTTGTAGCAGAGATGAATAGGAATAAAATGATGCCCTATTTGATGGGTTAACGGCTTTTAAAACCGATGATTTTTCCATTTTAAATAATTAATTTTCAATTCTGGCTTAAATAAACTCACAGCGTTGAATTATGTCGAGAGTTCAGTGGCTGCGCTAGTTTGAGCGTCGGTTTCGCGCCGTGTGGGTATCAATGATTGAGGGTTCAAAACTGACCGTCGACAACGCTTTTTTTCACACTTTTTCGTGCCGTTTTGACCCCTACTTATTATGAATTATGGAAAAAATCAGTTTAATTTCATAAACTGAACAGTTTATTGCGAAAAAGTGTGAAAAAAGCGTTGTCGACGGTCAGTTTTGAACCCTCAATCATTGATACCCACACGGCGCGAAACCGACGCTCAAACTAGCGCAGCCACTGAACTCTCGACGTGAGTCAACGCTGTGAGTTTATTTAAGCCAGAATTGAAAATTAATTATTTAAAATGGAAAAATCATCGGTTTTAGAAGCCGTTAAACCATCAAATAGGGCATCATTTTATTCCTATTCATCTCTGCTACAAGATGGATCCATTGATTTTCACATTCGTGCTCCTGGGGAGATAATATTCTGCAAAATCTAATTTCCCATGTTAATTCCCTATGTTCCACTTGCCGTGGGACACCCTGTATAAACGCCAATAGAGGCAAAAAATATAGAAGTATAATAAAAAATTATTCCCACCTAAATCTCGTGCGGAACGAGTAATACAATATACTCCGAATAAATCCGCAGATGGTGAGGATTTATTCACTACACCGAAGTTATCAGAAGCGGAGGCGGTAGTCGGCAACGGTTGTTTACTACCAGATTCAATGAAAGTATATAAACGGAAGAGAATCGATTATGTTTATTTCGATGACGTAAACGAAATTGTGGATCGACTACGTCTCATCATCTCTTCGAAAATGTCAGGCCACACAGGACACGATAATGAAATCATGTCTATTTTAGAAGAACTGAGGGAATTGGAAATAATTTATTAGATTTTAATTGTTACTGGTATTGAAGCATTAAAACGCGACTGAATGCATATGAATTCACCATTCTTGCATCAAAATGAGTTAGCGTCAGTTGGTAGATGAATTGCACAAACCTGCCAGGAGAAATTTCAGTAGAAGACGTGTAATCATAAAAAGCATCGACGATCTGTGGCAAGCGGATTTGGTTGAAATGATACCATATTCGAAAGAAAATGGTGGATTTTGTTATTTATTGACCGTTGTTGACACATTCTCGAAATACGATTGGGCTGTACCTGTAAAAAAAAAAGAATGCAGAGGCTGTGACCATCGCCATGGCATCTATCTTCACCAGTTCACACCGGATACCTAAAAATCTGCAAATGGATCACGGCAAGGAATTCTACAATAAAACGTTCAAATCTCTAATGGAATCGAATCGTATTAATCATTATTCGACCTACAGTACGATGAAGGCCTCGATCGTTGAGCGTTTTAATAGAACTCTAAAGGAGAAAATGTGGAAAATCTTCAGTTTACATGGAAATTACAAATGGATTACAGAATTGGATGAATTAATGAAAATCTATAACCAGACAATACATAGAACAATCAAAATGAGACCAGTCGATGTAAATGAGCAGAACCAATCACATCTCATTGATACAGTTTACAATCACATAAAAACTTTTAAAATCGGGAAATTAAAATTGAGCGATTTAGTTCGAATTAGCAAGTATAAGAATGTCTTCGAGAAGGGGTATACACCAAATTGGACGACTGGAATATTTAAAATCTTCAAAATACAAAAGACGTATCCAGTAACGTATTTGTTGAGTGACTTGAATGACCAACCTATCTTGGGTGGTTTCTACGAGTTCGAACTGCGTAAAGCGGAATATCCAGACATTTATTTAGTCGAGAAGGTGTTGAGACGAAACGGAAAACGTTTATTCGTTAAATGGTTAGGTTTCTCTTCATCACATAATTCTTGGATTCGTGAGGAGGATATCGCCCAATAATGAATCGAAAAATGGATAAACGAGTGACATTTTGCGAATCTAATAATAAAATCCATTATATGTGTACGTGGAACTTTGCCTATAAGGATAGTCGGAAGAACATATGGATGAATTTCGCTGTAGACAGAGAGAGATTCCGCAGGAGAATTGGAAATATTGGTGTTATTTTAGAACGGATTTTGGATGTTCGACATAGACAGTTGGTACAAAAGAAGTTTCTTGAAATGTATAAATAAAACAGTTTTAAACATGATTAGACTTGTTTAACCCAATTAATTTAGTTTATGTATAAGTATTATATATTATTCTCAGTATTCCGTATGTAAATTAATATAAAATGGTTTAATAAATACATATAAATTCTTCTTATGAATTTGAAAGTAAACAATTCAAGTGGGTGGTGATGAGATCTAAGAGTGCAGGTGCTCTTTTATTAATACAGTGAGGGGGGCATTGAATGGTTATCAGGACGAGATTTCTGTATCTCTTCTGTTCTCACCGTTGAGACAATTGATGAATAAGTGATAATAGGTATAACGTAAACATCCTCCAGACTGCAACATCTTCTCTTTTAATAAAAAATCTTAAAATTCCAACCCCCACCTTATTCCCCATCTCTTAAAGTTGTAGTAAGTATTATTCAGTTTAGTATAAGTCTGTGTGTCGATATGGAGTCCAAGAAAAGTTTTTTCAATAATTTGGCCAAAGTGGTCGAGTACAAACTATTGAGTGAACTCACGATTGGACAGAAGTATCCGATCACAAAAGTGTACCGGGAAGATTCAAAGTAAGTTATATATTTCTACTCTGAGAACGTTTTTCGCTAATTTTACTCTCTCATTCCTAAAAGATACGGTCCTTCAGTAATCCTGGTCCTCGACAACTGCAGGGTTCATCTGCCAAAACGCATGGCCTCAATGACCGACGAGGACATGCTTAATTTGGAGCAATCTGGATTTCAACTGGTCTTCAAAGGAAAAATTAAAAATTCGTATGAAATTGAATTTGTTGAGGCATAAAATTTTTGTTCTTATATAAATATCAATTTATCATGTGTGACTTTAGTTTAGCAGACATTGTATCTGAGGATAGCAGTAGTAGTGATGATGAAATCGTGTTCTACCGGTCTGTGCCTATACCGTTAAAACAGGACAATTGTGAGCCGAAATTTTTGCCAAAACTGGAACATCTCGCTACTGCTAGCATTCTTAATTTTACACCTAGTAACTTGAGAATTATTGAAAAAGATTTGCAATTTTTACTAAATAATCCAATGTTCGACAACAAATTTAAATTTCAATCGACATCATCTTATCCGTATGGAGAAAACTGCTCTGTCACATTTAAAAGAATCGATTTTTTTTCTTTACTGCGTTATATTATTCAAAATAATGTATAAGTATCTGTAACCCCCATAAATAATTTGTAAGTACGTATGTAATCCAAAAAATATTAATATTTTACATTGAAATAAATCCATATAATTAATATGCCATTTCTGATTACTCAGTTTATAAACCCCACCTCTTATATACAATACTGAACGCAGTGCACGTATGATACGATAAATGTGCATCTAGATTCAGTTAGCGACTACTTTAACCATAACCCTCTTGAGGTGTGCATACTTTAGTGTAACGAGAACAAAATGTTCAAGTGTAATAAATGTAGTGGTTCATTCACGAGAAAAGATGCATTGAGCAGGCATAATAAAAAGCATGAGGGAAATATCGAATTATGCGATTACTGTGGAAAAATATTTTCAAGGTATTTCATATATAATTTAATTATTGACTTCAATTTAATCATTTTTCTTTCTTCAAAGACATGAATATCTGCGGAAACATGTTGATCGAGTGCATGGACAAGAAATCAGTACACCCTCGACATCGTCAACGTCGGCACAACCCCCACCAGATGAAAAAATAAAAAAACAAATTTCGTGTGCACAGTGTGATATCCAAGTGCCGTTGAGTAAATATGGGGCTCATTTGAAATCGAATCAACACAAAGAACGATCCATTGTAAAATTAGGGGGAGGTGTAGAAATAATTCAAAGTGCGTTCAAGTTGAGGATAATCACCTTCAGAATTAAGAATACCGAGGAGAGTCTACTGTCGCCCAGGGATTTTTTGGAATCTACTCGTGAAAATGTGAAAAAATTAATAAGTGAGCAATTATCGCAGCATAGAAATAATAAATTCAACTTGGAATTATTCGCATTGTATATGTTACCCGTGGATGAGAGTGAATCTGTGAAATCTTTCAATACTAAAAATGACACAGTTAATGAATCGTCGAATGTGGACAGCATCTTGGACTCCATGTACTCAGTCATCTGTGCGAAATCGGAAGAGTTCCAGGAACGCGACAGCGGGTGGATGCTCAGGAAAATTTTACAACTCGAAATTGCCGTCAATAAGTATGATCCATTGATATCCGACAAGGGCTCTTCTTTCATTGAGCCCCCTAAATGTATCAAAGATAGGAAGGCTTGTATAAATGTAGTGAATAATGATAATTACTGCTTCGCGTATGCAGTTTTATCGGGGTTATACCCCACAGATAACCACGCTTCGCGCGTTTCTTCGTATCCATCTATAACATCACTGAACTTGAGGGGGTTACACTTTCCTTTAAAAATTAAAGATATTGCAAAATTCGAAAAACTAAATCCCGGAATCAGTATAAATGTATTCGGAATAGAAGATCAGGGAAGGAAACAGGATTTTGATATTGTGGGTCCTCTTTACCATGCAAGTCAAAAAATGCAAAATCATTTTAATTTATTGTATATACAAAACAAAGATGGATTAGGTCATTATTGTTTAATTAAAAACTTATCGCGTCTGTTGAGTAGATCACAGCTGAGTCTTTCCCACCATAAGAACTATTTATATGACGGTTGTCTTATTCACTTCTCCTCTGAGGATAAGCTGAATTTCCACTTGACCTCTGGGTGTAATAAGATAGTCACAATCCTACCAGAAACAGGAAGTTGTCTCAAATTTGAAAAATTTAACCACATGCTAAAGGTGCCCTTCACGATCTACGCAGATTTTGAATCTATCCTGACTCCAATTAGTACTTGTGAACCTGATAATTTAACTTCTTACATGAATAATATTCATAAACATGAAGCATGCAGTTTTTGTTATTACATTCATTGTTCGTATGATGACTCGTTGTCGAAAATTCGAATATATCGCGGTAAAGATTCTGTAGAAAAATTCATACAAAATCTGATTGCCGATGCACAGTGGATCGGGAAGATATTGCTACGGAAAGTACCGATGCAACCATTGACTGATGAAGAAGTCCGACAGTACAAAGAATCATCAGTTTGTTTCATGTGTGAAAGAGAATTTTCAGAACATAATTGGAAAGTACGTGACCACGATCATCTCACCGGATTATTTAGGGGTGCAGCCCACAATGGTTGTAATTTAGAATTCAAAGTACCCAAATTTATTCCCGTGGTTTTTCATAATGGACAACATTATGATAATCATTTATTCATCAGTGAATTATGTCGAACTTATGGACATGTGGATGTGCTGGGTGAAAACAAAGAGTCGTATATCTCAATTTCAAAATATGTTTCAGTCCCTGAGGATGATATATGTGATAATACAGTTCCTTTTTTCAGCCGATTTGTGAGGTTACGATTTCTAGATTCATGTAAATTTATGTCCTCCAGTCTTGATCAACTCGCCAAGACATTGGAAACGAGCGACTTTGATATAGTTCGTAAATTTTTCCCCAACGAGCTTTGCTTCAATTTGATTAGACGTAAAGGAGTTTATCCCTACGAATATACAAACTGTTGGGAAAAATTCCAGGAAAATACTTTACCGGATAAGAGCCATTTTTTCAGTTCTCTTTCCAATGAATCTATTTCAGATGACGATTATGCACACGCGCAAAAGGTTTAGAATCACTTCAAAATTCAAAATTTAGGGGAGTATTCTGATTTATATCTAAAAACGGATGTATTACTGTTGACACAGATATTTGAAAAATTTAGGTCGGTGTGTCTGTCGGTGTATAAGTTAGATCCTTGTCATTATTATACTAGTCCCGGTTTATCATGGAGTGCTATGCTCAAACGAACGAAGGTTAAACTTGAACTTATGACTGATATTGAAATGTTAACTTTCATTAAACAAAGTGTGAGGGGTGGTATCAGCGTGGCATGTCATAGGCACGCCATCGCAAATAATAAATATATGAAAAATTATAATCCTAATGAAGAGAGTAAGTACCTTGTGTATTTGGATGCGAATAATCTATACGGGTGGGCGATGTCTCAACATTTACCTCATGGTGGCTTTCGCTGGTTAGAGCAAGAAGAAATCGACCGTATCGACTTCGATAATGTGTCCGACACGGCTGATATCGGTTACTTACTCGAAGTAGATTTAAATTATCCATCTGAATTACACGACTTGCACAACGACTTACCATTTTGCCCCGAAAATATGGCACCACCACACAGTAAAGATTCCAAATTGATCCCAAATTTATATGATAAAAGACATTACAAACTACATTATAGAAATTTAAAACAATGTAAATTACATGGGTTACAGCTAGTTAAGATTCATCGTGTATTGTCCTTTAACCAGAGTGCCTGGTTGAAAGATTACATAGACCTTAATACCCGGATGCGTCAAGCCGGCAAAAGTGACTTTGAGTCAGACTTTTATAAGTTGATGAATAACTCTGTATTTGGGAAGACGATGGAAAATGTAGACAACAGAGTAGATGTAAAACTAGCAAAGAATTGGCAAGCCTTGAGACATGCCAATAGTGCTTCAAGGATGATTAGTCTACCAAATTTTCACAGTTGTTCAATATTTCATGAAAATCTAGTAGCCATTCAATTAAATAGACTCAAAGTCACTTACGACAAAGTGTCTTATGTATGAATTTCACTACGAATACATCCAAAAGAAATATGGTTTGAAAGCAAAATTACTTTATAAAGATACAGATGGTTTAAATTATGAAATAAAAACTGATGATTTTTATGAGGACATTCGCCCTGACATCGCAACCAGATTCGATACATCTAATTATGAACCTGATAATAAATATAACATCCCATTGATGAATAAAAAAGTCATTGGTTCAATGAAAGACGAGAACGGGGGTCGAATTTATGTAGAGTACGTTGGATTGAGATCGAAAATGTATGCGTCAGATGTGGAGGGGGATGTGACTAAAAAGGCAAAAGGAGTAAAAAAAGGAGTGAATTTAGTATGGGGCATTATAGAAATTTACTACACAAGTTCGACGTTGAGTATCGCAAAATGACGGTACTGAAATCTATTAAACATATCATATATACTCAACATGTAAATAAGATTGCATTGAGTAGTAAAGACGATAAGAGATGCTTGCGTCCAAACAGTACCGACACGTACGCTTGGGGTCATTTTAGAATAAAAGATGGCTATTGCGGATTCAAATAATGATGATGATGATTCATCTTGAATGTAATAATTATACCAGGTATTTGTTTTATATTTTTTATTTATAAGTATATTTTGTGTAATAACAGTTTTGTAGAAGTTTTGAATAAATATAATATTCTAAAATGTGATCAATCGTTCTTTATTTTGAGTTTTTCCATGGCGATTCGCAAACTTTCTATATAAGCTTCTGGAAATGATGTATACTTGAGTGGTTTAATCACACCACGATTATTTTTTTCTTCACCATCTTCCAAAGACGTTACATGTTCTATCGGGGAGTCAATCGAAGACAGTTTCATAATATGCAGAGAAGAGTGATGATTAAATTTATTAACACTCATCTTCAATCGAACTTTCTATTAAACTGAAACACTTTTAGCTGAACATTCCTTATTTAGGTATTGTTTACATTAACAACGTAATCGTACAGTTTTATACAGTTATTATAGCTACAACTACATTTCCTGTTTCTTATGAAGTGATACATGCATGACAATGGTAAACTTTTAGTGAATTTCGGACATTCTTCATCATATTCTAAGTTGATTACATCGGGTATCGCGCCGCACTGCACATTTGTCATCTTTTGAAATTTTTCATTAAAATATTTTTCCTTCACTGCCCCTCTCACATAAACCGTGTCAATTCGATTATCGCCTATAATGTATTTCTTGATAATATTGTCTACATCTTCTTCTTCGACAAAACCATCTTCATATTTGATGTTATGGTGTTTGAATTCCAAGAATTTGATTTGAGTTTTCAAAGTGTTGTCCAGTTCCTCGTACAATTTGGTAGGTTTTATTATACAATGTAATACACTCATTACATGTTTTATGGTTAACTCTTTGGGTATAAATTCAGGAATACGGAATCCTTGCACATCTACCACCACAAATCATTGCATTTTTCTTACTTCACTTCACATTTACACTAAAGAAGAATTAACAGAATTATGCATATGACCGCTAATGATTTAATAATCTGGGAGTTTTGAAGATATTTCAAAAGTGAGAATTTATGCATGACTACACGTGCACATCTGTATGCGGTGAAAACTTTAACTCAATTAATATAATTTCAACGTGCGATATTTATTTTAATTATTGACGATAGGCTGAGGGGTAACCAGCGGGGTCTTTACGGTTGCGAGTTTAGTTAGTTATCGTATTCGAGACAAAATGGATGCACGTAATTGTAAAGATGCGCTGCAGAAAATTCAACCTCTCATAAATCTTATTGACATGTTAAAACGGTTTGTGATAGAAGAATGCATATTGGATAAATTGACACCTCATGAACGAAATAAAGTATTGGAACGTTTACCTAAAAGTCTACGCGAACAGTACGAGTCCAAAACTCATCAAATCTCAGAGGGCGAAAAACGATGTGTACTACCAGATACCGATGATGAAGAGAATAAAATAGAATTTTTCCCATATTCGGCACCCGAAAATGGTCCTCGATTATTTAAATCCCCATTCAAATAATGAAATGTGTAGTTTTTATGGTTTATAATTAATAAATTGACGTATACTATTATCGTTATGTTTATTCTATCTCAATACCGGGGCGGGGGCGGTGCGGCGGCCTTATCGGGTACCCGGCGGCTATCAGGTACCGCCATGGGCGTAGGAAACCCTCTCAACACGTACCGACTACGCGACACACAGATACGACTCGCCACTGACCACACTCTCTCTCATTACGCATAAGAACGAGAGAGACCGACAACGCGATAAGAGAAGGTGGAAGGTGGGTCTAGAAAGCCCATATAAACCCTACTGCTATGGGTGGCACCAAATTGTGATTTTATGGACATTTAGTGATTTCAAAAAAAAAGGCTATTAGGCCCCGCAGCCAAGGCCGTAGCAGAACAGATTGTGGGAGATTTTTAACTCATAAGAAAATATAGATTTTTCGAGAACGAAGTGCTCTCTATTATTGTCTGATGTTGAGTAACAAATAAGTAGGGATTCGATTCATATTTTAAATAAGAAAATACGATTCCACTTGCGCAACTTTGGTGGGGCCCGCTTCGTCTCGCTGAGATGTTAAAAAAGGAAGATAGGACGAAAACATATTTAATTTCTGGGTATATAATCTCAAACCTCGCAGAGTATACGTATGTTTTTGGATAGCTCAACCTTCGAGGCACTGATTCAACACTCAAATCACTAAAATTTACACTCTTGTTCATAATATGTATATTTGGTTGCCTACTTTCGGCGCACATACTCGAGGTGTCCCTTAAATTATTGAGTTAAGTGTACATACCTTAAACTACTACTACTTATATCTGTTTACTCACTTCACACATCTATATGCTTATTAATAATTAATAATCAATCTGCTTGACCGCCTCCACATCTAGTCACGACACATTTCACCACATTTTGAAAGTTTTACAAGTCACAACGGTCACAACCAACACAAACGAACAGATCGAAACGACGCTACGCTGGGATTGGTCCATTATTTCTGAAGAAAATGGCGCGTTAAATTGAATACAAATCTCTGGGTAATATTGTTGAAATACACTTATATCGAGAAATTCATTGAAGTTTTGATTTTTATATAAAAGTTTAAATGAGAAATCTTCTGCAGTTTATAATCGCGATCAAAACAATATAACAGTAACAGTATTTAAAACCAACTCAATTATGGTGGATAATATTATGGATTTCCAGATAAAAAAACAATTATTGTAAATATAACGTTTTTATAAATTGGGATTTATGCAGTAAAACCGCATAGAAATATTTTGATCTTTCAATCGGGAATCTCCAATGGAATTATTTGGAAACTAAAACCAATTCAATCCAATAGAAAATTTGATTTAAATGGCATTCCAGACAAAACCCAATTGAATAACAGTATATGTATAATTGGTATTGATACAGTGAAACCGGATAGAAATATTCTGATGTTTCTATCGGGAATCACCCATCGAATCATTCGACAATCAAAACCAATTCAATCCAATAGAAAATTTGGTTGATATCGGATTTCCGATCAAAACCAATCTAATATTATTTTATGATAGGTATCAGTACGGTGAAACCGGATAGACATATTTTGATCTTTCAATCGGGAATCCATAGAATTATTTGAAAATCAAAACCAATTCAATCCACTCGAAAATTTGGTTGATATGGTATTCCCGATAAAAATCAATCGAATATCGTTTTATAATAGGTATTGATACAGTGAAACCGGATAGAAATATTTTGATCTTTCAATCGGGAATCACCCATAGTATTATTTGAAAATCAAAACCAGTTCAATCCAATAGAAAATTTGGTTGATGTGGTATTCCCGATAAAAACCAATCGAATATCATTTTATAATAGGTATTGATACAGAGAAACCGGATAGAAATATTTTGATCTTTCAATCGGGAATCACCCATAGAATTATTTGAAAATCAAAACCAATTCAATCCAACAGGAAATTTGGTTGATATGGCATTCCAGATGAAAATCAGGTGGATCCCATCATATGGGTGGTAAACGAAAGGTAAAACCTGATAAAAATCTGGTTATTTCCGATCAGGAATTTCCTATATGGGTATTCCAGATAAAAACTTATTGAATAAAGCACATGTTCCCGCCCATTACCAATGGGCCTGATTGATACCAATAGAAACAGCATAAAATTCCTATTGGTTCCTATGTGGCATTTTCGGCAGGGTTATTATTTAAGATTAAAATTCAGTTGGCGCTTTTACGCTAGTGCTCATTTTCTAACGTTACAATTCAGAATGGCTGAAGCGACTCATGATTGCAATTCATTATATTAAATTATATTGAGCGAGTTAGGAGAGGGTTCAGTTCGAGTCACTACTGACTTATACAAGCTGTTTGATAAAAATTTCAGAACGCCACATTTTCTTTGGTTGTCATCCGATTTCAAAACCCATTGACGAAAAATGATTTATTTTTCATGCTCTACGAATAGGCCTTGCTGCCAAATTTTTTCCCTCAACTTCTTTTTTCAACATTGGTAAATTTAACTTTTTTAATAATAAAACTCGATTATTTCCAATTTAAAGTTGAAGTAGATATTTTTTTCTATACTATCGGTCAATAAAATAGTTGCTTTTCCTTAATAATCATCAGAAAAACGTAAAAAATGATTCGCCAGATTTGGATGTATTAAACAAAAAACGTCATTTTCACGTTTGCTGTGGAATCCAAAGCACTCCTGAAACTGACATTTCTTAAAATTTAATTCAAATCGGGCGAAACTTTTTATGCGTTTTCTTGGATTAACATCGAAAAAATCACCACTTTCTACATACCATAGTGAAGAGAAAAATACATACTTCAATTTTAAATTAGAAGTAATCGTACTCAATTCTTAAAAATTCAAATTTACCAATGTTAAAAAAAGAAGTTGATAAAAAAAATTTGGTAACAAGCTCTATTCGTAGTGCATGAAAAATAAATAATTTTTTGTTGTTGGGTTTTTGAAATCGGATCACAACCAAAGAAACTGTGGCGTTCTGGAGTTTTTATCAAACAGCCTGTATGGACCAAATAGTGATTTTATTGAGCAAGGTTGACATTTATTTAGAGTTTGAGCAGTGTGAAGTAAGACTCACACTGCCCAAACTAAATAAATGTCAAACCTGCTCAATATATCGCCTAATTGAAAAAAGTACTAATACAATAATTTCATGTTTTCACAACGCCCTGCCCTTAATGTTGTTTATTGCCCAGACATACTTCACGGGCAATCAAATTTGGACCGAATGTATGGGTTGAGACTGTCAAAGTTGAAATATAATACAAATTTATTGAAATATTATCAGTTTTAACAAGGCTGTTCTGGCCACATTTAGGAATTTCCAACGCTGGCAATTACACAACCCAAAGATTTATTCTTGCTCGTCAACTACGTATGTTTGAGGTATCAAACTAATCAGTTGATTAACGACGCGGTTGTGAATAAAGTTGAGGTACTTTTTACCGTAGCGACCTCTATTGATTCCGATGAAGTGGCCCCTCTTAATGATTTTTTACTTTGGCTATATGATTCATACCGAACGTCTATTATTTTTACTGTACAATCAGTGCTTATTTACATGTAAATGTAATGTAATGTAAATAAACACTGGTACAATTTTTTTTTTTCAATCGGCATCATCAATTTAGAACTTGGGTTTTGAATTATACACTGAGCCTAGACATTTCTTGATATGAATGCAAATACATAGCACAGACAATATTAACATCCCTTTAGATTTTATAACTCTGAATTACCATTATTTACCGAGCAATATTGATGTACGGGTGTCCCAGAATTCCACCGACAAACTTTAACCGTATACAGATCGTCAGAAAATGTGACGATTTGACCTATTTTACCTAGGTAAAAGTTGTCGGTGTGAGGAGCTAGACGGCTTCAAAGTTGAGGTAGTAAGTATGGTTTTTATTAAAAAACTCCAAAACCGCATCATCAAAAATTATGAAACTAACTGTTATGTCTTTCCTTTATAATAGCCCTCAAGTATTTGCGATATGAAGAAACTACAGTCACACGATCATGGTAAGTTAAGGTCCTCCTAATGTTAAATTGAGTAAATTCCAATTTTTTGGTAACAAACTGTAATGTTGAGTGCATTTCACTGAAGAGGAGAGAAAATTCACAAGAATACCCGAAAACTCGATCGAAAACTACTGAATTGCCAACAGAAATAAAATGAGGTTATGTTTTTATACATACAGGCTGTATCTTAATTGCTGTCGAGAATTTCAGGGGGTGATTCTTCGTCGAAAAATATGAAAAAAAGTTTATATGGGCATAGGTCCTAAAATGCTTCCCTGCGGAACCAGCGGTCCTCAAAGTTGGCCCTAAAAAAACTTTTTTTTCGAATATTTCTAAAACCAATCCTAGTAGGAAAACTGAATTTGGCAGAGAGTTACACAATATTATCTTGCATCATCTCATGCATTCGACGAATTTGGGAGAATCTATTAGCGTACAATTTGGGGAAGTCGTAAGTTTTAATTTCTCACAACTTTTTATTGAGTGACATTTTTGGAAGTTTTACTGCAGCATGAGACTCGTTGGTCAAAAATATGCAAAAAAAGGGGCTCATGAGTCATAGCGCTAGGATTAACCGTTTCCGAGAAACATCGATTTTTCCGTTTGCGTACGTGTATGAGCATTCAGCAACTCTCATCATAGTCGACTAGAATTCACGTGTAAAATTCAACCAGGAATTTAAGAATCATTATTTCATGATGAATTATGGTCATTTCGGACATAAGTATTTACAATCATTACCTAATCTTCCATGAAGTTTTCGTTTTACATAAATTGATCATTTTTGATCCAGCGTTTTTTGTGCAGAACAAGTAATTGTTCTTTGGAACTGATTGTTTTTGATTTTGTGAATCCTGAAATAATGAGTCGTGAATTTCTGATTGAATTTAACACGTGAATTCTAGTCGACTATGATGAGAGTTGCTGAATGCTCATACACGTGCGCAAACGGAAAAATCGATTTTTCTCGGAAACGGTTCATCCTTGCGCTATGACTCATGAGCACCTTTTTTGCATGTTTTTGTCCAACGAGTTTCATGCTGCAGTAAAACTTTCAAAAATGTCACCCAATAAAAAGTTGTGAGAAATTCAAACTTACGACCACCCCAAATTGTACGATAGTAGATTCTCTCAAATTCGTCGAATGCATGAGATGATGCAAGATAATATTGTGTAACTCTCTGCCAAATTCAGTTTTCCTACTAGGATTGGTTTTAGAAATATTCGAAAAAAAAGTTTTTTTAGGGCCAACTTTGAGGACCGCTGGTTCCGCAGGGAAGCATTTTAGGACCTATGCCCATATAAACTTTTTTTCATATTTTTCGACGAAGAATCACCCCCTGAAATTCTCGACAGCAATTAAGATACAGCCTGTATACTCACTAAAGCGCCATGATGTTGGCGGGAAAATTAATTTAAATCACGAATACTGATCTACATATCCTCTCATGCCAAACCGTAATGATATTTCTTCAACCAATCCACTTTTTTCTCCTTATCATACAGTGTGCACAACGAATAAGGTGGTTTGATGATAAAATTTTGAAATTCATTCGTATTGAATACGATACACAACTCTTTCAGCACAAAGTGACCAGTAATATCATGATAATTAGAGACTGGAAAATATGCACGAAGAAAGAGTTGAAATATGCATGCAATATGCTCGAAAAAGTACCAAAATAAACTTGGAAAATACGAAATTATGCACGAAAAATGCGAAAATATTTACGAAAAACTGCGAAAATAATCAAAATATGCACAAAAAGTGAAAATGTCGTGTGTACTACCCTATAACTATCGAGTTAACATATTATAAGCATTTGATAAACAGAACACTGAACACTTATTATCTTCGCGTATTTTCGCCAATTTTGGGCAATTTGCGTCACTTCCTAATCAAAAATATCATTCAACTTCAGTTCTGTGTTTTCACATGACCGCACAGTTTTCGAATGAACATATTCCATGGATAGGTCAAATCATTACCAAAACTGAGAGTGTTGACGATTTCTCAGAAATGTGATGATGACGGTTGATTCTTTCAATAGAAATAATGCACAATTTGAATGATGTATATGTATAGAGCTGTCCCAAATTATCTGTGCCCCAAGGTCAGATGCGCATTCGCACAAAACGCTAATAAATGAAACCAAATCTTGAGCTCAATATGGAGCATGTCAGTAGCACCGATAGTAAACTTCCCCTTTGCGTTGAAATTACATAAAGAAAATAATAATTCGATTATTCCGATGGTATTTGAATGTCTAATGGATAATTGAATATTTTCTGTGAATTATTGATTATTTATCCAACTAATATCATCATTATTTATGAATTAATAAATAATATCTTGATTTCGGCCCCAACCCAAACTTGGTTACGCCACTGTCAACGCAGTTTCTATCTCCCGTTTCCGAACTTGCTCGAAATTTCGTTCGGAACCTGCGCGAGCCCAGGCACAGAGAATTTGGGACAGCTCTACCCTTTATGGGAAAGTCAAGTCTTTTGCCAATACTCCGTACTGGCGGAAGAGATTATATCGGTCTATTCTTAAATACCGATAGCGAGGACCAGTATTCCCCACCTACATATTTTGTGTTGTGTTTTGAGTTTCATGGAAAAATCATAAAGGACCTATGAAATTTGCACAAAAAATGGACGAAATATGCAAAGTATGCACAAATATGCAAAATGCATATTATCCAGTCTCTAATCATGAATAATAAATCACAAATGATTCCAAATCAAAATTTTTCTTTGCTTGTTGTCTTGTGAATTGAATTTCCGATTGGCAAATTTTAATGTATACAGGGTGTTCAATCTCAAACTTCCCACCCCAGATTTCTCGCTTACTAATATTTTTTAAGGAAAAAGCCGAGACAGGTCGATTTTGTTTTCGAGGGGGACATACGGTTGGCGTAATTTCAATTTTGTTGTGCAACCCCCTTAGCCGGGGTAGCTGCTGTTCCAATAATTTTAAATGGCACTAGGGGTCAAGTGACACTTCATTTTGAAGCTGTTTTGATTCTCTTCAAAGCCATGAAAAAAAATCGAAAATCAATCGATTCGTTCTCAAGTTATGATATTCTAAGTTTACTTACACGCGGAGAGTCGCTTTTAAAAAGAAAACAACATTACGACGAGTTCTGCTATAATATTTAATGTTTTTGCTTTCGAACTTGAAATCAGAAAGGTTCATCATCTCCAAGCGAACGAACTTACTTTTTTTCAAACGATAGAAATCTTGATATTCCCTAATAAGTGGATAGGGCGGATAGGACCAATCGAGTGACGACCCAGATCTCCAGATTTGACCCTCTTGGGGTCTTTGGGGTCATCTGAAATCTGATGTTAACACTCACCGACCCCAAAATTTAGTCGACCTACAACAAAGAAAAACCGAACATTTGTCAAGCGATTGGAGTACATCCATTTCAAAAAGTCAGAGATGAATTCCAAGCATTGTTTAGCTACCAAGGGCCAACAGTTTGAACATTTATTGTAAGAGATTTACTCGACGAATTCATTATTTTTGTGTCAATTTGGTTTCGATTTTTACCGTTAGATGAAATTTTAATTTCACAAGTCAGTGAATAAATTCGCAAGTTTCATCAACTTCTTTCAAGTTACCCCACTTAAAATTCTTCCAGTTAAAGTTATCTGGCAGTTAAATTGGTTGATTTTCATTGTTGTTACAGTTGTAACCGAGATGTTACTGCTAGCTAAACTTAACCAGAGGTAGAAATACTGACTCTGAGTAGAGAAAAACATTAAAGGTTATAGGAGAACTCGTCGTAATGTTGTTTTCTTTTTAAAAGCGACTCTTCGCATGAGGAAACTTGGAATATCATAACTTAAGAACGAATCGATGGATTCTGAATTTTTTTTCATGACATTGAAGAGAATCAAAACAGCTTCAAAATGAAGTGTCACTTGACCCCTAGTGCCATTCAAAATTATTGAAAGGGCAGCTACCCTGGCTAAGGGGGTTGCACAACGGAATTTGAATTGCGTTAACCGTATGTCCCCCTCGAAAATAAAATCGACTTGTCTCGGCTTTTTCCTGAAAAAATATTAGTAAGCAAGAAATCTGGGGTGGGAAGTTTGAGATTGAACACCCTGTATAATATCTTTAAACGGATGAACAGTTTCACGACGTATTCTTTCGGGAAATCTGAACACAGTAAGCAGAAGTTTTCGAAATTGTGGAAGAATAAATTCTCCATTTTTTTAACATATTTTAAGAAGCTCTCACTTGGAACATACAGCGAGCCGTACATGCTTTCTTCATCATAATTTCTGAATTGAGTGAACAAAGTCTGCGCGCTCGTTCCACCATTGGCAAAAAAGTTACCTTGTGCACATTTGTGCAAAACAAGTGCCTATCGCATCAAATATCCACATACATATGACAATCCATTTTGTGCTATGAGGTCTTGAGAGTTTCTGTAATCCAAAGTATTACTTAAATTAACTGAAATTTTGGAGCAATTTTCTGCAGATAGGTCAACTGTAGGGACATTGTTCTTCATATTATTAATTTGGACTAATAAAACACCGAAATCGTCCGCGCAATTAGTATTTCCCCTGTAAAAAGTTTTGACAAAATAATTTTTTGAAAGTTCTTTCGAATTGTATGGGAGAAGGATTTATAGAATTTCCACCTTGTTGTCTGATACTTCCAAAAAAATGTTCAAGACAATCCTGATTCACTCTTCTAGTATTTAGGTGATCAGATCCGGCTGCGTGTAAGTTTTTCCAAAGAGCTTGTATTCCCGAAATCGTGATCTGCCAACACTTAAGAAATTTAACACGGTTCGTGATGTCATTACCACTGTTCTTTGAGACAACTGTGATATTCTCAATAAAAGTCGACATGTTCTCCAAAAAAACAATTTGCGCAGCTTCTCCTTTTAATGGTTTTTGAAATTTAGTGAAAGCATTTTTTCCAGAAGTATTTAAAATGTCAAATAAATGATTAAATATCTCAATAACCTCGGCGGTGGTTTTTGCAGTTGATGCAAGGGCACCAAGTTCAATGTATGTTCTAAGACCACTCATGACTTGAGCAGCATATTTAACTTTAATTTTGTTAAAACTCGAAACATATACAGGCTGTCTTATAAAAAACGCCCCAAGCCATAACTTCTTTATTTGACGTCCGATTCAAAAAATATAAGAAGAAGAAATAAATTGCTTGATGAGTACTACAAACTGACCCTAATTTGAATTTTTTATACCATGGACCTCGATGTCAATCAATGGTCAACTTGAAATTTTCGCTAGGTAATGTATACTTCTCTCGACATAAACGAGCAGGATTATTTTTTCTAGGCAGAGTGATGTCTTTTTTTTAATTTTGAGTCCTTTTCATCAGCAAAAAGTATTAAAAAAAGTTTATTTAAATCACAAAAAAAAATGGGAGAGAGTGCCGTGTACAACAATCACAGAACTGGATGTGACAGCGACAATAAACGCAACACGCTGAAAGTTGATTGTTGCCCACCGCCAACTGTACAATTTGGTTCGGAAAAGCCAATTTAATGTCCGATAAACATTTCATTATTCCACCAGTAAATGTTCTTCTTCAAAATTCAAAGTATTATACATCATTGAACTCAGGAAAAAATACCCTATGCATTTGGTGTGAAGCGAAATTTCATTTCTACTTGAAAACTTCAAGTTGACCGTGAATTGACAATGGAGACCCTTTTGAAAAAAGTCCAAATCAAGGTCAGTTTGTAGTACAAATTGTACGCTCGAGGTCCCAAAAAGAAGAGAGACAAACGAAATTGTTTAAACTCCATGCTATATCGACGCTCTGTTTTCTTTTTTCGCTGTCCCAAACGAGCTTGTGCTTTTACGATTGAAGACAATTGTTGTGGTAAATACCCGTCGCACATTTCCTCAAAACTCCCCAATGTAAAATTTGGTATCACCTATCCAGCAGTTGATAGTTTTTTCTTTTATTTTTGAATTATCCTTTCGAATATTTCTGATAACATTTCTCAATTTCTGTTTTCGAGGAGATCCACTACTTAATAATTGTGGAGTTTGTGTCGCAGTTGTAGAGGAACAAAACGCTAAATTGGTAGATATATGATCTTCTTCCGAAATATCTGAAAATTCAAGAAAAATTACACATAAATAATGCCGTAAAATCCTGATTAGACCATCTGTTTCTAAAAAAAACCGAATACGTTTCATAGTTGATTGAAATCTTCAGCAATGATTTTATGTAACATAAAATATTTATCATTTTTGTCATAAATATTTTCTAATCATTATTGGAAGATGCAAATTCAACCATAATTTTCTGAAACGATAATTAAATGGATGAGGGGGTAACCACGAGCATATATTGCGCTCCGAAAGACGGAGCATTTTTTTGGCATGCCTCTACCAAGATTATGTCCCAGTTTTACAAGATATTGGAATATGCATATAATTTCTAAAAACTTGGATCCTTCACCTGATTACACCAGTAGTATAAAACTAGGTGTGACGTCAAATCAGCCCCATGCTAATCTTATGCACATCCGGTCCACTCGATTTATCTCTCTGACCTTGTCTAATCCTCGCGATTCGTAAATAGGCCCATCCTCTTCTAATCTGGTAACTTTCCTGGTGACTTTTTTCAAGTTGGCACCACTGCATCGATTTTTTTCCTCCACGTTGACACCACTGGTAACCAGTATTTATTGTTTGCTTTTGAATATCTATGAATGCACTGGAAAATGCCTCCCCGGATCCCCTTTTCGATAAATAAGAACATTTCAATATCAGTAAAAAAGTTTTAAGTTGATTTTTGTTATTTTTGAAGCGGCATTCCAAGAAAGTGACGGCGATGTGGGAAAATGGGCTGCATTTAAGCCGTAGTGATGCATTGTTAATTTCCGAAAATTTTCAAAAACATCGCATAATAATAAAACATCAATTTTCAAGTAAAAATCACTATATTCTCCTAAATCATTAATTTCGAATATGTCCCAAACTAATTGCGAATGATTGTAGTCCTCTAAGGAAATGTCAGTATGAGCGAGCCTATTATGAAAATGCTGCCTTGATAACAGTTTTGTTTCCTTTAATCGATTCCAACAATCTAAGTATTCATAGCAGAAAACCTGTTTGCGTTTTAGTAGATTGAAATGCATTTCATCTGGATAATGGGTTCTTGTAAATTTAAGAGCGTCTGGCAATAAATTTTCGACTAATGTGTCTAATGAAGATGGCATACATCGATATGTATCATAAAAATTGAGCCGGACGTCTTGACAGTAGGCCGAAAAACAAATATAATTTTCAAAATTTAATGAAATTAATTTAACAGAAGATATTTTTGCAAGTTCCTCTATGAATGAATGGGCGTCATACCGGGATAAATTATGAAAATAAACATCAACATTTTTGTGCGTGTTCTTATCTCTCTTTGCCTGCAAATTGCAATTACGGCATAATGGGGAGACAAACTTCCAGTGTGATGTTCATGATGGTGTACTTTTGGATTATCGCATGTAAAGTCCTCATCGCAAATTCTACATTGAATGGCCGAATTAAAGCAAATTATTTCAGTGACTGTTAGAGGATCCATTGGCATATCAGTTTCATCCAATATACTAGAAATTAATCTCTGAGCCAGAGGAGAACTGGCCCGATACAATTGAAATTTGTTATGATTGCTATTAAATGAGCAAACAATGGAATATGCAACACTGAAGGGAATGTGATGTTGATAGATCTTAGTAAATGACGTTTTTGGAGATCTCTGGCAGGTGTCAAGAGGTAAAACTAGGCATTAAAAATCAGCATAGATTACGAACGGGCGCTTGATCAAAGATATAAAATTGGAAATTTTCAATATTGAATCAGCATCAGCCGTCGTGACTGTTTTGCAAGGCGCGAATAATCTACAATCTTGAATATGATTCTGGTATTTAACCTGTGAACTGAAATGATTTGAACATCTCTCGCAAATATGAAGTTTTTCATGGACCGCTGTAATATTTGTTTTACATATGCGAGATAAATCGGTGATTTTGATTTAAATTCACGTAAGAGTAACAAATTTACATGATGTTCTTTCATGTTTTTTGAGTGATATAAAGGCCCAACAACTTCATTTTGTTTACCAATGCCAAAAACATTTATTGAGATTTTCGGGTTTTGTTTTTCAAATTTTCGGATATCAGTTAGATTAACCGACATTTCAAAATTTGTTAAATTCCGGAGTTCGTGAACATTTTGGGGATATGATTCTACACGTTCAAAATTACCCTGATGTACTGGGTAGAGACTGGCAAGGATTGACCAAACGAAACATCTCCGGTCCGACTTCATAATATTGATTATTCCTCCTTTTTTCTTGAGTTCACTGGGTAAGGGTACATAGGTGTGTCCGTTGAGAGGCAAATATTTATTAATCGAAATTAGCAGGTGGGATACGCTTTCGAAGGCCCAACCAGAACCTCTCTCGGAGAAATCTTCCATCTAAGTACAAGTTAATAATAATTAGTCATTTTTTGTTTGGTTTTTAAATTTGTTTACTTACCTGTGCTAAAATAGACTCATTCAATTCCTGAAGCTTTTGTGGAATGTCTGTTGACACCAGAATTTCTACGTTGGCGGTATTGAAATATTTAGTTTCAGTTTCATCTGATGTGGGCAAGGTTCATGCCAGTTCTAAATTAACTTCTAGGGCTGTCATTTTTTTCAATGTATTTTTCAACCTTCGTGTGATCATGGAGCAGTATCTTCTAGAAATAGGCGGGGGTCGACATGCAACAAATTCAAAATGGATCCTGTCCTGAGCCCGGAGCGAAATACTGACTCCACCTTAAACGTAATGAATCAAGAATTAATGTAAGCGCAACTTAATTTTCGGGATCGTACTTTTTAGTTTTTAAAAAAAGATTTAAAACTCGTAGAAACCGATTTTATTAAGAACGTTCGACTTAGCTCTAACATAAACCGTGTCAAGAACAAAAGTGAATAACAATTATAAAAAATTAAGAAGCGATGAACTTTCCTTACTTTGCAAAATGCATTTCTGGAGAATCTAACTAGCAGGATGTAACTAAACACCTTATATCTAATAACTACTACGACTACTAAACACATGTCGTATTGTGTAATGTTAACACGCAAACATGGTTAAATTGTTCTCACCTCAATCCATCTGATTCGCTCAGCTTGCTTCTGGTGAGACGAAATCCCGCATCCACTATGGCCATGCTTCAAACGCCTTTGAATTTCCAAATTTAAAGCTTTCAATTTCACCAAGCAATTCTCCAGCTTCCGTTTTTCACTGACATGTTCACTGCACTTCTGCATTCGGTGAATAAGTTTAATATTTCTTTTATTAGAAAGATGAACTTTTTTCAATTTTACTTGGTCGCTTTTGGATAATTTTAATAATGCTGTAACTGTTTTCACTAACTTTTCTAAATCCATTCTACTGGATACCACTAACTAATTTTAAAACTATTGATGTTTCATTCTTCAATTTATTCGAAAGTTAATAAATTAGCTGGGACGGGCTGCCCAGTGCGTTTTGTACCTTTGAAGACGAGTGAAAACTGGGGACAAACTACAGAGTTTATATACTCTTCAGTTATGTTCATGACCATGCGTCTGGGCAAGAATACCACATTCGCCTCCAGCTTCACGACGACAGTCTCCCCAAACTTGGTAATTATTTTTTCCATTCCCATAATGAGATATTTCTGGCAAATTACCATATCTTCGGCCTTGAGCACAGGCTTCAAATCACATAACCCCAACTTGTTAACTTTTTCAAAAGCTTTTGCAGATAAATTTCCGGCCATTTTTTTATTTCATTTTTTCACCCTAGCACTTGAATAGTTTAACTTTAATTGTTACCTCCAAATCGTATCGAATTTATACTGGGGGTTTCATGCAACATCTTAGCATCCCCCCATCCCATCCCTTCTCCAACTCGCAATGAAAAGTTTCGTTTCCTGTTGCTTGCGGCTTATGGAGCCCCATGGAAAATTTTACCGACTTCTAGCTGAATAAGTAGATTTGCAGCTGCTTCCTAGAAACGTGGGCGCTGCAGTACTAGGAATTGTTATGCGCATTATTGAGTAAAAAAAAATTGAAAATAAGTACTCTTGTTGGCGGCAGTCGTGGAAAATTATAAAGAAGATGCCTGGAATATAATGGGCGAAGGTTATCATTAAAAAATAGAACAATGGTCCATTCTGCTCTATATTATTTATTCAAACTCGAATATAAGAATAATCACACGAAAGAATTGACATGATGTTTGAATTATAAATGAACATTTTTTAAATCTCCGTTGAACTTTTCACGATAATTCAAAATCAAGTCTCGCAGCGTATACAATTGATCAGACAAGTAAAGGGCAGTCGTTTAGATTGGATAATCGCACATTTGCAAAACAAACCTATCATAAAATTTTACAAATTCTAGCTCTTTCAATAAACTCATTTTAACGAACATTATTTCTTCCAGAGAACTTGCTTCCCAAAGTGCAGTTTTATTTCGTCGTTGGAAGAAAATTTTAAAATTTTCCTGTCACTATCAATCAAATATCGTATCTTAAATTTCGCCATTTGTGTTTCAAAGGAGAAGAAAGTGTCCACCCTCGTATTGCTGCCATCGTCCAAATTTTCCCCACTGCCCAAAGGCATTAATTGTACGGAAAAGTGATGCTGATATAACAAACTTGCATGAATAACGAACCAATCCCAAATGTTTTCTGGTAGCACCAAACATGCATCTTGCCAACTTAGTAATTTAATCGACGGTGCAAAATTCTCGTACACGTTTAATCCACAAGATACACGAAATAAATTGTTAGTGAGTTCACATGTCATTTCGTAATATAAATCGCGGTATTGGCGATTATTCACTACACTGTCATCGGCCATCGTTCTCGGGGGTGTTGTTGCTGTTGGTGATGATGATGATGATGATGATGATGATGATGATCGCGATGGCGTAATACTTGTAAATCTAGACCAATTATCTCTTATTCCACGTAGCCTCTTAAGCCCAGAACTCGTGGCGGCTGGCACACAATCACGTTCTTGTAGGATCACGGTTGTTGTACCACTGTGAGTTTTTTTACACAATTTTCGAATTAGTAATCCATCCCCTCTCATTCATTCCAAACCATTTTACATATTCTTTTGTGCCTTTTCGCTTAAGTACCTTTTCAACTAGGTAGATGTCAGGTTGCCTAGTTAATTGCAATTCTTCCTTGCAGAACCCGCCTTTGATGGGGTGGCCATGCATATCTTCAATCAAGTACGTGACAGGATTAGTTACTTGAATTTTTACTACTTTAAACAATTCCGCAGACCAATTAGGCGTATAACCTTTGTCAAAAATGCACTTCTGCTTAATAATTCGTACCACTTCTCCCAATTTAAGATTGCCACTTTTGTCAACGACCTTTACGATCATACACATGCTTCAAAATGTGTTTTTAATTCTTCCGAGTGACGTTTTTTGGCTTTGTGCCTATTGTTCGATGGATGGTATTATTGTATTCGGCAATTAAAGGCTGAATTTCATCAACCCATTTGAAAGTAGATAGAAGTGTGAATAACTTATTCAGTTTTTCTTTCATGGTGCGTATTACACGTTCAACAATTGCGGCTTTCTTTATACTGTACGTACTGTAGTGATTGATGCTGTACTTATTCATTAAATCTTTAAAATTTCTATTATAGAATTCCTTGCCGTTGTCACTCATTAAATTTTTCGGTATGCCGTGGTTGGATTTTTCCATATCGTTGCTCTTCAGGATCCTTAGCATTGCTTCGGTGACTTCATCACTTGTTTTAGTCTTCAATGGGACGCCCCATACATATTTGGAGAAGCAGTCGATCACCACCATTAAGTAGTTGTACCCTAAATTATGTTTCGCTTACTGGCGAAACTTCGTCAAATCTATTTGCCATAGGTCACCCACACCCTTTAAAATTGTCCTACGCCGCTTGAAATTTTTTCGTGCGTTCATTCACTACTCGTTTTTTAGCATCAGTGACTTGCACTTTTTTCAAGCGGGTCATCTGGAAACTATGATTCTTTATTCACTTGTGATTGTGATTAGAGCAATGTATTCAGCGCCACCTCCAAACGGTCAATTTTGTTCGAAATTAAGAATAATATCTCACTTTTTGTATCATCAACGTATTTTTTGTTGGCACCATCTATTGTAAACTCTGGCGACTTGATGTTGCATGTCTTACGATTTTCCATATCATAATCATCAGTTGGTGTGTACACTAGGGTGCCATTAATTCTTACCAAATTATTGAGCCTAGGAAATTGGGCTGTACTTGGGCTACGAAATGTGGAAGATAAATTGGATCGGCCGAATGTATCCATACCTACTTAATTACTAAGCAAATACCGTCCGCTGCACGGTTATTTATATATGATTCCACTTTCTTTGAGCTCCTCTAAAATGGAAATGATTTCATTCTGATGGGATGTATTTCCAGCCAATGTAGAACTACATAAGTCTCTCAACCGTTCCACTATTTCGTTCGGATCATCCCAAAACACATATTGATAGGGTTTATCATTACACTCCAACACGTTGGGAGGTGTTAATGGCGACACGCTTATACCTTTTTCACTGCTCGAACCAGTCCGTTTCTTGGGAGAGAACATTAATGGCTTTATAATATCTAGGTATTTTTCCGACTTACTACCTTTTTTGCGGCCCGAGGGCGTGTGCTCGCATTTATGTGTTTGTCATGATCAATATTTGCCGATAACTCTCTAAATCATTCTGCTCGTAATCTTTAGGTCTCGTTTTAAAGAGTAATTCATACAACCCTTCTGTGCCAATAAATGATTTTTTCCCTATTGTCACATTAGATCCATCGTCAATTTTCAGTTCATGCTTTCTCATGAGTAAGTTACTAGTTTCAGGATCGAATGTGGGTCCATAAGTTGAGTAATACTCCTTATCTACGTCGGTGATGTACCCTTTAATGTAATATCTAGCTAACTCAGGATACTGCTCCAAATATTCGATAAAAGACGGATTTTCGGACTGCTTCTCTTGCGGACGTGGATGGGGATGTTTTCTGTGACATTTTCATCGCCTTCATCATCTTCGTCATCGGCAGTCACTTGGCTGTTGAGTTCTGCTACATTTTGGGCAGGCTGAATTTGAATATCATGATTTGGTTTACTCTTTCGTCCGTAGACTTTTTTCGGCCTTTCACTAGTATTTAAGAAGAGTTCTTCATCCTTGGCCTCGGCCGGCGCAATATCTGCCTCGGATTTTATTTTTTCCACTTTAAAATGAGTTGCTGTATGTTTTGAAATTTCTTCCAATGGACCAACAACCGGCCCGATCAATTTTTGAATAGCTGCGTCTTCCACTTGCGTCCCTTATTTTAAAGCTTTATATTTTCTTCTAATTGATTGTGCTGCCTGGTCAATTTTCCGTTTTAAATTTATGCTAATGTAATGACGCTCCCCGAGCGCCGTCACTTAAAGTCCGCTCCCGTCTTGTTTTCCCGCCGATTCCTTATCACCTCTGTCGTCACCGTTTGTTCTAGAATGTTCGATTCCCTCTCCCGCCTCCGAGGCTATAAAAGGCCGCCCCCGTTCCGGTTTCGCTAGTCTATGTTATGCCGGTGGAATAGCACGGTCATAGACGCTTGAGTTTAACCTACCCCGTTTTTCGCTGCAGGTAAATTAACCGCGGCAGTCCAGTGCGAACCCCCGTTTTTAAGGGGATAAGCAAGTCCTGTTTCTCCAGTCCGGTTTTCCCTATTTCACTAACAGACCCAGGTCAATTAACCGGGTAACAGTCCATTTCGACTAACACCGATCCTGAGTTTGGCATCGAGGACCTCTAACCCGACGCATCCCACACCGCTTTAGTCCGCCACCTCCGGGTGTATCCCGAACGGCCGTAAAAAGCCTCCTGTGACACCGTTCCGGCGTTCCCGCCCGGTGTGTTAACTCGCCCCCGGCGAGCTCCGTTCCGCATCTCGGTTTCGTTACGTCTTTAGTTCTTAAGTCTAGATTAAGCCGGCTAGGGTAGTTTAAGTTTCCGTCCGTTTCCGTCTGTGCCGTCCGCATTTGCCGCTATTGCGAAATAAAGATAGTTCACAGACCCCTGGTGTTTCCGTTTCTCCGACTTAAGTTTACTACCCCGGTAAGAGTGCTTCCTCTGTAAACGAAGCTGGCGCCCGAGACTTCCGTCCGACCGGAAGTGCGTCACAAATTGGCGCCCGAGCAGGGACCGTGAAGGAAGCCCGCCCCGTCCGATCCGTTCATCACCGAGAGGGACTATGTCAAAGTTCACGAAGATGGATCCGTCGCCGCTCGATTTCGGGTGCGAGGCCGCCGGTCCCGTGCCACCCGTTTCCGAGGTCCGGAAAGCCGCCCCCGTCTCGCCCGTTGGCCTGGAGGCTGCCGATATCCGCGTCGGCTGGGTCTATACCCTCCGCAAGGAGGACCTAGTGCAGGAAGCCGAGAAATTCGGCCTTGCCACCGTCGGCACCGTCGACGACCTCCGGCGCCGCATCGTCCGTTTCCTCAGGGAGGGAACCACCTCGGTCGGCACCGTTCCCCGGGAGAACCCCGGGATTGCCACGTTCGCGGTCGACGCTCAACCGGCCGCCATTCCGCGTTGTGTCGAACCGCTTCCGACTCCCCGCGCCGTCGAGCCCCTGGACACCGCTCGATGGAACGTCCGCTTCAACGGGAAAACCGACCCCGTTGCGTTCCTGGAACGTTTGTCCGACGTTCAAACCCGTTACCGGATCACCGACGACCGTTTGCTCCTCGTCCTGCCCTATTTGTTGACCGAATCCGCTCTTTTGTGGTACCGGAACAATGTGTCCGAATGGGAGACGTGGACCGCGTTTCTGGCAGACTTTTCCGCGTTTTACCTGCCGCCAGATTACCGCATCCACCTGCAGGAGCAAATCACGAAAAGGCTCCAGTATCCGCATGAATCCGGCGCTGATTACGTCACCGCCATCCGCACCCTGGTACGCCGCCTAGGGGACGTCCCGCTCGAAGAGGAGCTATTCTGGCTCCACCGCAACCTTCGGCAGGAATATCGCCTCTATATTCGCCGGTCCGATTTCGATACCGTACGCGACTTGATAAGCCGGATCAAGGAGTACGAGGCCGTGATCGGCGATAGCACGGCGACAAAAACCCGGCCGCCGATAAGCGCAGGTAGCCAAGGTGACCGCCCCGCGACCTTGACCCCGACCCGCGTCGAGGCGCCGCTCCCGCCGCGTCCAGTCCCCGCGCTGCGACCGACTCCGGCGCCGCGAACCGTCCCCGCCAGTACCGGCCCCGCAATAGTGGACCCGAAGACGGCATGCTGGCGGTGCGGCAGCCAGGTGCACAGCCGTTGTGCCTGTACCGGCGTCCCGATTACGTTCTGTTCTCGCTGCGGAAAACGGAGAATCTACTCCCGCGATTGCCAATCGCTATTATTGGCCCGGGATGTTTCGCGATATCGGCCGCTACGTCCGGCATTGCAACACCTGCCAACGCTTTAAGCCGCAACAGCAGCAGCCAGCAGGAAAAATGCATCCGACGCCGAACCGACAGCCGTGGGAAACCGTCAGTACCGACCTCGTCGGGCCGCTCCCGCGCTCGTCTAAAGGGAACAACTTCCTCGTCGTGTTCCAGGATCGGTTCACGAAATACGTCGCCTGTCGCCCGGTTCGGCGCGCTACCGCCCAGGCCGTCACCAAGGCGCTTTACGAGGAAGTCATCTCCCGTTTCGGCACCCCGAAAACGGTAATTCCCGACAACGGGACGCAATTCGTGAGCCGCTGTTTCGCCGATCTGCTGGCGGAGTTCGGGATCGAGCACCGGCACACGCCGCCGTACACGCCGCAAGCCAATCCGGTCGAGCGGGCTAACCGGACGATAAAGGTGGTCATCGCGCAATACACGGAGGGAAATCACCGCCATTGGGATCAGGATCTGCCCGCCGTGATGCTCGCGCTGAACAGCGCCCGCCACGATTCCACCGGATTTTCCCCCGCGTTTTTAAATTTCGGCCGAGAATTGAACTTGCCCCGGACTCTTCACCAGGAGAATGCACCAGTCCCCGACCCGGAGGAGGCCGCAAATGAAATTCCGGGGAACCACCTCTCCCGACTCGGGAAAATGGCCGAAGTGTTCGCGTTAGTCCGGACGCAACTCTCTCACGCCTTCACGCGGCAAAGCCGGCACTACAATCTTCGGCGTCGGGACTGGAGATGTTTCCCGGGGGACGTTGTCATGAAGAAAGAACACCCGCTGTCGTCCGCCGATAAGGGTTTCGCCGCGAAACTCGCCCCGAAATTCTCTGGCCCGTACACGGTGTCGCGAGTCCTTTCGCCGGTCGTGTACGATCTCAAGGACGCCGCCGGAAAGACCGTGCGCCGGATCCACGTCAAGGATCTGAAACCGTATCGTCACGAAGGACTCGACGAATGACGGTCCGACCGGCGTTTTCCAAAAGGAAAAAAAACGAAGAAAATCCACTGTCCGTCGCCGTTAAATAGCCGCCCACCTCCGCCGCTCGGCAGTGTGTTTCGTCGCGAATAAACAACCGATTTAAAAGACGGAATGCAACGCCGCGACCTACCGCTGCCGGGTCCGCCGATGCCGGCCCTGCGCCCGATCGCCGGTATAAAACGGGCCTTTTCTCCCGACATGGAGATCGACCTGACCTCCGACACCGACATGGAAATCGACCCGGAACGCGAAGCGCAGCTCCTGCGTTCGCCGGAGCCTATCTCGGCCCCGACGGAACCGGCGAAATCTCGGCCGGTCAAGTCTGACGCCGCACCGGCCAAGGTGGCGTTACTGGAGCACGTCATTATCACGCCGGCAAGCCACGTCCAGCTGCCGGTCTCGATAGCGCTGTCCGACCTTCGTCCACCACATCGGCCGCAGGGAAGGTACCGCTTCCTACTTCGCGACCCGGATGGTCGCCGCTGGGTGACGTCGCGGCCATGCGAGCGCAAAACGGCGAAGATCTTCCCGCGCGCCGGCCCCCCGCTACCGCACCCACCACGGTTGCCTGTACGTGTACGCGCGGTCGGGAGGGCAGTACCGTTCCTGTCGCGTCAGGGAGTGTAGTGTGTAAACAACCAAATCAAGAACCATGCGCCAGAACGTCGTCCGAGGCCGCGTTATCACGCGGCCCGAGGCCCCCACCCCCGAGGCTCACCACCCCGAGGCCCGCCGCCCCGAGGCTGCCGCCCCACGATCAGTCCCGGGATTCGTCCCCGCCGGCACCGGCGCCGGCCTGCTTCTGGCGTCCGCCCCCACAGCCCCCGGAGGAACAACGTTCTTGGGGTGGATGCCGGTTTTCGGGGCACTGACACCGGCACCGGCCCCAGCACCGACACCGGCCCCAGCACCGACGCCAGCCCCGGCCACAGCACCAGCGCCGGCTCCAGGCCCACCACCGGCGCTCACCCCGGCGCCCACGCCGACGCGCACCCCGGCGCGCTTCCCGGCGCTCACCCCGGCGCCCACGCCGACTAGCACCCCGGCGCGCTTCCCGGCGCTCACGCCAGCGCTTCCACCGGCGACCGGGTTGATCGGCTGGCGACCGGCGGCCAGCACCAACTCAGAACCAGCGGCGGCTCCCCGGCAATGGATGCCGGGCCCATTGGAGCACCGCTGTTGGAATTGCGGCGACGGGGGGCACACCCGCAGCTGGTGCCACAAGCCAGCGGTAATTTTCTGCTCCCGGTGCGGCTTGCGGGGCACTCGCTCGCGGGACCGCCCCTGCCCCCCCCCGGCGGTGAACCGGCGCCTTCCCCGGCGCGCTCCCGCGGCCGTCGCCGTTTTGACGGCCGCGGCGTTTAAAGAATATTTTTAGTTATGCCGCGGTCTGGGCCATTTTATTGATTTTTCGTTCGGTTGCAGAAGTGCCGTTTTTCGTTGTTTCGGACAGTTTTTTTTAGTTAACCCCCTCAAGGGGTAGTACCGTTCCTGTCGGGAAAACATTTTCCGGGCAATCTCCGTGTGTGCGTAAACCGTCCGTGCAAGTTCGCTCCGCGAGTTTTTGGCGGTCCGATATCCGGCAACAACAATTTTTTGTGCCGGTACCTTGCGAGTGTGAGACGCGGGAATAATTGTGCGCGGCTATCTCCGTCTCCGTTCACGCACCGGTCGTCTCCGTTCGGCTCGCAACTTGCCAACCGTTGCTACCCGCAACCGCACCGACCGCCGAAGGATGTTCCTATCGGCGATGTTTACGCTGGAGTTTTTGCCGTCCCGACCGACTACCTGCCCCGCTCCGGTCTTGACCGTGAAATTCATTTTCGACCCGCAAATTTATTTTTGGTTTCCGAAATTTTCATAACTTTGTCCGGGTGTTTTTCCGCGAACCTTGGTGTTCGCCTTTGTAATTTAGTCTAGATTTTTGATATTTATTTGTTTAATTTTAGTGTTCATACATTTAGCTCCGGGTGTTTAGCTTTGTTCCGGCTCGTCGGACAATAAATGTTCAATCGAGGGTAAACGTTCGTTTCAGGGAATTTTTGTACCAAAAATTTTCGTAACGAAGGAGGGGTGTGTAACGACGCTCCCCGAGCGCCGTCACTTAAAGTCCGCTCCTGTCTTGTTTTCCCGCCAATTCCTTATCACCTCTGTCGTCACCGTTTGTTCTAGAATGTTCGATTCCCTCTCCCGCCTCCGAGGCTATAAAAGGCCGCCCCCGTTCCGGTTTCGCTAGTCTATGTTATGCCGGTGGAATAGCACGGTCATAGACGCTTGAGTTTAACCTACCCCGTTTTTCGCTGCAGGTAAATTAACCGCAGCAGTCCAGTGCGAACCCCCGTTTTTTAGAGGATAAGCAAGTCCTGTTTCTCCAGTCCGGTTTTCCCTATTTTACTAACAGACCCAGGTCAATTAACCGGGTCACAGTCCTTCTCGACTAACACCGATCCTGCGTTTGGCATCGAGGACCTCTAACCCGACGCATCCCACACCGCTTTAGTCCGCCACCTCCGGGTGTATCCCGAACGGCCGTAACAAGCCTCCTGTGACACCGTTCCGGCGTTCCCGCCCGGTGTCTTAACTCGCCCCCGGCGAGCTCCGTTCCGCATCTCTGTTTCGTTACGTCTTTAGTTCTTAAGTCTAGATTAAGCCGGCTAGGGTAGTTTAAGTTTCCGTCCGTTTCCGTCTGTGCCGTCCGCATTTGCCGCTATTGCGAAATGAAGATAGTTCACAGACCCCTGGTGTTTCCGTTTCTCCGACTTAAGTTTGCTACCCCGGTAAGAGTGCTTCCTCTGTAAACGAAGCTGGCGCCCGAGACTTCCGTCCGACCGGAAGTGCGTCACACTAACTAGGGCGGACTCTTTTGTTGATTTCGGCATTTCAAATTCGCTAAACAGAGCCGATGTTAGCAGTATTCTTCAAACACTTGAAATGGGAAAAATCAGTTAAGTTGGAAGTATTTATCATAACCTTGTCTATATCTTCCGTTGTTAATTTCGTTGTCTTTCATCACAACTAGAACACCATATTCATCATTCCAGCAAATTTCGCACATGTCTTTGAATTTATTAAAAGTCATGTCAGTCATAAACATGCCTTAGATTTGATTCATCTTGTTTAAATAAAACGAGCATGTTAACGTTATCGCGTATTAAATGCTTGGGTATGTGAGTGTAACTCTGTGATAATAAGAAACTGTCAATCATATTGTGCCTTCCCATACTAAAATAAGCACGGACTTTATCTTGCTTACCGCATGCAACATCATCGAAAATGAAAACGGAGTGAGGTTCGGCTAGGCTAGGATCGATCACTTCTTCATTTTCTTGGTACGCATAATAGCCCATCCCTTTCACTCCGCCCAAAAGATCTTTCAACATCCTATACTTGGGCTGATGTAGCGATTTGGAGTATATGTAAACGTTTTGAAATTTCAATCCATTGGGATGGTAGAGTAAATTCATCATAACATTAGTTTTACCGGAAGATGAGGGCCCGCAGATTATACAACGTACTGTATTCGGGAGTAAATCGCTATGCCTAGCTTGAGTGCATTGCTTACTTCTGAATAAATCATCATCATCATGATTGCACATCATCATGTTTGGCGCTGTTTAACTAACCGCATACTTACGCCTTACTAGTGTAAGCCAGGGGGCCTTCCGTTATTTATTCAAAAATAAAACGAATAAGTGGGCATGGAGCAAAAGTATGTATAAATTGGACCTCATTTTCTAAACATTAGTCATTATTAATGGGCACACGGAGGGGGAAAGGAATTGTGCATTCAGCAATTAACAAGTTGCCATTTGAGTTACACCTGCCCAAGTACAATTTTTGTGGGCCCGGTACAAAACTTGAAGAACGCTTGGCAAGAGGCGACCAGGGAATGAATCCCTTGGATGAAGCCTGCAAAGAACACGATATAGCATACAGTCGGTCCAATAATTTGGACGAACGCCATGAAGCCGATCGCGTGTTGCAGGAGAAAGCGTGGCAAAGAGTTCGGGCATCGAATGCAAATTTTGGCGAAAAATCTGCTGCATGGTTAGTGACAAACAGTATGAAGTTGAAAAGAAAACTTGACATGGAAAGCTGTCCTAAAAAAAATCGGCAAAAAATCAATAGCTCTCGCAAAGTTTTTTTAAATAATAAGTTTCGAAGAAGAAGCCTCAAAGATGAAGACATCAAACGGGCAAACATGGCTGGCGCCATAAGAGTTGCAAGAGTCCCTGAAGTCCTGTGGGGGCCGTAGCTGCGTCAAAGTGCCAAGAGTTTTGCCAATTCCAAAAACTGGGTGAATATTGCCGTTACTGGTGCCAGTGTTTTCCGGATTGGCAGCATTAGGGAGGCTGGTAGGAGGTGGCGCTGCTGTAGCTAAGACGATTTTATAAGCAAAGGCAGCAAAAAAACAGCTTGAAGAAAACCACAGGCACAATGATACAATGGAAGCCATTGCATTGGGCAAAAGAGGAAATGGATTGTACTTGGGACAATATAAGAAGGGATTCGGCCTCTGGATTCTGGATTCTGGATTAGGATTTGGAGAGTGAGTGGCTTGCGCCACTCTAGCACATAGGCCTCTTACTTGGGCCCATTGTGCCACCTCTCCGGCGCAACTCCCTGTCGCCCGCCGCTAGCCCTCGAGCCAACCAACAGAGTTGATAAACTCGAGGACCGCACCGAGTGCGGTGTTGCTAATGTCGCCCATACTTGGCCAGAAGTCCCCTAGTATGGATCCTCGGGTCGACGCAAGCGCGGGGCAGTGACATAGCACATGCTCCGCTGTCTCGTCCTCTTCTAAGCACCCTCGAAAAGTGGGATCGGTTACGACGCCCAGCGTGTAGAGAGGTTTGTTCAGTCGGTTGTGCCCGGTCCATATCCCTACGAGTTTTCGGAGATTGTCTCTGGTTAGTCGCAGGCAAAATTTGGCTCTTTTGAGGGATGGTGCCTTGATGGCGGCCCTCCCCTGTCTGTAGCTTTCAGTCGATTCCCAGCGCGCAGAGTGTCTGGTCAGGGTGTCTTCTTTAATCAGGGTATTCAGAATAGAAAGGACTACCGGTAGCGTTGGCTCCGGCCCGATCAGGTGTCGGTCGGAGCCTTCGCGCGCCAGCTCATCTGCTTTTTCATTGCCTTGTATTCCTGTAAGGTCTATGCAAGGTCCATGCAAGGTCTACGACATTTTCTGTCGCCAGTCTTTCCAGAGATAGGTGGCATTCCCAGACCAGCCCTGAGTTGATCCTGGCCCCTGTCAGAGCTAGCAATACCGCTCTACTATCTGTCATGATGCGTACAGACTTGCCCCTGATTCCAAGTTCAGTGGCTCTTTTGGCCCCTTGAGTCAACCCCGTCAGTTCCGCTTAGAACACGCTGGAGTAGCATCCAAGAGCTAAACTTTCTCGCAGGTCTGGATCTTCGGAGAAGATACCCGAGCCCGTGCCTCGACTATTTTTGGAACCGTCCGTGAAGATGTTCACGTCCGATGCGTTTTCTTCGCAACAGTATATTCCAATGCCATAACGCCTTGTGAAGTTGTATTTCACCGGGATGCGATCAGACCTCGCCCCCAGAATAGGTACTCTCATGAGCGCCTCATTCAGGATGCGAGTGTGACCGCCATCGTGGTTTCTGTCATTCCATAGACCCTCAGCCCGCAGTCTGAAAGCCGCCCCCAGAGCCACCTCCTCGACGTACAGGTCGAGAGGAGGCAGGCAGAGAATCGTCTCCAAGGCCGCAGTTGGGGTCGTCCTCATAGCCCCAGTTACTGCCAGGCATATCAGCCTTTGGATGTGACTTATATGAGCCATCTCGTTCCTCTGTCTGGTTCTGGGCCACCAGACGAGCGCACCGTAGCAAAGCATGGGTCTGATGACCGCCACATATAACCAGAGGACAATCCTAGGGGATAGGCCCCAAGACCGCCCAACAGTCCTGCGGCATTGCCAGAAGGCCGCGCATGCCTTGCTCACTTTCAACTACAAGTGTCTTTTCCAGTTGAGTTTGCTGTCAAGTACGATTTCCAGGTACTTGACTACTTTCGTTAGACAAAGTTGAGTTGCCTTCAGTCTAGGTAAGGTCATTGCACCTAGCTTTCGTTTTTTCGTGAAAAGAACGAGCTCCGTTTTCGCGGCGTTTACCGAGAGGGAGCGTGGCTATGCAGATGACCTGGCAATCCTGCTTACGGGTAAACATGAGAGCATACTCTGCAACATTATGCAGAGCGTGCTGAACATAGTTGATGAATGGATAACGGAACGCTCCCTTTCGGTAAACGCCGCGAAAACGGAGCTCGTTCTTTTCACGAAAAAACGAAAGCTAGGTGCAATGACCTTACCTAGACTGAAGGCTACTCAACTTAGTCTAACGAAAGAAGTCATGTACCTGTGAATCGTACTTGACAGCAAACTCAACTGGAAAAGACACTTGGAGTTAAAAGTGAGCAAGGCATGCGCGGCCTACTGGCAATGCCGTAGGGCTGTTGGGCGGTCTTCGGGCCTATCCCCTAGGATCGTCCTCTGGCTATATGTGGCGGTCATCAGACCCATGCTTTGCTACGGTGCGCTCGTCTGGTGGCCCAGTACCAGACAGAGGAACGAGATGGCTCATATAAGTCACATCCAAAGGCTGATATGCCTGGCAGTGACTGGGGCTATGAGGACGACCCCAACTGCGGCCTTGGAGACGATTCTCTGCCTGCCTCCCCTCGACCTGTACGTCGAGGAGGTGGCTCTGGGGACGGCTTTGAGACTGCGGGCTGAGGGTCTATGGAATGACAGAAACCACGATGGCGGTCACACTCGCATCCTGAATGAGGCGCTCATGAGAGTACCTATTCTGGGGGCGCGGTCTGATCGCATCCCGGTAAAATACAATTTCACAAGGCGTTATGGCATTGAAATAAACTGTTGCGAAGAAAACGCATCGGACGTGAACATCTTCACGGACGGTTCCAAAAATAGTCGAGGCACGGGCTCGAGTATCTTCTCCGAAGATCCAGACCTGCGAGATAGTTTAGCTCTTGGATGCTACTCCAGCGTGTTCCAAGCGGAACTGACGAGGGTGACTAAGGGAGCCAAAAGAGCCACTGAACTTGGAATCAGGGGCAAGTCTGTACGCATCATGACAGATAGTAGAGCGGTATTACTAGCTCTGAGAGAGTCCAGGATCAACTCAGGGCTGGTCTGGGAATGCCACCTATCTCTGGGAAGACTGGCGGCAGAAAATATCGTAGACCTTGCATGGGTGAAAGGACATACAGGAATACAGGGCAATGAAGAGGCAGGTGAGCTGGCGCGCGAAGGCTCCGACCGACACCTGATCGGGCCGGAGCCAGCGCTACCGGTAGCCCTTTCTACTCTGAATACCCTGATTAGAGAAGAAACCCTGACCAGACACTCTGGGCGCTGGGAATCGACTGAAGGCTACAGACAGGAAGGGCCGCCATCAAGGCATCATCCCTCAAAAGAGCCAAATTTTGCCTGCGACTAACCAGAGACAATCTCCGAAAACTCGTAGGGATATGGACCGGGCACGGCCGACTGAACAAACATCTCTACACGCTGGGCGTCGTAACCGATCTCACTTGTCGAGGGTGCTTAGAAGAGGACGAGACAGCGGAGCATGTGCTATGTCACTGCCCCGCGCTTGCGTCGACCCGAGGATCCATACTAGGGGACTTCTGGCCAAGTATGGCCGACATTAGCAACACCGCACTCGGTGCGGTCCTCGAGTTTATCGACTCTGTTGGTTGGCTCGAGGGCTAGCGGCGGGCGGCAGGGAGTTGCGCCGGAGATGTGGCCAATGGACCCATGTAAGAGGCTCAAGTGCTAGAGTGGCGCAAGCCACTCACCCTTCAAATCCTAATCCAAAATCCAGAATCCAGCCCAGTCTACAGCAGTAGGGTCCGGGACGACGTACTCGAGCCAATCAAGGTCAGGTGCTACCGTACATTCTGAGAAATGTGTGTCCATCAGCACCCCCGCAGTCTCCGCTAGGTCGGTAGTGTAGGTACCGTCCCCTCGCTTCAAACTGCTGGGTTCTTGATTCGGGTCTTTCGAGATGATCTTCTTCAGTCGGGCGGCTGAGGCAGTGGACTCTATGCCACCACAGAACGATCTCCATGCCTCCCGTTGTCTTTTGCGAATCAACCCTTTGTACACTTTCCGGTGCTCGTTGTAAGCTTCCCAGTCCGTGACATTTCTGGTGGTTCTGGCTCTGTTGAAGAGTTTCCTGCTTCGCGCCGTGAGGTTGCCAAGTTCGTGCGGTCGCGAGGGCAGTACCGATCCAGCGCCGGTAAAGCAAACGTGCCCAAAATGAACGTCCGTGGAAATTCAGTGCGGAGCCGAGTGATCAGCTCCTCTGCGCCGTTGCGCCCTTAGGCCACCGCCCGCCGGGCTCCCGCCCCCAGGGCCGCCGCCGCCCAGGCCGCCGCCGCCCAGGCCGCCGCCTCCCAGGCCACCGCCTCCCAGGCCGCCGCTGTCCAGGCCACCGCCACCCAGGCCGCCGCCGTCCAGGCCGTCGCCACACTGTTGCCACCGTCCCTCGCTCCGGCCGGGTTCGAGGCCCCCGCAGCCTCCTCGGGCATGGTGTGCTTGGGGTGGGTGCCGGTATTCGCGGCCGCGGCGCCGACGCCCCCGCCGGCCTCCGTCACCATGGCGCCGACGCCCTCGCCGGCCCCCGTCACCCCGGCGCTGCCCCCGCCGGCCCCCGTCACCCCGGCTTCGTCGACGCCACCGGAACCAAGGGTCGCCCCGCCGTCGTCGCCAGAGGTCACCCCGACGATGGTTCCGGCTCCGGCGCCGAGGTCGACTCCGACGCCGTCTCCGCCCTTGTCGCGGGCGTCCGCCCCGAGGCCGGCCCCGGCGCCTGTCACCAACCCCCGGTGGGTGCCGGGGCCGCTGCTGGCACTGCGGGAGGCTCTTAACTCTTTGTATCTGGCCCCACACCCGCCAGCTACCGTGGGGGACGTCCTTAAGGAATTACGCACCCCCTCCGTTCTTCGCCTACCCGAACTCCCGGAATCGCCCGGAGGCATAACTGCAGGAGCTCAGGCTGGTCAGGCTACACCCGGGTGTATACACCACAGGGTCTCGGACGCGACGGGACACTACTTGTCCAGGGTTGAAAGGGATGGAGACCTCCATGTCCTACCATGCCACCCCCCCCCTAACGCCGCGTGCCGAAACCCTTCTTACCTCAGGGAGGGCGCGGAGGCACCCTGACGGGAGGGTCGTGCCCGCCGCCGTCACCGTCCGCCGCTCTCCTTGTCCTCTCGTTCATCTCCTTAGTCTTAAGGATGGACTCCGCGCAGCACTGGGCCGCTCTCCAGTTCTCCGGACTCTGTAACATAATTTCGATTATGTTGTCCGGAGTGACTACTACTCCAACCCGAGTCTCTCTTGTGCGAAAGTCCTCGGTCCACCTGTGACACCGGAAAAGCGTGTGCTCCATCGTATCCTCTTCTCCGCAGTAGACACATTGGGGGTCTTCTGCCCGGTTGATCCGGTGCAGGAAGGCTCGAAAGTCTCCATGACCTGTCAACATCTGAGTTAGGTAGTAATTTACTGCACCTACCCCACTCCTTCTCTCGATCCACTGGCTTAGTCTGGGAATAAGCCTGTGGGTCCACCTGCCAGTCCTGCTGGAATCCCAGCGATCTTGCCACTTCGTGAGGGTGTCGGCCCTCGCCTCCGCCTTCGTCTTCGATCCATCCCGCACGCTGCGCATCTCCTCGACTCGGAGGTCTGCCGGCGGGATTTCCGCGACCACCAGCACGGCATCCAGGGACACCGTCCGATAGGCCGAACAGATGCGGAGGGCAGCCCTGCGCTGTACCCTCCACACCATACCCTTGTACTTGGACATCTTGAACGCGGCCGGGGCCCATACCGTAGACGCGTACATCATCACTGAGTTCACGACTCCCGCGAACACTCTCCTCTTCGAGGGCGAGTGCCCTCCTACATTAGGCATCAGCCTTGACAGTGCTCTCGTCAACACCTCAGCCTTCTTTGTTACTCTGTTGACATGCGCCGCAAAGGATAGCCTCTGGTCGATGTCAACCCCTAGGTACTTCACCACCTTCTGTGGTGTCAGGGTAACTCCCTCTTCTCTGAAGGAGATGCCGTCCGGCACAGGTCTGTGCCCCGCCATCATGACCGCCTCGGTTTTCGCCGGGGCCAGTCTCAATCCTTTGCCTCTCATCCAGCGACTGATGTCACCGGTCACCTCGTCCACGACGGCCATAAGGTCGCCCACATCTTTTCTCGCCACTACTAGCGCCAGGTCATCCGCGCAGGCAGTCAGCGTCGCTCCTCTCGGTACCTCCAGGCGGAGCACCGAGTCATACATCACGTTCCACAAAGTTGGTCCGAGGACCGATCCCTGGGGAACTCCACTTGTCACTTGCACGACCTGGCCTTCACCAAGGTCGATGCTCCTTTCCGACAGGTAGCTACCTATCACTCTTCTGAGGTATCCTGAGACGCCAAAATTCCTTAACGCGTCCATCACGTGGACCCATCCGGCAGAATTGAATGCATTCTGAACATCAAAGGTAATTAGCGCACACCACTTCTTACCTCTTGTACTGTGATTATTCGCCTCCCTTCCCAGGGAGACGACTCGTTCTACTGCATCTATGGAGGATTTGCCCTCCATAAACCCATACTGGAGAGCGCTGAGTCCCTCACTAAGCTCCAACTCGTCCTTGAGCCGCCTCAGGATGAGGTGCTCGTAGAGTTTGGCTATCACATTGAGAAGGCAGAGAGGCCGATAGTGCGACGGTTCACTCCCTTCCTTGCCGGGCTTCAATAGGAGCACCAGTCTAGCTTGCTTCCATCCCTCCGGAAAGTTTCCTTCCCTCATCAGTGTGTTGTACACTTTGAGGAAGTGTACAGCCCCATCTCCCGCAGCGGCCGCCTTGACGGCCTCTACCGGAATCTTGTCCGGCCCGGGAGCCTTACCAGATTTAAGCCTCCCAACGGCGGCTGCCAATTCCTCCACGGTGAAGGGATCGGCCTCCGTCTCCCCAGGTTCTGGGTTCTCGCGCCACTGTACCACGTCGTGCCTCGGGAAGAGCACGTCCGCGATACGTTGCCTGAAGTCGGCATCCAGTTGAGGGAGGTTTGAGGCTCCTCCCAACTTTTTTGTGACTATCTTGTAGCCCTGTCCCCACAGGTCCCCATCAACCTCGTCGATGAGCTCCTTCCATTTGGCCTCCTTGGCCCTCTGGACCAGTAGTCGGAAGAGTTTCCTCAATTCCTGATACTCGCCTACTCGTCGTCGGATGGCCTCCGGTACAGATCGGCGCGCTTTGACACACGCCTTTCTGGCCTCAGCGATGTCCTCATTCCACCAGTAGACATTTCGTCTGCCAGCGGAAGAGGCACCGTCCCGGCGCCGCTTCAGGGTGCTTTCGCACGCCTGTCGCAGCCCCTTACTCAACGCTGCATGTGTCACACTCTCCCTTGCGGTCGAGGACTCCATGCAGCCCACAAAAACTTGCCTGAGGTGGTCCGCCTTCAGTCCACCCGTGCTCCAACCCGCGAAGTCCGGCACCCGGTTGCCCGGGGCCGTCGGTCGCGCGGCACCTCTTCCCCCATCCTGATCGCTCAGAGTAAAGGAAACATACTGGTGGTCGCTGAGGGTTTCATCATCCTCGACCGTCCACCTCCCGATTCTTCCTGAAACATTAGCAGTGCTGAGAGTCAGATCAATATACGAGGATTGTACTCCCCTTATAAGCGTTGGCTTGACCCCGTCGTTGTGAACGACCAGGCCCAAGACAGCTATCCTGTCGGAGAGCAGGTCACCCCTAGGGTCTAACCTGTCTCCTCCCCATACAGGTGACTTGGAGTTGAAATCACCCGTCACAATCACCGGTTTGATGTGCCTTCTGATGTCCCGGCTCAGATCGTCGAGCCAGTCCGTCACCACGTTCATAGCTACATTCGGAGAAATGTAGCAACTGTACACGATGCAGTCTCCCACATCTATCCATGCAAAACCGGGGCCTTGCCCCCTGGCTCTGACCCTACATCTTCTGGACACGACCGCAATGGCCACGTTCATCGCAGCATCCGCGATCCACGAATCGTTTGCCCTCACCCTTGCGAGATTGGGCTCGCTCATCAGGATCACGTTCCAGCCTTTCTGTTTGGAGGCGCTGGCGGCCGCGTCGTGGGCCGGCCCGCTCCTGCACAAATTCACCCGCAAGAAACTGATCATGGCGGTTTCTTGTTCTCCTGCCTCGCCATCGCCGTGCGATGGCGTTCACAATCCATGGTCCTGGCCTTGTGGCCAGCGACCTTACAAACGGGGCATGAGAGCCCGTCCCTGCAGCTAGCGGCCGTGTGTCCGGAAGCTCCACATCTATGGCAGAGGGTGGTTCTATCCACCCCCTTACAGTCCCTGGCTATATGGCCAGGTTCCCAACATCTGAAACACACCGACTTCATTGCCTTGCGTTCACTCACCTTACATTGGATCACTCCAATTTTAATTCTATTGAGGTCGAGGAGTATCCTCGCCATCTTCTCCGGCGCCCTGACGGTCGCGAGCCTGCGGCCCCCGTAGGCCGGCTTCAGGGACGTCACGCGCACACCCGATTTATCGAGTGCGCCTGCTTCTCCTACGAACGCCGCGAGAGCACTCGCGACGCCCTCCCGGACCTCTTCCTCGGTGGTGAGGCAGTCCAGGTCTCTGATGGTGAGAGTGACATCACCTCTACCATGGTCACCACTCCTGACGGTCACCCTGCCGCCCAGCTTCTCCTTCATCAGATTGGCAGTCTTACTATGGCTGCCATCCTCCTTCCTATCCAGCACGAGGATCAAATCCTCGGCTCCCGTCTTGCGAACTGCTTTCGCATAGCAGTTCGCCTCGGCCATGTACGAGCGCACCTCCCTAAGCAGGCCCTCGTACCCACTCTTGCCGTCACCCTTAATGATGACCGCATCCGTCTTTTTAGGGATGTGGCGTTTCACAGTTTCCTGCTGACGCACCTCCACCCGCTTATCCCGTACCATCGGAGTGCACAGGAGTACACTCACTGGTCCACCTCGAAAGATGTACTCTAACATTTTCCGGAGGTATCCACTGTCAATGCCCAGGTCGCTGCCAATAGCAATCCTACCCGTGCCCTCCGCCTCTGCTCTGGTTCTGAGCTCCGTCAGGGCTTCGAATGTGACTTCGAGGGACCCTCTAATGTGGGCTCGGCTGTCGCCTGCGACCACATACGCTGTACTGACCACCTTGCGGTGCTCACTCCCTGTAACAAGTGCAATTTCCCTACGGATTTGTACTACCATGTCCTTACCCGTTTCCGGATTGGAACTCGTAATATCGCGGTACTCGTGATACCGTTGATAGAACATCTTGAGGAGCGTGCCCTCCTCCTTTGGTTCCCGAGACCTGACTATCACCGGGGCCGTACCATCTGGAGATGCGAGAGGATTTGCCCTTTGCATGTCCACCACCTCGAAAGAACGGTCGCTCCACTCCTTCTTTGCCAGCTCCCTGAAATCAGAAAAGCTCTTCCTCTCACCTATGACTATCGGGGGTATCTCGATTGTCCTGGACCCGGGCTCCTCAGGCCACTCCGTCTGCGTTCCGGTACAATGTACGCTGACATTACTTTGTGTCTCCGCATCCACCAAGTCGGCGGTCGGCGGGATCTCCGAGCCCAGTTCGGGCACAGCCTGGGCCGGTTCCCCCCTGGGGGAGGCTGGGGTATGGCCGCAGTGAGTGCCCCTACCCGCAGTTGATTTTCTGCTCGGGCTGCGGACTGGTCGGCATCCGGTCCAGGGACTGCCGGTGCCGCCAGGGGATGCCGGAGTAGGCGCCCCCGCCAACCTCCCCACGGCCGGCACCGTTTTGCCGGTCGCGGGCTTTAAATAACTTTTGAGTTCTGTGTCGCATTCCGGGCCGTTTTTAATTTATTTTAGTTTGTTTTGGCGAAGTGCCGTTTTCCGTTTTCGGACAGTTTTTTTTAGTTCACCCCCAAGGGGTAGTACCGTTCCAGTTGGGAAAACATTTTCCGGTCAATCTCCGTGTGTGCGTAAACCGTCCGTGCAAGTTCGCTCCGCGAGTTTTTGGTGGGCCGATATACGACAATAACAATTTTTTGTGCCGGTACCGTACGGGTGTGAGACGCGAGAATATTTGTTCGCAGCTATCTCCGTCTTCGTTCACGCACCGGCCGTCTCCGTTCGGCCCACAACTTGCCATCCGTTGCTACCCGCAACCGCACCGACCGCTGAAGGATGTTCTTATCGGCAATGTTTACGCCGGAGTTTTTGCTGCCCCGACCGACTACCTGCCCCGCTCCGGTCTTGACCGTGAAATTCGTCTTCGCCTCGCAAATTTATCATTGATTTTCCGCCATTTATTTATTATTGTCCGGGTGTTTCTCGAACCTTCGGGTTTCGACGTTGTAATTTATTTTTGAATTTTTAATTCTAATTTATTTATTTTTAGTTTTTTTTGTACATTAAGCTCCGGGTGTACTAGTCTTGTTCCGGCTCGTCCGTTAATAAATGTTCAGTCGAGGGTAAACGTTCTGTGATGTTCCTGTGATAATCCGCTCTCTTTCAGGAAATTTTGTAAACAAAAGTTTAGTAACGAAGGAGGGGTGTGTAACGACGCTCCCCGAGCGCCGTCACTTCAAATACAGGCAAATGAAACGTCGGAAAAAATCGAACAAATTTCAGGTGAAGCCTGGGGTTCCCAACCAAACCCAATTATCGATAAGTGATAATCAACCTAAAATTTACGAAAGTGTAATTGTGAAGTTAAACTGGAATACGAAAAACTCCAGAAGACAAAAAAAAATTAAAAAAAAATTAATTTACCTGGACCCCCTTTTTGTCTCCCTAAAACACCTAGTTACGCAACACCATGGGACAGCACCAACGATAGACACACTAGTTCCTTTAGGGGATTCTTACCCCAGGCAAAACGACACCGTTGGACTACTCTAACCCGACCCAACACGGGGTAGAAAAAAAAACGAAAACGAACTAGCCGGGATCCAGCTTAAGATCCTGGACATGCCAGTTGCCAATCGGGCGGCGCGTCGCGAAGTCGTTCAGCTCGTACAAATTGGGTGAAACACGCTTTTTGACCACACATTTTGTGTACTTCGGCGCAAGTTTGGAGGCGTAATAAGTGGCGGCGTCGGAGAAGGTGTAATTCCGCTTTTACACGAACTGTCTTTCCGAAAACGTCACGGGACGCCGTCGAAGATTGTACCGGTCGGCGCTCTGGCGATACGAGTGGTCCAGGCGTTCCTTGACGGTCAAACGCAGCTAGCGCAGGTCGCGGACGTGCTGGGCGAGCGGTTCTCGTGTGGCAAAGTCTAATAATTCAGCCGGTGAGACGGTACTCTCAAGCCGGTGCATCTTTTCCGACAGAAAAAGCTCGCGACCGAAATTGAGGTAAGCGGGGCTATAGCGGGTGATCTCGTTCACCGCCGTCCAAAGCGCGTAACCGATTTGCGGGAGATTTTCATCCCAGGTCCTGTGGTTGCCCTTACTTATGAAGGAACGGATCATTGTTCTCAGAACCCGGTTTACCCGCTCACAGGGGTTGGCTTGGGGTGGTAATTCGCGTTGAAAATGATCTGGCAGTCGTATGAAGACGCCATCGCTTAAAATTGGTTGCTGACGTCTTGGCGGCCGTTATCGCAAATCAGCCGTTCGAGCACTCCGAAAACAAGAAAAACGTCATTCTCGATATGAGTCGTGACGGCCTTACTTGTCGCGGTTTTTAGCGGAAACAAAACCGTGTATTTGGTGAAGCAGTCCACAACAACCAATACGAAGCGATTTCTTTTCGAGGAATGCGGCAAAGGCCCTATAAGATCGGTACACACGACCTCCCACGGCTTTGAAATCGTTCGTTTGTGCATCGTACCGTATGGTGGCCGTTGTTCCGGTTTCTGGCTGTTGCACACGTCACATTTCCGGATGTAGTTCGCGATATCGTGACTCATTTTTGGCCAATAATACGCGGCCGCAACTCTACCACGCGTCTTGAAGTGCCCCTGATGCCCCGCCGTCGGAGAATCGTGATTTTCCCGGATCACCGCCTCTCGAAGAGACCTCGGCACGACTACCCGCCAATCGTCGCCCGGATCGAGCAAGGGACCGGAAGACTTCACGAGCTTCAACACTCGATCACCGGAGACGCGGAATTGGGGAAATTTCTGCGGATTCGCTTGAACCCGTCGAATGAAATCCTTATACCAAGGGTCGTGGTCACTCGCGGAGACCTCAACCAGCGACACGGCGCGCGAAAGAGCGTCAGGAACCACGTGGGATTGGCCCTTTCGGTGGAGTTTCTCGAAATCATATCCTTGAAGTCGCAACGACCAACGCGCCAATCTACCGGAGGGGTTCTGAAGTTTGTGAAGCCACAACAAGGAAAAATGATCAGTAATTACTTCAAACTTCGCCCCCTCTATATAGGGCCTAAACTTCTCGATACTCCACAGAACCGCCAAACACTCCAACTCCGTCGTGGAGTACTTCGTCTCGGGCGCCGTCAACGATCGACTGGCGTACGCAACAACTTTCCCCGTCCTCGAACTCCTGGGTAAGAACGCAGCCTAAACACACCTGAGACGCATCACACTGTAGCTTGAACCGCCGCGCGAAATCCGGACAGGTTAGTATGGGCGACGAGATCAACCGCTGCTTAATCGCCAAAACGCCTTTTCCGCCTCCGCCGACCAAACGAATCTTTGCGACTTCCGCGTCAGCTTAGTGAGGGGTGACATGATGGTGGAAAACTGAGGTATAAACCGTCGATACCATTAAGCGAGCCCGATAAACCGCCGCACCTCTTTTATATTCGGCGGGGTCGGATAGCTCACCATGCTCTCCACCTTCGCCGGGTCCGTCCGCAAGCCCGACTGGTCGACAATGTACCCCAAGTACTTCAACTCCGGCCTCATGAACTCGCATTTCTCGCGGTTGAGAGTCAATCCCGCGGCCGCCAAGCGATTCAGCACCTACTGTAGCACGTCGATATGGGTGGCGAAATCGGGGGTAGCGATAATCACGTCGTCTAAATAAACAAAAACCGACGGCTCCAAATCCGCACCCAGCACGTTGTCAACAAAGCGCTGCCAGGTTGCGAGGGCGTTATGAAGACCGAACGGCATCCGCGTGAATTGAAACAGGCCACGACCCAGGACCGTAAACGCCGTAATCTCCTTGCTCTCGGGCGAGAGAGGGATCTGCCAGTACGCGCTCTTGATGTCGATTGACGACAGTACCGGGCGCTGCGCAGGCGATCGAGAATCGTGTTAACGTACGGTAGGGGGTACGCGTCGCGTCGGGAACGCGCATTCACAACGCGGAAATCGATACAAAATCGATACTCCCCGGTGGGCTTCCGCACCATTACTACCGGCGACGACCACGGCGATGTCGAGGGCTCAATAACCCCGAGTTTGAACATTTTTCCGACTTCCTGATCAATAAGTCGCTGTATATACGGCGAAACCGGGTGGTACCGCTGCTTAACGGGTGCATTGGTACCGACGTCGATGCTGTGGGAAACTCCCTTTGCGCAGCCCAGCTCGGAGCCCATTTTAAAAAAATATTTGGCGACTAGGTTGTTCACCACCGCGCGCTCCCCGGCAGAGTCCACGTCGACCGACGCCACGGGCACCGGCGCCTCCCCCGTCTCGAGGTGGATGGTATTATTCCGGAAGCAGGGGACCAGATTCATATCACGCCAGAAATCTATCCCTTAAATCAACTCGGCGTCGACATCCGTCACCACTAAGCCTGCACTACCCGGACTCTACCCTCCAACTCGATCGGCACGCGAACGCTACCCTTCACCGGACAACTCTGCCCGTTGGCCACCTTTACCGACGCCTGCGGTGGCTTTATAGTTGCCGTCTGAATTTTGTGAATATTGACTTTTGGGAGGACAACCTCTTTTATGGCTCTGTAATAAGTTGACAATGGTGAATGGACCTAGCCAACGGCTACCTCCGTATACCTGCGTATACCTGCCGCATATTGTAGCCGTAGTACGGCGCGATATTCTTCCGCAAAATCGTCAGTTTCTCGGTCTCGGAGGGGGGTGTAGGAAGACGATTGAAAAGATTGATCATGCAGGCGAAGTAGTTGCCCACCGGCTCCGTCGAACCCTGCACTCTCTCGTGAATTTCGGTCCAGAGGCCAACCTCATAGTCGACCGGAAGATACTCCTGCCGTAGTCGCCACACGAATCCGTCCCAGGTCGCGGGTCCCCGCAGTAGATCGACAAGGCAATGGACCAAGTTGTCCCGACACACCGCCCTTGAGACGCTAAACTCTTCGACCTTCTCGATGAACGCGTTCACGCTTAAGCCGTCCTTAGCGCCTGCGAATTGAAACCCTCACTTGAAGGCCGGAAGGGCCTTATAAGAAGGGGGTGGGAGCTCCGAGGATCCGATCGGAGGCCCTCCGCCAACCTCCGTCTTAGGCAGGGGCGGTGGAAGACCGGAGCCCGACGCGACAGGCGTAGCGGTTGACGCGACCGGGGTAGCGGTTGACGCGACCGGGGTAGCGGTTGACGCGACCGGGGTAGCGGTTGACGCGACCGGGGTAGCGGCGGTTTCGTACGCCACCACCTTAGCGTCCAGGCGCTCCTCCAGCGTGGCTAACGCCGCGAAATGATTGGCGACAAGTCAAATACGACTTGTGTATTCTAGTTTCAACTAGTTAAAACTAGTTTCAACTGATTTCGGGTTTTGACGGTAACATATACATATTTCTAGAGCTTTTGGTGTGAGGATGGATGAGGAAAATGGAGCTGTGTCTCAGCACATTTTTTGGGAGTTAGAGGACGCCGAAGAGCTGGCCCAGAAACCCGACCGGCGCTTTACCGATCAGGCGGATAAAGACCTGTTTACGGAACTGTCTGAACAACAGTTTATTAGTTATTTTCGCTTGACGAAAAATCTCGCCCGACAACTGATTAAAATACTTACTTCCTTCATGCCGAACCCTGTGAGGGCCTGTCGTTTAACAAACCAGAATAAGGTAAATAAAGATTGTGACCCCCATACCGGGACCGGCCTTTTCTAACTAAAATGCATTGATGTATGTGATGCTTTGAATGAACTTGCTGTCTTGAACGAGTGGGTTCGGTTTCCCGAAAATATGGCAGAACTGCAAACTTTGAGCACACGGTTAAATATTGATATAATGAAATTATGTGCAGGTTTTCTCATCGCCACAACTTTACAGGAGCTATTGGTTGCATTGACTGCACACATGTTGGCATCATTGCACCACCAAGTAATGACCCGCGCCATCCGGAACATATTTATGTGAACCGAAAAAATTACCACTCCATTTATGTGCAGTTGGTATAGTCGCCGCGGCCTTCGTTCCCTCATTTGACTTCTAGAGCCGTTCAACCCTCTAATTTCAAATGAATAGAAGAGAGGTAATAAACCAGCAGGAGATCTTGGTCGATTGGAACTTCGACATTTGGGAAAGTATTCTTAAGCTATGTGGGAGCATGAGAAGGTTTATACCTGCGTATTCTTAGTTCCACGACATAGAGTACCTCAAAAGTACCTTCCGAAATTTTTCTTCATACCTGCCTGTGATGACCGCCTATCGATTTATTGCTTGTTTTCTTTTCATACAGTAATAAGAGGGTTGAACGGCTCTAAAAGTCAAATGAGGGAACGAAGACTGCGGCGACTATACGTTGGAATATTCGTTCCCAATTTCATACTTATCCTAAAAGATTGGTTACAGATTTGTGATGAAAACCTCAGCATACTGAATGTAAATGAGAGCTTCCCGGGCAGTGCAAATGATGCTCGGATTTGGAGGGAATCTTTCATCGCCCATGTTTTGGAAGAAGTGTACAGGCAAAACCCCAATGAGACGTTTTATTTGTTGGGCGATTCCGGTAAGTAGAGTTAATTTTTCCATATTGTCACTATTACCTCACTCTTCATTCTTGCGTCCCTGGCTGCAAACGCCCCTTCAGAATCCAGAAGTAGACAGTCCCTAAGAACGGTACAATAATCGTCTCACGAGTGTCCGCAGTTCAATTGAGAGGTGCAATGGGGTCTTGAAATCTAGGTTTCGGTGTTTATTGAAACACCGTGTTCTTTATTACGTCCCAACATTAGCAGCCAAAATAATCAACGCCTGCGTCATCTTCCACAACATGTGCATTGCCAATAATGTACCAGAGATTGAGGAAGACCAGGAGGTGTTAGACGGAAATTTGGGGATAATACCCCCTCAACCAGCTGGAAGAAGGGCCACGAACCCAGATTTGGAGGCTGAGCGTCAGGTGCATTCACGTATTATTCGTAATTATTCCAACTGATATTTAACTGTTTATTTGTGCATCAAAATTAATATAAACTTATAAACTTGAATACGAATGACTCTTATTGTAGCGTGCAGCGTCCATTACTGTAACACAATACCGTCAAAAAAACTTAGCGTACTTATTAATACTCCTAAAAATAATACTATCGGTCAAACTTTTAAACGTGCCGTGTACTCGTCTTTGCTCTCACTTTGTATAAACATGGCAGCAGTAGTTTTGATAACAACATGTTCCTCAACTACCGTGGAGAAAACTTGTAATACTTATTACTGTCTATTCTGTAACGATCCCGTTAAATTTTAACGTTTTGATTCAATTGTGAAAAATTCATGATTTTGATGCGGAATTCATTTGTATCAAAATATGTTCAAGGAGAGAAAACCAAGAGAAACTCAAAAAAAACTTTCTTTAATCCTACGAATTTCAACCTTCTCTCGAAAAAGTATTCTTGCGAAGTAAAATTCGTCTCCTTTTCCTCTTTACCTGTGCGAGGAACAAAACGTAAAGAATTCACAGGAACCTTAAAGAATTCATACACTATTATTAGTCAAATGTTCGAATTGCAAAGGAATCCAACGATCTATTGCATAAAAAAGTTAAATTTACCAATGTTAAAGAAAGAAGTTGATGGAAAAAATTTGGTAACAAGCTCTATTCGTAGTGCATGTAAAATAAATAATTTTTTGTCAATGGGTTTTTGAAATCGGATCACAACCAAAGAAACTGTGGCGTTCTGGAGTTTTTATCAAACAGCCTGTATAAACGAGAAATCAAATTTTCTCATGCGGCGCGACCACCGAGTGTTCTTACTTCTTAAAACGTGTTGATACAAAGAATAACTTTATATTTGCCTAACCGTCGTTCCATACAAACACAAACATTTTCTGTCTGGCACTTGGTGTGATCATCTGCTGTACAAATGAGAAATAGTTTTTCTGTTCATTTATAATCATAAAATTTGAAAATTTCCATTACTTTGTACCATGTTACTCAGGCTTTTTTTTTTAAACAAACTCTTGAGCATTCGCAAAATAAATGAATAAATAAATTTTGATTTTATTGATAACAAATTGAAACATTATTTGCATAAAATAAAATTGAGAAGCATGAAAACTATTGACTAAATATAATTAACTTTCTATCTAAATTATTACAGTTACTTTTTCTTTTTTTTTGTTTATTCTTTCCTCTGCTAAATTTTCATTTCTTAATTTGGAATAATTATTCAATAAAATATTACTAAGAATAAACAGTAATTGCACTAATAATTTTGAATATTGTTGGCCACAAATACATGTATCATTAAAAAAGGAAAGCGGTTCGTCAGAAGTTATGCAAATTTTTGATAATTCAACTAATTTTTTTTTTTTGGTTTACATTTTGCAGAAAGAGAACTACATATTTTGACGAAATCAAACGACTCATTACCGAAAACACATGTCTACCGGCAGCCAAAACAAAAGTTGAGGGGATTGATAACCCGCCCCGATTAATGGCCTGAAAGAAGAGATCATCACACTCAAAATTTGGAGAATTTTCAAGGAGATAACTTGAGCATAAGGAACAATTTAATTTAGAACAAATTTTGAAACTCGCTTAACCGGAAATGTACAAAAGTGAACTTTCATCCACTTCAGTGATTTCATTTTCATCAATTTGAAAAATGTCCATGAAAGTGCCTAAATTAATGTCATCATCAGCAGAGTAATAATTTTGGATATCCATCAAACTTTTTTCTGAAAAATTAACCTTACCAAACTTTGCGGATTTTAACCCTGAAATGCTTTAACTCTCAATTTTTTTTCTGATTCATAAATTTGTGTAACAGAAACATTGTAATTGCCCCCCGATAGTTGTATTGACCAAAACGATTTTCTAAATTATCAGTCTGCAATTTTCCTGGTAAAACATAACTAATTTTTAATGTATCCAAACTATAATTTATGAATTGAATTAAGACAGACGTACTTCGAAAAATTGCCATCCATGTAGCATTCGTTAGTACACCAATTGAAAATGTTCTCCAATTTTGCAACCAGTTAATATTTTTTTTTTTAATCCTAATCTAAAATCTTCAGTTTTTTCAAATGGAAATCCATATTCATTCATAGTCAATTTACCTACAAATTTTGTTTTAACATTTACTATAGTCCACCATCTGTAAATAATTAATATAAATTGAAAAGTACCCTCACTTGAAACAATCCCAGACATGCTTTGAAACTCAGATTTTAAACTTGAATAAGTTGACTCGTTAAATATTCTTGTAACTAAATTTACATTCTGTTTTTCGAAATTGTTTGGATATAGACACTTATAATTTAATTTGAAGCAGGTTTTTAATAAGGAGTTTGATCCAATTTTGTATAAATTTCTCAAATCGGAGAATTTAGCTTGAAGAGGTGGTCCATCATTATCAAAAGGGGGAAAGTTGAAAGTTTTGTCATTATCTTTTTGAACACGTGCACAAAATCATAAATTAGAAAGGTTAAATTTGGAAAAATGGAATCTCTGGTAATAAAAGAAAATTGTGATGATTTTGGAGACGACAAATTTTGAAATAAAACCCTATTAACTCTGTTGTTATCCGATATGATCACTAGAATTTTGAAACCAGAAGATTTAATCAGGGTTATAACATTTTCAGTAATTTCGTACAATTCTTTCCCAGACATATTTTCAACAGGATGTAAGCTGACCACTTCCTTGAATCCCTCAAATGCAGACGAAATTAGAAAGGCTTGAATTGTTTTTACTTCTGATTTTGGGAGATTCTCAGCACACCCGGTTAATTTCCCACCCTTTAATTCGCACTTGGGATTAACATAAATTTCATCCAATTGAAGTATCACAAAACGTTCGCGCTGTGTTTATCTACTACAACATGAATTTAGAAAGTGATGATTGCCTTTTTTTGTTTCTGGGGAAATTTTGAAAAATGTTGCTAACAATGTTAGATACTGAGCATGGGGCAAAACTAAAAAGTTCGTTTGATCGATTTTGATCAAGCCTCTGTTGATTTTATATTTTCATAACTTTTCCAATCGCAGTCAAAAAGAGTTTGAATTTGTGACCAACAACTAATTTCGGTTATATTTGGAAGTAATTCTTTTAGTTGTAATTCTGAAAAATTTTTGCCATCAAGGGGGCCATGCCGCATGAGACGGAAGATCAAGGGGCTACATGAGATAGACAAGGATGGGGGTAGATTCAGTTTCGTGGATATCTCAAAAACTAGCAAAAATTTTTCGATGCGGTTTTGGCCAATTTGGAGAGAATCCTCTTTTGTTGGCTCTGAATGTAAATTTACCTTTGAAAAGGTGATCTATGTTTGAGATTTTTGGATTATAAAAACAAGCAATCTCCAGTTAATTGTTTTATCTTATTTAATTTCGTAATAATATCGTCCAGTTGTAAGTTCTAAGTATCGTGATGTTATTTTCTTGTTAATCTGTATATTTTAAAAACTCATCTATAATGTTTTGTTTTGGGAGTTTTTTTGAGTTTGTTTTAATTTCGGGAAAAATGGTTAGAATTGCCGTTTTTACCAAATATTTTTTTTGTAAAATTTTGTTATTCTTGTATGTTTTACTCTGCACCATCTCCAATGGTGAGAAGTGTTCCTCACAAACAACGGTGTTCGTTGTTGGGGTACATTTTTTGTTGTTTTTAATTTTTGAAATTGCATTTATCCACTCGGTTTTCTTTCAGAAAAAAAAATTAGTTTACTTTTTTATCAGAATACAGACAAATTTTAATACATACAATCCTTTCAACTTCAGGGAATTTAAAAGCAGCAACACGCTCCTGGTTTTTAACCTTTTTTGAGTAATAGTTACTTTTACAATTCGGTACACAACATTTGTTAACCATTTTGAAAAATATATGTATTATTGCACTGACTTCGTCAAAGTTCTTCATTTTCTTCAACAGGTTTTGATTATAGGAAAACTTAAATGAGTTTCTTTGTTCATGAAGCACTCATATTTCTTTTGAATGTTTTTTTATTATTTTGGTCTTTGTGATTTTCATTAAAATTAAAAGATATTAACTGTAAATACTATTATTACTTATATGTATATGTTCTCACATCAATATCTATTTTATTTGTTAAATGTTAACTTTCATATACAATCTCTTATGATAAATTGAATAGATATCTTCTTGTTGCTTCCATGGAAGATACGGCCTTAAAGTTGCGTGTTCATTTGATTCATTTGCGCAAATTTAAATCATGAATAGGCATACTGAATAGGCCCCTGGTTTAGGCAATTTACTTGTGTTTATAGTTTATTGAAATACAAAATTCTCACGGATATATTTTTGGAATATGAATAACGAAATAATTTTTTTTAATTATTTACGTGTTTCATAGGTACAACGTTCTGAATCCATATGTAATCTCTATGAAATTTTCAAACAAAATCAAATTGAACGTTCTTATCATCACAATGAAAGGCTGGTGATGGTTGTAGAATGTAGAGTATTCATTGCCTCCAGATAGTTTCTATGAAAAACTTATTTTAATGAAGATATTGTGAGAGGCCATAACATAGGCGTTAAATAATTTTTTAAATTTCAATCACCTTGCATTGCTCCAGTCCTCCTTATAATACTCTCAAGAATCGCATGAAAACTTTCTTGATAATTCGGCAAAATTGGTTATGAGCGCCTAAATTTGTCAGTGTAATTCTAGTAGAGTCCACGGCCCTATCTAAGGCGTCTAGAAATGATTTTCGTTTGCACTTTGTGTTTAAAAGCTGGAACCAATTTTGAATGATTCCCAGCCTTTAGAAATATTCAAATTCGCAAGTCGTCAAGGGTAGTCCTGTACGGGGTGGTTCTAGAGGGTAAAATGTAAAAACACCTCAATTTTTTTTTTAGGAAATATTATTTTTCACATGATGGGGAACGTCCCCACCCAAAATTAGCATCGTAAGAAAACGAGAAATATATTTTTTTAATAATTTAAAAGTCCGGAAAGCACGAGATTAAATGGTCGACCGAATCGTTCGTCTAAGGCTAGCGAAATAGTCCTTAAGTTTTCAACATGTTGTGACGAGTTGAAAATTCGTGAGAATGTTTGTTGGGAGTACCGAAGCATAGTTCGGTCACAAACATTGTTTTTCCTAAAACAAATCGTATTAAAATAATAAATTAACACCAATTAACTCACGCATAACCCATCAAAGATTAATTCAACGCCAGAGACAGCTTAAAACACTCAAAACACCCAAAAACCCGAGAGAAGAAGAGCAAACATAACCCCACATTCACAGTTTGACAATGACGTTTAGCCGAGATGCGAACCAACGCTGCCAGCTACACGCTCCAGTGTTGCCAACTCAAAATAGGAAATCCGCTAGATGGCGCCACAAGTTATAACTCGCGCGCATGGGCTATTAATCCTAAAATATAAGGCCGCTTGAAATTTACAGCCGGCATCGGTTTTTCCGACTTGATCCTCAAAACAGACTGTGCTCGTCTCTCGACTACTAGTTCTGCCCGAGTTTCTCCACCACCTGCTTCCCCTCGGTAAGTTTTGAGGGGTTTTTCCTTTAGGAGTATTTCTCCGCCGGTTTTCTGCTGGTTTTCTTGGTTTTCTGCCAAGTTTCTCCTGAATTAGACGGAGTCTCTCTCCACCTTAGGAGTTAGGTTGTTATTCCCGTATTTTGGGACCGCGAAATTAGTTTCATTTTTGCATTCAAAATTCAAATTATCGTTCTTAGGTAAGATTTTTGAAAATCACGGGCTGCTGTGATTTTGTCCCGGTAATTTATCTGATTACCCGTCAGTTGAGGTTAGTTCACGCTACACCGCGTTTTGAAGTAATTTAGTCGTAGTTTCACGCCCATAAGGCCGTTTCAATTTCAAAATACACAATTTTAACCGAACGTCGCGTACACTGACACGGGACAGTCAACATAACCTCCGGTATCTTGTTCCCCCAAATTCGTTTCAGTTGCTAAATCATCAACGCGTACCGACCACGTCAACCGCCATTTTGGATCCGGATCGAGTCCCGGTTTGAAATCAAATTCCGAAAGAACGTCCCCGTCTCCCATCTTGGACGGACTTTCCTGATGCAGACCGTCAATACGCGATAGCTAGCTAGTTCTTGATTGTTCCATTGTAAATAATTGTTTCATTGTCAATAAGTTAGGTTAGGATTTCGTTTCATATTTTAAAGTTGCAATACCGTCCGCGTTCTCTTATTTTTAGCCCTGTACTGTTAGGACAATTTAAATAAATCACATTAAAACCATAACTGTTGCAAAATCCCTGGAATTTCACGGCTTCAGAGCTTCACCCGATAGGCATTAGGTTTCTTTGTTTTCCCTCTAAAAACAAAGTGGCGTCCGAGATCCAGTTATAGCATAATAAGTGAATAAACAGGTAAGGCGTCATAAATGTAGATGGTACTAGCAGTATCATCACATATTTTTGGCGCCCGAGCAGGGACCACTTTGTTTTTGGAAAGAGGTACAGGGACCTCAAGTATAATCAATTTCAATCAAAATTTCAGATAGGGTCTAGAACTTAGATTAGTTAGGGCTAGACACCTTTTCCGTTAGGTACACTCTTGGTAGGTACACAACATTTCACTTAGGACAAATAACCTCTAAATTTAAAAATGGCCACTCAAACGATAGAGCATACCAATCCCGAAATCGCGGATCACGACAACCACATTGACGTAGATGATGGCGCCGCGGACGAAACCCGTTTTTCTTGGGTTTTGAAATTAAAGAAACGTACGAAAGCTTAGAAAGGACATGCTTTAAAAAATATTTATAACAAAATAACTCGGAATTCTGAGATGGTAACTTGGGATTCTGAGATAATAACTCGGAATTCTGAGATAATAACTCGGAATTCTGAGATAATAAGTCGGAATTCTGAGATGATAACTCGGAATTCTGAGATAATAAGTCGGAATTCTGAGATAATAACTCGGAATTCTGAGATAATAACTCGGAATTCTGAGATAATAAGTCGGAATTCTGAGATAATAACTCGGAATTCTGAGATAATAACTCGGAATTCGGAGATAATAAGTCGGAATTCTGAGATAATAACTCGGATTTCTGAGATAATAAGTCGGAATTCTGAGATAGTCATTACATGTCTAGACATGTCCAGGTTTTGTATACAATACACAATTTAAAGTGTGAGTGGGTGTCTATTACCGGTAAGTGATTAAACTAACTATTATTATCGCATACGTATACTCTTATTTTTGACATTCAAAATACCAGTAAAACCCCGATTATCTGTGCTCTTTTAGAAAAATTCAAATCGTTTGGCACTACCTTTTTCAATGATAATAGTAATAACGCCCATCTTTGAATAATTTCTATAAATTTGAATCGATTCATATGTTACGCTGTCTGAGCTGTAAGCTGTGAGCTGGAATCTGTGCTTCAGCAGAGGCTTCAGTTCGATGCGTGCGCAGTTAGTAGGTAGAACCATAGTCGTCGTCCGGATTTTAAAATAATCGCCGAGTTTTCAATTCTCAGTAGTCATTCTTAAAGGCCTAAAGCTCTATATCTATACACTGTATGTACTGGTTGACTGAATCCCGCAAATAGAGTAAAAGTATATGATTATCACAAAATTTCAATATTTTATTAATAAACGTCTCTTATTATTCTAGACATAATATAAACATAAACATAAGTATAAAATCTGCAGATGGAGGAGCTATCAGACTTTTTGAGAAGCCGAGGGGTACCAGACGAGACCATTTCCTCCTTTCTCAATGAAAATGTAAGTTCCCGCATAGTACATTCCATTTTAATAAAGTTGATGTCTGTAACTCGTAAACCGTAACTCCATGAAGTTAGCCGCGTAAGGTCCTAAAACGTATTCTGATTGGTGAGCGCACGAAGGAAGTCCCCCCACTTTACGCTGGTCGCTGATGATCAGATACACTAGCGAGTTGCACGATATCTCACTTGCACTCATTTGTGACATTATCCATTTTCACCTCCGTACATTCCAAACCGAAAGTTCCATTCCACCGCTTGAGGTTTCGGCGTTGCGGAATTTCACGGTTCCGCGTCAATCAGCTGTTAGTAGACCCTGGCTGTTGTCATTATCCGTGGAGGGCAAGTTCAGTTCATAGTTCATAGAAAAATATAGAATATAGATATGCACAATAACTATAAGAATATACGGACACCGCGCGGCAGCGCAGGTTCTCTCTAGTGTAAACCCACATTTTACCTGAGTTCACCTACTAGGGCGTTAATGCCAAATACCTGCGACTATTGTTTACCCAAAGGACCGAGTACCGATGACGTCACGTTATAGTTATCTGGAAGATGCCACATGGCCTCTCGTGCAACGGTCGCCGATCATGAAAGTAAAACAGTTCACATGCCGAGGAGCTCAAAGAGTAAGAGAGAGATAGGTCACTCACCCGGGGGTCTTCATACCCCCAAGCCTCGGCCGTATCGGTTCGTCAGGTTCATCTGGTGTCCTTGTTTATTATGGTTGTGTTTGTATTATCCGTTTTACGTAGATTTGGCTAGAAGAGGTGATTAGCGCATAACCCGAAACATCATCTAGTCTACGGTACTATCTACAATACAATCTACAGTACATAACGAGGACATTTGAGCACCTAGAGCCAGCTCAGACCGCTTTACAACCCTTCCGCGAAGGCATTGTCTCAGCCAAGGACCGCAGTCCTGTCAGATGTCATTAGTTTGACCGGCTAACCCTTTAACCACTAAGACATAGGAATCTATGAGTTATTGCTCTCTCCGAGCCCCAGACTGTCCGAGACACATCCGAGCAACTGCGGTACCGTATGTGCTTGCGCACATACTGGCAGTGTCAAGAGTACGCTTTTCCTCAATCAACAATCACATACAATGCTCACCTCGTGAGATAGCGTCTCAGGTACATACCATGGTAACGTAGAAGGGTTTTCATTAACAGAGGCTATTCCGCCACAGCTCTATTTACCTAGAGCGATCACATAACGTTAGGTCACTTTACCTCAATCAAGCTCAATTATGCCGTAGCACACTAGCTTCGTTGGCTCAATCATGCCGCAGCATGCTAGCTTTACCCACACAGTACTATTAAGTACTATTCAATCACACATTATCAATTCACCCTAATTTAACGCCGTACACCACAAATGCGACTTGCACTTACGAGAGCCATCGAGACACTCCCCATTTAGGTCGTTTTAGCCTGAAACCACCCCCTGCCGTCTCATTCCGTCGTCTCCTCCGTTCAGTACCTGACTTTAGGGTCGTCTCCAGAAAATATCGATTACACTAGTGTGTAGCAAAAGCGGAAAGTTATACTTTTAGGATCGACCACGAAAATTGCAGCGTGAGCCGCAGCAAGCGAACGCTGCAATCGTGAGAGAGCCTGAAAGAACATCGTAGTCTAAAGACTGTCATGATTCTGATAACAAATGTTCATCGTCCAAAGAGATATTTTAAAGAGTTTGACACTATACCTAGAGATAAAACTAACCGTGTTTTGACAAGACCGTTGGAATAACTGTCAAAAATGCATTCATTTCATTGATGGAGAATAAAAATTATGACGTTTAGGGTATCAGCAATATCACATTGACAACGTAGTTCAACGTCTATGGTTATTTATAGGTTGACATGTCTCTGAGATATTTGTATTTGGTCCAAAGTTGACAACTCGTGCCGTTTCAACCGTATTTAGATTTGCATTTTGAACTCTGATATAGTCTATCCAAGATAAACTGAACATCACGTGACCCCAAAGTACCTGACAAATACCTGTCATTAGTCAATGGTTATCAATGTTTTCCATTTAAATTCTGCTAAGCAACTTAGGTCACGTGATGTTCAGTTTATCTTGAATAGACTATAAATATTTGTAATATGGTTTTATGCTGAATAATTAGAGATTTCGCACTAATTTCAATACCGGGACGTAGACATATTCATCACTGTTTAAAGGAACAAATCCGTGAGTTTTCAAAACCATTAAATAATAAGTAGCCTTTGAGGCCCAATAACTTTTTCATTAGCCACTTCTGTGGACCCTACTTTGTACGAACTTTTTTTGTATATTTTGACGAGAGAGGAATGAATCCTCTAGCGTTGGCCATACAATTATTGAATCACGCTGCATTCAACTACCCGGCAGAGCAGTAGCCATGGAACTTGGGAGGTCGGGCCAACACCCCAATTTGGGAAAAAAAAAACGAAAAAAGTCGGCTAAAATCGCAATATTTGGCAGAAAATTAAAAAATTTGAGCCAATATTGTTTTTCTTTTCACAAAGTGCGCATTTTGACCCCTAAGAAATCTGACTAGCTACGACTCTGCTACCCGATTGCCTTATGTACACAGACTTATGTAACAGTTTTAATAATTCCCTATTTTATATATGTTGCAGATAGATACCAAAACGATTTTAGAGCTGTCAGAGGAACAATTAAAGTATTATATTCCGAAACTTGGAGATAGAATAGCTATCATTGAATTTTGTAAGGAAAAATGCGGCAAATCTAATAAAACAGTTTTATTGGAAAATTTGAGACGGAAATTGTCCAGAAAGAGGAAAATAAAAAAGAGTTCAAAATATGAGCTCTCTAGTGACGATGAACCGCCAACATCTGAAATTTCACAAGTTACTAAAAGGCAAAGCAGGGAAAAAAGTACTAGGATAATTGAGATTGGGTGGTTGTGCAGTCTTAATGGAAATAGAATAGCGCAAGTTCGGACAAAATCTGGCGGTGGAACTAGAAAAGTTGAAATCCGTAAATGGGCTAAAAGAGAAGAGATATTATCACATGGCATCGCACTGTTCTTCCCCGATGGCAAATCTTCTAAGGGACCCGAAAAAAACTTTTCCTTTAAATTATTGGACTTCCAAGAAAAGGAAATACCGGAAGACAAGAGTGTAGAAGATTTATATGCCGACACAGGATTTTCTCGACTACGCTTCTACGTCGCATCAATTCAGAAAACGGCAACTACGGTTTCTAGTGCACTTACTGATAATGAACCAGAACTTCCAGATAATAAGCCCGCAGAAAAATCAAACGCCAGTCTTTATGAAGTATTAGTCGCTGAAGCCGTGGATAACTCTTGTGAGTTTGTAGATTCTTTCAAAACTATCGAGGAAATCGGAGTTATACAGAGTAAATTATCGCTAGAATCTTCCGTTGACCAATGTTTTGACTTTTCTTTTATGGGTTTAGAAGAACCTCATAGAAATGAGGACAGCCAAACAGTAAATCTAACAGAACTAGAAAATGGGACAAAACCTTGTAACCCTGTCAAAATTATAATCCACCGGGGGCAAGTTCTAAACGAATTAATCGCAGCATTTTCATCGTTGAACCAAAACTGTGGTCTTATCGAAATAGAGATGATTCTCCCAAATGGACAAGCAGAGGCCGCTATTGATGAAGGAGGAGTCTATAGAGATTGCCTTAGCGAATTTTGGGGATCATTTTATGATTTATGTACTACTGGTACTAAGTCTAAGGTACCATTTCTTCGTCATGATTTTGACCTATGCCGATGGCAATCGGTGGCAAAAATATTGTATAGAGGTTGGCAAGATGTCAAGTACTTCCCAGTATGTTTATCCAAACCTTTCATGGAACAATGTATCTTCAGTGAATCCAAAACCGATTCAACTTCTTCGTTTTTCCTCAATTTAAGTGATGGTGAAAAAACCATTTTGAAGAATGCATTAGAAAACTTTGAAGAGGCAGATCAAGACGAACTATTGGAGGTTTTGAGCAATTTGGAATGCAAAACTATAGTCAACAAAAAAAATATCAAGGGTATATTGAATGACATTTCTCATAAAGAAATTATACAAAAGCCTATGTTTGTTATAAATGCTTGGAAGGAAATTTTGCATAATTTGTTGACTGAATCAAAACTCGACGAAATATACAAAAAGTGCATACCTACAGCACAAAATGAAATAAACCGAATAGTCTTTGAAGAGAGCGAAAATCTGGATTGTAAGAATACAATATTATTTTTGCGAGAATCTAACTTTGACCGCCTTAAAGGTTTTTTACGATTTTGTACCGGAGCTGATGTCATCACTGACAACAATATAAAAGTTTCATTTAATAGCACATCAGGAATTAAACGAATGCCTATATCACACACATGCGGTTGCGTTTTGGAACTGTCCACAACTTATGAAAGTTTCCCAGAATTCAGAACGGAATTCAATTCAGTATTGGATTCTAACGTGTGGGTTATGGACATGATATAAAATGCAAATTTAATTTTTTATATTTATTGTTTATTTATTGTTCACTATTTAAAGTATTTTAAATGTAAGTATACCTTAACACATTTCCTACCTAGGGTACTTCACTTTTTTCATTTTTTAAACTCACTCAATTCATTATAAGATGAGTTTTTTTAAAATGTTTCGTTACATTAATTTATTTTTCTGAATGTTAATCTCATTTAATTTTTTTTTGTTTCATATTTTATAATAAATAAAAAATATTGGAGAAATAACACTGTTCAAAGAATTTTATTTATAAGTTTAAACCCAACTACAACATTTGCAATATTATACGTCTCAAATTTATATACAGTTCGACAGCGTCGTACGGGGTCATAGGAATATCATATAAGTTTTCTTCCATTAAAATAGAAGCAAGTTCGCGTACATCTTCGTCACATGGAAAATTAGCAAAAACACATTCTTCACTGAAGGCCTCAATGTTCACTTCAGGTACGTTGATCAAATAATCTTCTGCTCCATATAACTGTGGTAAATTATACATCATAATGGGTTTTCCATTTGGACATCGTTGATTTCTATACGGTGATATGGTATGAGTGTTCCACTCAAGACATGTCTGGTCTAGTTCGTTCTGTTGACAAAGTAAGAAAAAAAAAGTATCATTGATTCATAAAATGAAAGGAAACTTACCTGTATTAAATCCATGAAACAAAATTGAATGAGTGATTTATCGAGGAAGTCGCCATCGAAGAATCCATCATTTTTCAGAGTTTCAAAAACATCCATCCAGAATTGCGAATTATGCTTTCTTAATATAGACCACCATCCCTCAATTCGCTGATTATGTGTGCTTGTTCCGTAGATAAATGCCGGCATTCCGCCGCGATTTAGATTACGACATAAAAGAAGTTGCATTTCTTCAATAACACCATTCTCAGTACCCATATCTGCTCTAATAGATCGTGGACATCCACCACAAGAACGAACAGCATTAATATAATACCCGGAAATAATTCGTGGATTATTATTGCTATATCCAGCTTTCAACCATATCATATATCTGGAATATCCATCAATGCATCCTCTTATTGCAATTCCATATGGTTTTAACTTGTCGTAACCATCTACGTGCCATACATAATTCGGTCCTTTATTATAATAAACTCGTCGTCTTAAACGACGTCGTCTACGAATTGCGACTCCAACAGGATCAAGAATTTGCAGTAAAGATCTCACCGTGTCTCGTGTAACAGTTAAACCATTTTGAATGCATTTAAGATGCATCCATCGATAGCCGTGCAATTGCGCAGATTCTTGCAGTTCATTTTCAATAAAGAGCCGAACATTATCGATATCGGTGAAATGTTTTCTCCGCCACAGGTTCAATCGTCTCAAGATTCGTCTCAGTTGTCTATTACTTATAGAAATGTTATTAATGATATTAAGAAACGCGATTATTTCACATTGTTTGAGACCGAGGTTATAATAAAACCGTATAAGGTCGTCTCTATTATAAGAAGGCATTGCACTTCTTTCTATCACCATCAACACGATGCAACTATACCTAATTCGGCTTATTATCTCCAAAATCTCGAGTTATTATCTCAGAATTCTGAGTTATCATCTCAGAATTCCGAGTTATCATCTCAGAATTCCGAGTTATTATCTCAGAATTCCGACTTATCATCTCAGAATTCCGAGTTATTATCTCAGAATTCCGACTTATCATCTCAGAATTCCGAGTTATCATCTCAGAATTCCGAGTTATCATCTCAGAATTCCGAGTTATCATCTCAGAATTCCGAGTTATCATCTCAGAATTCCGACTTATTATCTCAGAATTCCGAGTTATTATCTCAGAATTCCGACTTATTATCTCAGAATTCCGAGTTATTATCTCAGAATTCCGACTTATTATCTCAGAATTCCGAGTTATCATCTCAGAATTCCGAGTTATTATCTCAGAATTCCGAGTTATTATCTTAGAATTCCGAGTTGTTTTGTTATAAATATTTTTTAAAGCATGTCCTTTCTAAGCTTTCGTAGAAACCCGAGATAGAAATCGAATTAGCTAAATTTGGGCTCGAGACGACAGGTCGCCTAGACGACCAGAAAACCCGGTTAATACAATTCTTCATAGATGGAGCCGCCCGCAAAACGTAGACGCTCCCCACCCGCGAGTAAATCGTGAAGTACCGCTTAGAGAGATCGCGTCACGAACTGACACCACTGTCAGCGAACGGACCCCGAAGATTTTGAATCAAGTCCGAAAGTGGGACTTAAAATTTGATGGCAATGGCGACCCCGAATCCTTTCCCGAACGCGTGGAAGAACTCCAGGAGAGTTACGAGTTAGATGATGAACAAATGTTCAAAGCAATTCCCGAAATTTTAGCTAAAACGGCGCTTGCATGGTTCCGAAATAACAAAAGCGACATGTGTAATTGGAATGATTTCTTACATCAATTCAGACAGTACTTCCTCTCGGAAGATTTTCAAGACATACTCGAGCAAAAGATCATAAGACGCAAACAAGGCGCAAACGAAAAAGGACGCGGGTACGTCATCTCCATTCAGACGATGATACGTAGACACGGTGGATTTCCTAAAAACCGCGAGTTAAAGCAAATCTACACAAATCTTAGACCGGAGTAACGCCAATACATCCGTAAGAGCGACATCTTCAACGTTCAAGACATCGTATCGGGAATCGACGAATACGAACAGATTCAAGATGAACTTAAAAACGAAACGCGACCCAGTAATCCTTCCTACTCGAATAATCGCGCGAACACCGCGAACAATCAAACGCGAGCACCCGTTGGAACAACCAATCAATTTAGTTGCTACAATTGCGGCCGGGCCGGTCATTTTAGTAAAGATTGCAGACAACCGCGTAATAGACCGTTGCAGACTCAGACGCAAACTCAATCGCCGGAAAACGAGACGAGTGTTGCCGTTCTCAGGGGCAGCGCCAACACCACGGCTTAGAGAACCCCAGTGTTAACGATTTGGGCTCGGATGCTGTTGTCATACATCGGCCCCAAATTGCTTTGACCATCGAAAAATGTCCTCATGACGCTTTGATTGACACCGGAGCAACAGTTTCATGTGTTAGCCAAAATTTGATTAATTCCATAACCCCGCGCGGCGTTCGCGAAGTAAACGTTCAAACTTGTTTGGCTGATGGTCATAATGTTCATGTAAATAAAAAGTTTCTAATCACTTACTTCATTAACGGAAAATGTTACTCGAATTGGTTCCTTTGTCTGCCGAATCTTTCGGGAGAGGTAATTTTTGGAATAGACGCGATAAAACGTCATTTTGACATAATCATGCCGATTATAATGAGATTAGGAGAAAACACCGAATACTTGAATGAGTTAAACCACCCCGATTATAAGATTAATCCCGAGTTGAGCCGATCGGACACTTTGAGCGTCGTCCAAATGTTAGAAGAAGAGGCGGAACCTCTAGCACAAGTTCGTGGTAGGACATCTCTAATCACGCACACGATTAAACTGAAGAATTCGGACCCGATAAAACAAAGACGATACCCCCAAAATCCAATCATGCAAAACGCGATTAATCAGGATGTAGATAAAATGTTAGCTGCCGATGTAATTGAGAAATCTAATAGTCCGTGGAGTTCTCCAGTGGTCATGATTCGCAAGCCTGGAAGAGCTTTCAGATTTTGTATAGATTTTCGAGCCGTCAACACAGTCACGGAAAAAGACGCGTATCCTTTACCATACATCAACGCGCTACTCGAAAAACTCAGAGACTCGCGCTATTTTACTACCCTTGATTTAAAATCCGGTTTCTGGCAAGTACCCTTGTCAGAAGAAAGCAAACCCATAACGGCGTTTACCGTACCTGGGAAAAATGTTCATTTTGTCAGACCAAAATTCAGTACCTTGGACACACCATCAGTGAGTCTGGAATCGAAACCGACCCCGGAAAAGTTGACGCGATACAAAAAATACCATCTCCAAAAACCGTTCGGCAATTACGCAGTTTCCTTGGCGCAGCTTCATGGTACCGTCGTTTCATTCCAAAATTTTCAGAAATTGCAGGACCTTTAAATTCACTTTTGAAGAAAAATGTTAAATTCGTGTTGACTCCCGAACAGGAGAAAGCATTTCAAATCCTTAAACGTAAACTAACAGAATCACCAGTGTTAAGTTGCCCAAATTACGATTTTCCTTTCGTGTTACAAACTGACGCATCTGAATACGGTCTCGGGGCCGCATTAACACAAACCATTAACGACGAAGAACACGTAATTGCATACGCCAGTCGCACAATAACATCAGCCGAGAAAAACTACTCAGTTACGGAAAAAGAATGCCTCGCGATCGTTTGGGGAATAGACAAAATGAGACAGTACTTGGAAGGGTACCATTTTAAAGTACTAACCGATCATCACTCATTGCGGTGGCTCCAAACAATCAAAAATCCGGCGGGTAGGCTCGCGCGATGGGCGATAACATTACAAGGATACGACTTTGAAATCCTTTATCGGAAAGGGAAAACTAACTTTTTAGCCGACACGCTGTCGAGAGACCCTCTAAGTAACGCAGGAAACTCAGAGGAGATATTTGTGATACGCGATAAGACCGATTGGTATGATCGTCAGATGACATTAGTGGGCGACAACCCGGAGAAGTACGACGACTATTCTATAGTTAACGGAAGATCATACCGACGTTTTGACTGTCACAATTATTTGAAAGGAGAGTTAGGGAATCCCTGGAAGACTTCCATAAAAGACGACGAACGAAACCGAATTTTACGCGAAAATCACGACGATCCGCACGCGGGACATTTAGGCATAGCAAAAACAATTTCGCGAACGTGTCAGTTTTACCATTGGCCACGAATGATAACCGAAATTCGCAAATATGTTCAAAAATGTACTCAGTGTCAAAAGTTTAAAACATTGCAACAAAAATCAGCCGGCCAAATGGGCAACCTCGCGATCTACGGACCATGGCATACGGTCAGCGTCGATATCATGGGACCTCTCCCTAGGTCAGTCCGCCAGAATCGGTATCTTTTAGTTATGCAGGATAAATTCACGAAATGGACAGAATGTCAACCCCTCCGGAAAGCTACGGTTTCGCCGATAATTCAGGCTATACGCCAGAAACTCATTTCGCGAAACGGATGTCCGAAAGCAATAATAACCGACAACGGTACGCAATTCGAAAGCAATGATTTAAAAAATTTCTTAACGACCTTCGGGATTCAACATCAACAAATTCCGCCATACAGTCCACAATGTAATCCGGTTGAACGCGTAAATCGGACACTAAAAACCATGATCGCACAATATTCGGATGAAAATCACCGCAAATGGGACGAACATCTTGATGAATTAATGTTCGCCTTGAATACCGCGAAAAGCGAAGTGACGCAATTCACTCCCGCATTTTTGAATTACGGCCGAGAATTAATTGCCCCAAAATCAGTTTGGAACGAGTGTAGAGTAATCCAACAAATTAACGAATCATGTCCGGAATCTGTAAACGAACGAGTAAAAGCACTTGAAATTATGACCGAAATTCATAAGACAGCAAGACGAAATTTGACACGAGCCCATCAGGCACAACAAAGATATTTTAATCGAAAGCGCAGGAATGTCACGTTCAAGATTGGAGACCTCGTTTTAAAAAGGGAATATCAGTTATCGCGCGGAATAGAGGGTTTTGCTGCGAAACTAGCCCCAAAATATTCGGGTCCACATACGGTGACGCGCGTGATCGGTAATAATACTTACGAATTAACTAACGAATTTCAGAACAAGATACTTAAGGTTCATGTGAAGGATATGAAACCTTTCCATTAAACTCTTTGGTTCGAATCGCCGAAAAAGATATCGCCATCACCACGGACGAAGGAACAGCGGAATCTTCTATATAGATGTTTCGGAACTCCCGGAGCCGACTCCAGCCCCGAAGAATCGTTCCGGGTAGATATCCCACCAAAAGGACCATCGCGACTGGTACGACGGGTCCTTTTCACCACCCCTACCAAACCCATCCAAACAAAGTCCCTCTTTGACACTCCCTCCCCGCTAGCGCTAACCTTGAAAAATCCCCCACAACCCCCCAAACCAGAGCTCAAAGAGAAGCGCCGAACCGCAATGGTGAAGAAAATGTTAAAATCCCAAACCCGCACCACTTTCAAGAAAACAACCCATACCCCGAAAAAAAAACCCCGTCCACGGATCCCGAAAATTAAGATAATTAGCCCCCTTCCCCAGACCCCTCCCCTAGTTCATCCTCGAATGCCAAAAGAAAACCTTCATTTTGAGCATGTCCAAACTAGCGCCCCCGCCCATATTACCATGCCCTCAATCACCCCCTTAACCTTACCCCATCTCCCGAAACAGAAAGTCTTAATAAAAATAACCCATGGAGAAGAACCCCACCACCACGAATCCAATTCCACTGACGAATTTACTATAAAATATAAGATTTACCCCGGGTATGACAGGTCCCTTCCTATAGTAAAGACCCTAACCCCTCAACAACTGCAGGCTTTACGTCCTCCCGGCAGTAAAGGGGCAGTAAAGATAGTAGCAATCCGGGAAAATGGCACCCCGGGCTACATAAAAATTCCTAAAAATACGTTTTTTAAATTAAATAAGTAAGTAGTAGAACCCATAGATTTTAAGAACCTTTTTTGTAACATATTTAATCATAAAATTGAGTAGTTGTAGGCATGAACTTAGCATAACCCGTAGAAATTAGCCATATTTACTCACAACCCAACGTTACCGACGAAGAAACGTCATTTTTGTTTATTTGTTTAACTGTTGCATGCATCCGTAATACTTAACCTAATGCACGCTTGTACATAAAAATTTTGCTTTTGCTTTTCTCACTAAAAATAAACCCATTTTAAATTTCAATTGAGTGTAAGCTGCACCTTTTTCCCGAGGGAGGGAGATATGTGACGAGTTGAAAATTCGTAAGAATGTTTGTTGGGAGTACCGAAGCATAGTTCGGTCACAAACATTGTTTTTCCTAAAACAAATCGTATTAAAACAATAAATTAACACCAATTAACTCACGCATAACCCATCAAAGATTAGGGGAGAGGTGGGAACAGTGGCCAGGTAGGTACAGTGGCCAGTCTAGTATATCTTTTGAAATATCGATAATCGAGAACGTAATTTTTGAGATTAAAGACAGTGACTTGAAAAATAATTATTCCGTAACTCAAATTTGTTTGACGGTTTTCATTTCGTGCACATATCGGTTTTATTATACTTCTCGGTAAATAGGAATCGCGCTATCGAACATGAATACCTGGAGTAGAACTAGTTCTGAGAGTGATTTAGAATCCAAAATTAAGTTTACAGGACCAAAGGAAATAATATTACCTAAGGAATTGGATTGTAGGCTCTGTATTATTTGTCAAGCGGGAAAAAACTTAATTGAGCCAACTGAAACCACAAAGAAGAAATTTGTTGCAAGCATAAAAATTAGATTTGAAGCCAGCAAAGGAAAAGATGTAACTTTCAATATCAATAAGATTGTTGAAAAATTGAACGACATTGAACAAGGTTTCAAAATTCGTTGGCACAAAAAGTGCTACGCTATGTAACCGATATTTTTCGGAGACGACCCTAAAGTCAGGTACTGAACGGAGGAGCCGACGAAATAAGACGGCACGGGATGGTTTCAGGCTAAAACGACCTAAATGGGGAGTGTCTCGATGGCTCTCGTAAGTGCAAGTCGCATTTGTGGTGTACGGCGTTGAATTAGGGTGAATTGATAATGTGTGATTGAATAGTACTTGATAGTACTGTGTGGGTAAAGCTAGCATCCTGCGGCATCATTGAAAAATCAAATACCAGTATGCATGATTATTTTGCTTATGGCCAACATCGGTTATAACGAAACCATTTTTGATGTCATTAGGTCGTTCGTTATATCCGAGGTCTATGATCCGAGGTTGACTGTATTATGAATATACTAGAATTTATAATTGTATATTGTGTCACTAGATTGAACGTCGACATATGATACCAATCTTGCGGTTATTATACAGGCTGTATGATAAAAAGTTCGAAACGCCACAGTTTCTTTGCTTGTGATCCGATTACAAAAACCCATCAACAAAAAATTATTTATTTTTTTCCTCAACTCCTTTTTTAACATTGGTAAATTCAATTTATTTAATAATAAAGTATACGATTATTTCCAATTCAAAGATGAAGTGTGTATTTTTTTCCATACCATGAATGGATAAAAAAGTTAATTTTTTCAATTTTTTTATAATCATCAGGAAAATGCATAGAATGATTAGCCAGATTCGGTCAGAATAATCAAAAATAGTACATCACGTAACGTAACGGAAGAGTGAAACTTTTCCGATAATTTGCTAAAAATGTGATACCTATCACACAATAAGTCAACGATTTGAACCAACTAAACGAATAACATGGAAGAATCAACGATAAAAAAAATAACTGTAACAATTTCAAATCGGTTTCATGCTTAGATTCAGTGAAATTAAGGAATTGTGCGATAATTAAATCACCAAATTTATTATGGAACAGATTGAAAAATGAGTGACTTTTCAGGCACCTCGATTGTTATGAAAAGTGTCACTTTACAATGTGGACGTCGGAAAACGGCATTTTCACGTTTGCTTTGAAATCCCCAGCACTCCTGAAACTGTTTGTTTTTATTAATTCCAATTCTGACCAAACTGTCTATGCGTTTTTTTGGGTAAACATTATTAATGTCAGCTTTTCACACACCATAGTAAAGAGAAAAATACATATTTCCATTCCAGATAAAAAGTAATGGTAGTTTATTGTTAAAAAAATTAAATTTGTCAATGTTAAAAGAAGAATTTGTGGAAAAATAATTGGCAACAAGGCCTATTGGTAGTGCACGAAAAATAAATATTTTTTTGTTAATGGGTTTTGGAAATCGGATCACAACCAAAGAAACTGATATGCGGTTCTGAACTTTTCATCAAACTGCCTGTACTCTCATCATTTATTAATTATTCCCCTTTTTTATGTTATTCTGTTAGATAGATGCGGTTAATCCTGGACACCCTTGGTGAACGACCGCAACAATTTTTTAGAGGTCATCGGCTAGCGAGCGATGGGAGTTCGGTGCCAGTATTTATCTCGCCTACGATTGCCCAAAACATCCCACAAAATATGGAACTGGCACTCCATGGGGATGCCACCTTTAAAGTGGTCCCGAGACTACTTGGCGCCCTGCAGCTATTCACTATTCATGTTTTGCACAATGAAATTGTACGTTACCAATGAAACCTTCTTTGATTGGACCATGGTTAATAGTGGTTTTTTTTCCACAGACCTAGCATATGCTCTAATGCAGCGAAAAACGCAAACTGCATATGAAACGGTACTACGACTGATTATATTATGCACCTTGACCTCAGATCAATCAAATGTAGTACCCTCCTTAATGCCCCAAACTCACACAATTCCAAAGTCAAAAGACTTCGGGCAGATGGCGCTAGTAGGACACTCCTGACGCTATGCCATCACGACTTCATTCTTTCTTCGTGTGTCGAACTCGCACGTTCTCCAAAAAGTGTTCACTCATAGTTGAGGTGTTTTTTGTGTGTTTTCTTACCAAAGGGGATAGAAAACCATTGTCATTAATCGTCGACACGGTCGGCTTTCTAGGATGACCTGAAAAAGGTATTAATCGTTCTTTGCAGAGAGGAAATCAGAAGATTCTAGCGAATCTCGTGTGAGGTTAGAGGCGGCGGCGTCGGGCTGGAACTTGTCGCGTCCGCCTCGGGCCCGGCAGGCCGAACCCGGAACCATCACACGTTTCCCTCGCCGTATTCGAGAAAAGCCTCGAAGAAAATAAGGAGTCCAACGGAAAGGAGAGGAGAGAGGGTGCAGATTGGACTGTAGTGCGACAGTTCTGGGGGTCTCAGACTGGCACATATTTCGGTGAAATATCCCTCGAAACCTCCTCTGGGTCGATAATTCTTTCTGGGGGTCTCAGAATCATTATCACGTTGGCCCAATACGGCTAATTCTACGAGGTGGAAATTCTTAAAATGGCCCTACGCATACAGGTTAGTGCAACAGTTTCTGGGGGTCTCAGACTGTCGCGAATTTCGGCGAAATATCCGGTACAACCCCCTCTTGGGCGATAATTTCTGGGGGTCTCAGAATCATTATCACGTTAGCCCAATTCTGCTAATTCTACGATGTGAATGTGAAAATTCTTGAAAAGGCTCTACGCAAACAGGTTAGTGCAACAGTTTCTGGGGGTCTCAGACTGTTTCATATTTCGGTGAAATATCCGGTGCAACCCCTCTTGGGCGATAATTTCTGGGGGTCTCAGAATCATTATCACGTTAGCCCAATTCTGCTAATTCTACGATGTGAATGTGAAAATTCTTGAAAAGGCTCTACGCGCAGGTTAGTGCAACAGTTTCTGTGGGTCTCAGACTGTTTCATATTTCGGTGAAATATCCGGTGCAACCCCTCTTGGGCGATAATTTCTGGGAGTCTCAGAGTCATTATTACGTTAGCCCAGTCCTGCTAATTCTTGGGGTATGAATTTCTGAAAATGGCGCTAGGTGAACATGAGAAATGGCCCGGTCGGGCCGCCGCACCAGCGCCAAGGTCAAGCAGGACGAACGCGCCCAGCTGTTTGGGCGAGCGCCCGGCTGTGACGTCAGTCTTCAAAGCTAAGCAGCGTTCAGCGCGGCCGGCGTTTGGATGGGTGGCCGCCCGATGCTAGAAGCTAAGCAGCATCGAGCGCGTCCCGCTTTTGGATGGGTGACCGGCATGTGTCATGTCTGTCGCCGGCGCTAAGCAGCATTTAGCGCGTCCAGCGTTTGGATGGGAGACCCCGATTCTAAGCAGCGTTGAACGCGTCCCGTTTTTTGGATGGACGACCGGCATGCGTCATGCGGGCCGTCGATGCTAGAAGCATCAAACCAAGTATCGAACGCAGCATCGATCACGGTGGCTTCCCATGGGCGGGCGAATACGCCACTCGCAAATTACATGAATTCTGTGCTCGGCTTCTTCAGGCTTAAAAGGCGGGTTCTTCTGGGAGTCTCAGACTAACTTGTGCTTTGAATAGCTTTATTCCTTTTTTCAAGCGAAAATCAGGAAGCTTTGCAAATTGATTCTCTGTCTCAAGAAGTTTTGAGCGTCTTGGACCGCGTTGTCGTTGGAATGAATTACGTTGATATTTCGGCTGTCGTATCGCAGCTTTTTTCAATTAATTCCTGTACGATCGTTAGGAGAAAGTTTTCCGTGTACTTCCGTCTAAAATTCGGAGGGTAATTCTTGAATAATATCCGCACAATAAAAATTGTGACTTGGCGCGGGTCCGCCAACGTTAAATCCCGATATTGGATCATCGGAATCTGCAATGGAACGTTCAGCCACAAAATGAGGTGACCCTTTCGGCTCGAGACAGCCGGTGTCTCTGTTTGAGGAAAAAGAGGGGGGGCACAAGTCCAACGATGATAAAGTACTTGGCAGAAACTTGACCGGGGAAGTCGCCCGGGTCAACGCGACAAAGAATCCAGTTGGGGTGTCAAGCTCTGAAAATGTTTTCCCTGTGCAGGAAAAACCGAGTTTAGACTCGAAGGGTCCGATCTCTCAATTTGTGGAAAGTCAGAGGTAGCCTAATCCAAGAAAATCTCGGAGTCGGGCCAAAAAGTGCGATCGCTATCGCCAACGCTTCCCCGACAAAAAGAACAACAGCTTGGGTGGAAAAAACGTGTACAACACGCACAGAAATCGAGAATTCTCGGTTTAGGACCGCTTTTGGGTGTTGTCTAGGACATAATCAGTTCGTTTTACCCATTTAAATGTGCCTGCTTTCCAGAGGTTTTTACAAATCGAGGAGTTTCTCGAAGTTCGTATTTTAGAATAAATACTAGTACTTACATGTGGGCTATGCACGGCTCCTGTTGTGTGACGATGGAACCGGTGGTTTCCTTCCTGAGTGGAAGGGGTTGTCTTCTATTACTCAGTTACTGGGAATTTACGGGGGACTAGAATAGAATACGAGTACTCGTTACACTTTTGACAATCGGATGCACGTCTTGGATTTTAGGATTTCATAGACATCGTTAGGAAGCAGCATCTGTAATGCTGTGATGATGTGACAGAGAAAAGTGGCCGCTTGACAAACTAGGGTTCGTGATCGATACCAACAAGGCGTCTTATCCCGATCCGGGAATGCAGATTCCTTGTTTTGGAGGTTTTGGTTGAACTCTCTTTCGCTAACTCGGCTCCCTTCAAGAAACAACAAGGAGTTGTTGAGAATTTTCGAAAATTCGAACGAAACAATGCTTGAAAAATTTGAGATTGTGCCAACCTCTAAATCAGCTTGGTCGGGTTGTCCTGCGGAAGTTGCGGGTGTACGTAATCAAGCTGTTTAAAAGAACGAAGCTCTTAGCCTTCGTAAGGTCAAACGGAATTTACGAAGTTCGTATGTTTGCCTAGATCGCTTTTAGCAGTTTTTCAGTGGTGAGAGAAAAATGTTTCGGATGCAGATTGTCCCATCAGCAATACAATTTGGCAATCGAAATTTCCCTTGATGCATCTTGCAGTGGAGAGGGTGTTGGGAGCAAGCGAAAGTTTTATGGTTCTTTGATCAAGAGGAACTTTCCAATAAGCTATCTGAGAGTCATTGCTATCTTCGGCTCGAAATGTTTGCTTCAAACTCGAGGGATTGGGAAATTCTCGTCCGAATTGGCTATACAATGTAAATTTCATACAGAATCGTGTGCGCGGTGTCCGCTTTCCAAATTGAATAACGTAGCAAATTGTACACGTTACGGTGCGAACATCAAGTATTCTGGGTTTTGCGTCTAATTAGATCCGCAGACAAGATGAAGCTGTTTCCTAATCCCAAGGACACACTCCGGAAACTAATTTCGAGTTAAACAATTCTGTTTTTGGCTGAAATCGGGGAGACATTTGGTGCACTCGATTTTCATGTTTGCTTACAGACATAACACTGAATGTAAGATGTTAGTGTCATGGTTTCCAGACTCCAGACAAGTGATTTTAGTGTTGACGTTTTCCCAAATCTGGTCAGATGTGACGTTCTACGCATATCTCCTATTGGCACTCATTTTATGAGTACTTACGGAAACTATAACCAACAAGGCAGGGGTGTTTTATTGTGGGGCCATTGTGGACTGCACAGCCATGGGTTCCATTATCCCATTCATCACAATAAACCGTCCAATAGTTTTTTCAACGTGAATGGATCTCAATGGTCCTCCGTCGACAGCCAACCGCATCGGCTTTAACCTACCATAACTCTGGTGGCAGGTCAGGTCAGGTCAGTTCATCACTCATGCGATGAGGGAAGCTATAACACTTCTGTTCGTTTCACTGTCTACTGCCGCATTCAATCGAATGGAACCAGTTTGAATGGGTGTTTTCACGGAGCGCTTAGCTCTACAAGAGCCGCCGTTGCGCCTTCTCTGTCAACCTCGTAGGGCAAGGAGGAAATGGTTAAATGTTTTCAAAGGTCCTTTTTTCAACTTGAGCCACCACAATCTCGTACAGCACCAATAGAATCCTTCCACAGTTCTCACTCTTCAGGAAAATAGGGTTCCGAAATAGTTCTTTCCCCCAGATTTAACCCAAAAGTTGGTGAACTTAGAGACGGCTAACCCTTCTTCTCATTCGTCTTGAAAATATTCAAATGATTACTATTGAATATGAATTTCGTATATTGAGCCTAAGCAGAACGTCCTCATGGAATAGGCCGCAACCGGTTCTCAATTCAATCGAAAATGCGAGATTTGCGTGACTGCTAACTTGGGATGATAATTACACCGAACTTTGATTCAGGCCAATTAGTAACATTGACGTTCAGAAAACCTTTCGTCGAAGCATCGCGGCAAACCATAAACCGCTGGATTAAGGCCACCTTGAGCAGGGCAGGCGTTGATGGTAACATAGAACGCACTCCACGCGTCATGCCGTTGCCACCAAGACGAAACATGCCGCAGAGTGGTCCAAATCTACAGGTAGCTTCACTACTTTCACCGTTAGCTAATAATGGTGTTTTTTTCGTACAAGTCTTAGTTGGTAACCAATAATTAATAATCTTTTCTTGGTTCAAAACATTGTCAGCTTTGCATTGTATTGCATACTTGTGTTTTTTCAAATCCTCAACAGTGAACACGTTAGTACTGTCGCAATCGTAGCTTTAAACATCTACATTTGATTGATCTGAGGTCAAGGTGCATAATATAATCGTAAGATCAAACGAACTTACCTAAGTGAAGTTCGATCTTGATTATATGTAGCACCTTGACCGATGATCAATGTCCCACCCTATCCCTTGGTAGTTACCGTTTTCCCGGAATTGCGACAGTGGCTTTAAAGTAAATGAAGTCGTGATGGCATAGCGTCAGGAGTGTCCTACTAGCGCCATCTGCCCGAAGTCTTTTGACTTTGGAATTGTGTGAGTTTGGGGCATTAAGGTGCTACATATAATCAAGATCGAACTTCACTTAGGTAAGTTCGTTTGATCTTACGATAATTGAACAGGTTCCCGGCTTCCTACAGGCGACCACATTCATGGCAGATTTTGAGGCTGCTCTAAGGGCCGCAGTGAGAGTCACTTTACCGGGCGCTAGAATCCATGGCTGCTGGTTCCATTTCTGCCAGGCGATGGCAAAAAGAGCCAGTTCCATAGGTCTTTTGCGGTTAGCGCGGGAAAACTTAGAAATTTCATTGGTATTGACAATGTCGATAGCCCTTGCGTTGCTACCCGCGGAACAAATTGCCGAAGGTATTGAAGTTGTCGCGCACCATGGGAATATTGTGGCTCAGCGGGGGGACAACAACTTGCTCCTATTATTCGAGCAATTCTTTTATTATTTGAGACGAACTTGGGCAAATCAGGCGATCTCTGTGACAGGCCTCCAAAATAGAACAAATAATTCGATAGAATCATTCCATCGTAATTTATTTCGGCTGGTTGGTCGACCCCACCCAAACGTTTGGGTCTTCACCGAAGAGCTACAGAAAATGGAGCAACACTATAAATGCGAGTTTTATAGAGACCAGGCACCTCCCCGGAGACGTAGGGTCGCGATTGCGGCGGATGAGAGAATCGCGAGGGCAAATCGGCCATAAAGCTTCAAATGAGGATAATCTACTGGATTACGTTCAAACCGGCTCAAACGTCGTAGTATAAAATCACGATACGGGATAACTCATGTGTTTTACGTAAACCAACCAGAGGGCAGGTTTACAGCGGGTTTAAATTCTATCTAACCTCATTTTCGAATAGTTGATGACAGAAAAGAGCGCGAGCTCCACATCAGCTTTATTTCTGTTTTTCTGAAAATCGGCCTGATGATATAGGGTAAAAGTCCTAATTGTTTCACTTAAAGCTATCGACCAAGCGATAAAAAAAACATTTATTAGTGAATTCACCTGCATTATATCAGGAAGTGGGTCTATTTTGAAGTCCTTCACTCCAGACAGAACTAATTCATTTTGCATAAGGGGTGGGTGTGACTGTTTCTGTCTAATAGAGAAATAGTGACAGAACTATGATCATAAGTCATAACCGCCTTTTATGTAAAATGTATTTATTTATTTGCTCTCAGTATATACTTAGTATATCAAAGAAAAATGACGAAAAATGCGTAAAATTATAATAATTATTAACTACTGTCATTGGCTCATTGGCGGGTTTCGGTGAACCACAGCCGGTGCCGGTCGGATTCGACGACGAATTTGACAAACTACAATACGCGTGAACGTCGCTCCATTGCAATCAGAACTACCAATCTCACACTTTGGACGATTTACGTAATCCCTCACTTGATTCCTTTTATACAACGGCATTCGAGCTGAACCTGGGATTACTTCCGTAACCCGGATTACGTAAAACCATTCTAACTAGAGTTTTATACAACCCGGCCTAAGTGATTGGTAGCAGTTGATGCTTGCGCATGAGATACATGGTACGCTGCAGTACGGAAAATACTATAGCTATCTGCCTTGGATTTCGGAATTCTTGCAGGCTCACAAAGAGTTAAATTACGTTAAATAATCTAATAGGCCTACTGATGTTTAAATAATATCACTTTACTCAATGTTTTGGGTAATTGCTCTCCCGAAACCGTCTCATTAGTTCTTCTAGCGATACTATATTTATATTCATATGGAACACTTCCATAATTGCCAAATCAAAATGGTCTTCTAAGGTGAGGAAGATATTTGGGTCAGATCATAGATGAACCCCTCAAGATTGGCAAGAGCACGTTTGATTTTTTAATCCCGCAAATCGGTACACGAACCACCATCGGAAATGCCCGATTCTGAGGGCCGCGTTTGAGGGCGCCACTATAAACTCGTTTCTAGGATACAAACGACGCATCCAGGCACAGCCCTCCTAGCTCATTAATTTATGTTTATGAATTCTGAAATTCACCAACTTCAAACCACCAAATTCAGATTTTTTCTAAGTTGTGGAAAATCAATGAATTTAAATAGTTAATTGGTAAATTTCAAACATGAAGATAGCAGTAAATATTCCAAGGAACCAGTACTTAATTGTTTTACAGACATTTAGAACCTTAGAACCTCGCGATCTTCCTCAAATTGATCGACCCATTCCTGTTTTAGCAATTCTTTTAGATTTGCGTCTTCTTTCAATCGCATATCAACGCCGAACAAAAGCTTAGATGGAGCTTTTCCCGTGCCTCGATTAGGCGTTGCATTTAAAAATTTCTGTACCGCATCTACGTGCCGATACCAGTTTTCGGGTGTCGGAGCGGTCAGTTTCGTTAAAAGGGTCCTATTCACCGTCTCTACCTGACCGTTCCCGTGTGGTACTCCTGTAACGATGAATGAGTGCTGTATTTTCTCCTCATTACAGTACTCTTTGAATGCGTTTGAGGTAAATGCCGCTCCCCGATCGGAGACAATTTTTCTTGGGTTTCCGAAGACATTCGACTAACTCCTCAGACGAATTATTACCTCTGCGGCGTCTGTGGACTTCGTGGGGTACAACCAAACAAATTTGGTGAACGCATCGACGACTACAAAGATGTGTCCATATTTCCTCTTTGTGACCGTCATCGGACCCACATGATCGATATGAAAGGTGTCCATGGGGGTGTCGCCCTTGTCAATGGGATGTAGCAATCTCTCCTGTTTTCCTTGTTTCCGTTCCGCTAGGATGCAATTAAAACAGCTCGAGACTACTTGCTCGACCTTCCGCCGCATCTATTTAACCAAGAATCTTGACGGACCGTCGCTTCCGTCTTACTCACACCGAAAAGTCCCCGTTCGTGCGCTTGCCGCACTACCTGCATCTGCAGATCTTTCGGTATTACTATTAATGAATCACCCCCCACAACTTTATACAACAAATTATTCCTAATACAGTACCCGGCGGCTTCATTACGCGATGCATCATATAAAATTTTACTGAGCATCTTATCTCTTTCTTGCAAACTTCTAATTCGTGCAATTAAGCCGTCGTCACTTTCTCCTTATTGCGTCTACAGGCCTATGACACACTTCATAGTTGAATTCTTCCAGGAGAAGAACCCACCTCGCAACTCGAACGCACAACTTCTCTTTATTCATTGTCGCGACAAAAGCTTGACAATCGATCACTATCTTGAAAGGAATACCTAACAAATACACTCTAAATTTCTCTAGTGCCTTAACAATGGCCAAAACCTCTAATTCGTAACTGCAATACTTTGCCTCGTCTGCACTCGTCTTACCGCTAGCATCAAATACAGGGTGGAATTTTCCGTCGTTGCAATCTTTTTGCATTAAGATCATGCCGTATCCTAAAATTGACGCATCCGTGTGTAATTCCGTTTCCGCGCCCACGCGATACAACTTCGAAACCGGCCCATTGGCTAAAACCGCCTTCAGCGTCTCGAAAGCTTCATTTTTGCACGATCCGAATTCGAATTTTGTATCTTTTTTCAACATGTCAGTCAGGGGTCGCGCTATCAAGGAATGATTGGGCACAAGTTTTCGGAAATATCCAGGGCCGGATCAAGAAAATTTCGGGCCTGAGGCGCTGTTGATATCCGGGCCCCCAATATTAAATAGTGCGACCGAGCGGAGCGAGGGGAAAGGGGTTTTTGCAAGCGACCCGTTTAATTATAAGTAGGTAATTTATTTAACAAAAAAAAAACTATATTTCCAAGAATTGAAAAAATTAAAATTACGCAACAAAAAAAACTCTGAAATAAAAAATAGAATAAAAACGAAATCTAAATATATTTTTTCCTTGACTTCTTTGCTGCAAAATCTCTTATTATATTATCAGTGTCTATATTGTCCATACAAGGTGTTGAAAAAACCCCGGTACCCCGGAATAACTTTTCATCTCGGCATCTCACCAGAAAATCTCTGGGGACAAACTATTGTTTCTTCAGACGTTTTCTGGTGCAATTCATAGAAAAAGCGTTAATTCGGTGATGATAGGTGAGTTTTGCAGTCTCGATATCAAGTTTTTCCCTTCCATGACTCGCGAAGAATGGGCCCGAACAAAAAAATGTTTTGGACAAAAGATGTTTTTTTCCAATCGAGGATCTCGAATAGTCAAAAAAATTTGGGGGTTGTCATTTAAAAATCTCATCTTACTCTCCACCCCTGCTTAGGGGGTGAGGGGTGAGAGAAAGTTTTGTGTGGAAACGATTCTCCTCTGGAAGACGAACAACTTTTCCCCTAGACATTTTCCGGTGCAATGCAGTGAAAAGGAGTTATTCCGGTGTACCAAGGTTTTTTCAACACCCCGTATATTCGCTTTCTATGCACAATAAGGAAAGCGCGTCTAGTCTCGTTTGCCCTATAGTAGACCTCAAATAGTTTTTTATGCGTTTCAACACCGAAAACGATCTTTCAGCAGACGCATTCGATAAAGGTATAGTTAAATAAATTTCAAGTAATGTAATAATGTTGGGAAATGTGGATCGGACACTTTGCACCAGTTTAAATTTTTGACAAATTGTTTCCGATTCGGTGTTTTTACATAAAATTTGGAAATGACGAAATTCTTCATATAAATTGTCGCTATTAATGTCTTCTTTGTATTTTGTTACAATATTAGCTGAAGAGTCTTCGGCGGTATCGGAATCATTTGTGAAAAAACATTCAAAAGTGGATCTTATCTCCGAATATGATTCCAATCGTCTCCTTAATTCCTGGGCTAAAGCATCACAAATAACGTAAAACGCACTAATTTTGAAGTTTTCTCGTCCACTGAATTCAGTTTCATTTTCCCTGGTTTCGTCCGCAAACACCTTTCTTCTCTTTTTTCGTTTCGTATCGTTTTCATATCGTTCATCGCCCCCAGTCTGCTTGGTGGCATCGGTGGAATATTTTTCTAACTCATCGAATTTGGTTCTCAGGTCCTCGACGAAAATTACAAGCGATTCGATAAGATGAACACCTGAATTTAGATCTAGTGACGGACTTTCTAAGGTCTTACTTGTTGCATTTATTCTCTCCAATAATCGGGACCATATCACAGTTAAAAAAATTGTTTCGAATTTTCGCATTCTTTTGTATAAAGCTTCGGCCTCAGTTTTCGTTAAGGGCTTTTCATTTCGATCATTAGACATGTCTAAAAATATACTTTGAATGGATTCATAGTTTTTGTTAAGGGCGAAAATTGCATCATATCTAGCTGACCATCTTGTATCACTCAGTCTTTTTGGAACAGGACTACAATTATCTTTGAGTTTTTGCCACCTATGCGTCGAAGCCGAAAAAAATGTATATACATTTTGAACGAAGTTGAAGTAAATGACAGCTTGCAAAATTTACTACCAAATTAAGAGAGTGATTCGTACAGGGTACATACACCGCAGAAGGATAAAAAGCCTTTATTCGTGCCTGCAGGCCATTATATTTTCCAGCGTTGTCATAACTTTGACCGCGACAATTTTTCATATCAAGTCCCAGTTCTTCAATCATAGTTAATACTACTCCTTGCAAGGACTCGGCAGTGTGGCTTTCAATTTTTATAAAGCCGAAAAATCTTTCTATTATTTGTCCTTCATGGACATACCTTATTATAAAAGTAAGTTGGTCGCAATGACTGATATCAGGGGTGGAATCCACTATGATAGAGAAATAATTTGCGGTTTTAATCTCCTTTATGAAAGCCTCAATTAGACTATTTTTAATAAGTGTCATGAACTCGTCGCATATGTGATGAGATAAATAACTGGTGTTACCCTTTCCTTTATTGGCATGTCGCCGTAAGTGTTCTCCTAATAATTCGTCAAATTCGGCCAGATAAATCAAGCAACTCAAATAATTGCCCCTGTACCGACTTCCAACATCTTCAGTAGATCCTCGAAAAGCCAAGCCTTGTCTAGAAAGTAATTTCGTTGTGGCGAGAATACGTTTAAGGATTTTTTCCCAGTATTCGGCTTCCTTTTGAATTTGTTCCCTTAATTTTCCATCTACTGTTCCAATGAGCGATGATCTTGTAGCTAATGTTACCATAGCGCCCAAATGGGAATTCGATTCTTCGTGAGATTTAAGCGCCCTCGTGAGATTTTTCCAATCATTATAGCCAGAATCTGATAATGATGACTTTCCTTCTTGCGAAAATAACTTGCAAGGATAACAAAACACAGATAGGGAACTTGAGTCATATATAAGCCAGTCTCGTCGTTCGCTACCACCATTTGGTTTATTGCGAAAAAAATGTGATTCTTTCAATGACCTATGGCACATATAATCACCGTCTTTATACTCTTTTCCACTGGTTTGGAGACAGAGCTGAGTCGAATACTCTAAATGAGTATTTGTATAACGAATACCTAAATACCATGAAAAATAGTATTCGATTTTCTTCGGATACTAAATACCAGTAGGTTGAAAGTATTTTAAATACTAGTATTTAAATATTTTGGTTCGGATACTTTTCGAATACCCAGATCGAATACTCGCTTCGAAGTTGTGGATTTATGATATGCTCGTAAAATAAGTATTACCATGTATTACACATTAGATAGGTAACAATCTTATTTGAAAATTTATTGATTAACATGAACAAAACATAAGAATTTAAAAATGTCATTTCACTAGTGCGTGACTAACAAAACGTGTTCGAATTGTGGTCTGAAGGGCCTGCTAGAATGCGAGTTTTGAACGTCACCTATCGACCTACCAAATCTGCGCTAAGAGTTTTATACGACGGTATATCCCCCAGTTTTGTAAAAACCATGGCGAAAGTGAGTATTCGAAAAAAAATCGAATACTAAATGACGGATATTGAAATTCCAATGCCGAATACAAGATACTAGATACCCATATTCAAAAGTATCCGAATACTAAATACTAAATACTCAGAAAGTATTTCGAATAGTATCTTAAATACCGGAGTATTTAGATACTACCCAGCTCTGTTTGGAGATCATCACTCTTTGGTTTATTCAAGATGATATCTTCAAGGAATGTCTTCCGCTTGACTGTTTCTGCAGACCATTCAGATATCTTGAGAGTGGATATGGATTTTTCAATACTGTTTATTGCTACTTCCTCTTCTTCAACTTCATAATTTTCGGTATTAGCATTGGTGGTATTAGGAGATTCCGGTATAAGAGACGATACAGATTTCACTGAACAACTGGGATCACTATCAGCGTCCCCGATTATCGACGTATGTGTATCTGATTCGATAATATATTCACCTTCCTCTTCCTCTTCCTTTTTGGGGCGAAAGTATGCGGTAATTTTTGGGATCTTCTTTTTCTCCTCAAGTCGATTCTTTTGTTTATTTCTTTTTTCTGCTCCAGAAGCATGTTTATATTTATTCATTTTAGGTATATTTTATTCTCTGCAAAGGTAATTAAATAATTGAGTGAGATGTGAAGACATACTCATTCTTACATCCATACTTACTGAAAATATTAATATCAACAATAGGCAGCGTGACGGTGCACGAGATACACGAATGAAATAATGCCGATATGCTCCGTTTCCGAAAACTTCGAGTACCAAGAAGGCGGGTCGCGGGAGCCAGTGTTTCCGGGAATATGAAGTAGGTAGTCGGAGTTCTGGAGTAGGGAGTTAGTGGATGGAACGTAAGGATCGAACGATAGGACACGGAATTATTTGAATTATTTAAACGAAAACGAATATAAAATTCAAATTTGAAAAAATGTTAACCGATTTTCAATGTCTAAAAAATTTTCTAATTTCTAGATTTTTCTTTATTATTCAAAATTTTCTCAATTCTATAAATTTTCTTATTACAAGTCTGGTCATCCGGGCCCCTCTCGGGGCCCAGGCCCTGAGGAGCACGCCTCGTGCGCCTCATGGTTAATCCAGCACTGGAAATATCCCGTCAGTCCCAAAAAACTTTGAATCCTTGTTAATTGAATCGGGTTTCGGAAAATTCTTCGCTGCATCTGTCTTTCTCGCTGATGGTCTTACTGTATCTCTGGATACAATATGTCCAAGATACTCGACCGTTGTCTTCAGAAATTGGCATTTCTCCCACTTAATTATCAAGCCATTTAGCAACTAACTTCAATCGATCTAGAGCTTGCACTGGACTGTTCTCGAGAATAATCAGATCGTCCATATAGATCACTACTATCTTTCCTGTCATCAAATCTCTAAAGACAGCATTAATGAACTTCTGAAACATTGCCGGCGAAATCGACAATCCGAATGGCGTCTTAAGAAATTCGTACCGTCCGTCGGGTGTCACAAAGGACGTGTACTTTTGACTTTCGTCGTCGACGGGAACATGGAAGAATCCGTTTTTAAGGTCAATCACCGTGAACCATTCCGCACCTTCCAACGCATCTATCTGGTCATCAATTAACGGCAACGGAAAAAGTGGTCTTAAAATATTCCGATTCAGTCTTCGATAATCTACGCAAACTCGGGTAGATCCGTCTTTTTTCTTCACTAAAACAATCGGACTCGCGAATTCTGAATTTGACGGCCTAATGACGCCTTCTTCGAGCCAAAGGTCCATTATACCGCTGACTTCTTCTCTTTCCATCTGAGACAGTCTACGAGGTCGAGAAACAATAGGGACATCCGTCTTTGGAATAATTTTCGTCTTGATCCCCACGTCACACGTTTTCTCTGGCTTGTATTCCGCGATAAGGTGGTCGTTGATTACTTCGCGATGATGTTCATTTTCGATATGAGATAAATCGACCGTCTTCGTCTCATGTACTAAATTAACTTCGAAAATGTGGGGTCTATCTGGTTCGTCTTCTAGTTTGAGGAACGTTACTAGTCCACGTCTAACACGAAGTTCGACGCTATTTAGGAAATCGGTGCCAAGAATCACGCTGTGTTCCAGAATTGTACCCGATACGACATGAAATGTGACGGAAAATTCATCATCCCCAACTATCATGCTAGTGGTAAACTCACCCAATGTCTTGTTGATGTTAGAGCCGACGCTCTCGAAGTATACCTGCCGTCCTTTTACTGCGGGTGAACCCATTCGCTCGTATTCATCGGATCGCAATAATGTGAGGTCGCTACCTGTATCTACTAATGCTAAAATAGCGCAATTCTCTATCATAACGTCTTTTCGGTATTTGTCCTTATTCGGCCGCGACACCACAAATACATCTCTTGGCTTGGGACAGTTCGTCGAAATATGTCCGTAGCCGTTACACTTAAAACACTTACCCTTGTCCTTTTCAGGACAATCCGCACTCACATGATCACGCGCACCACAATTGAAGCAGCGTTTCATAAACGCTTTTGATGATTGGCTGCTTCCCGTCGTCGTCGTCTTCTTGAAGCTGGTGGATTTTTCGTCCCTTCGCTCAGTCTGTCTCGGCGTGGATCGCGACGTTTCCTTCTTCATGGAGTCATACTGAACGAATCGCTCTTTCAGTTGCTTTATCGTTTTGGCCCCGTAAAGGATGGATTTATTCGACGGATCATCAGGAATACCCTCGATTATATACTGAATTACCGCCCGCACTTCAATGTTAGCTTGGGAGGAAACTTCGAGCATCTTGTACGTATATTCTTGGTACGTTTCATCGGATTTCTTTTTTCGCTTACTCAACTTTCGGTGTACTTGTCCACTACACTACTTGCAACAGGTACTTCAAGTATTCATTCTTCATGTCAATCAAATTCATCAGATCAGAATCTAAAATGACAGATTTTTTGGGACTAAATGTGAAAATTGCAAGATACTCAAAATGCGAATTCTGTCACAAAACTCGGTATTTAGGGTCAAAATTTGATTTAGAACAACTTCTTCGAATGAAATTTTTCGATATCTTGATCGCGAAGCTAGATATTGAAAAATCGCTCCATTCGCGTGATCGCAGTAGGCAGAGCTTACAATTTTTGATAAGGTGTATAACCTCAATAGATGCCCCTCATGAAGAGCTAGGACTGTAGCAAAATTCAAAGCTCTGCTCCCAGAAACTAAAAAGTTACAGAGCTGTCTTCATGTTAAGTGTGACACGCTGTCTGTACAACAAAAAAATGAATTGTTGTGTAGTCATATTTTGGTTTCTGAATTCTTTAGGAACAAAGTTGGGATGTTCCCATGTTAGTACGTTGTCGTGCAGGTGGTCCAGAAATTCATAATTAATTGGGGTTAGTGTTTCCCCCGGAAAATTATTCTTTAAAAAAATCATTGCTTCTACTTCGATGTCTTCCTCATTTCTAGAAAGAACACAACCGGAATTCAGGATGACATTTCGTTTTCGTCAAATTCGAAAAAATACTCGCAAAATTAAATTTATTAAACAAATACAAAATTTGCTGATTTTTTTGAAAATTCAGATATTTATTATGTTTAATAGGTATAAATCCTAAACGTACAATACAATCATTTATTACAAAAACAATGATTACAAACTTAATTTAAATCAAAATGAAAATAATCATCATTTAGTTTAATTCTAAATTAGTAAATTTGATAACAGAAGAATTAGAAATTTATTTGAAATATATTTGGCATGTATAACTAGGGTTTTTCTTTCTCCGTCTCTGGCGTAAATTCTAAGTTGGCAGCACTTTAGTGCTGTGTGCTGACGGGACACGGTGAGGTTCTGATATCTTGCTTACTTAATTTGTGTATCATGCATACGAAAAAATATCTGTAGAGAATTATAATTGGTGTAAGTAATGCACGTATTAATTTTAAAACCTTTTACATTCATTTTAACGTACATTATTTACAGTATACCGTCGACATTTTTAATTTTGAAAACATCATCAGGCAGTACCAGACTAGCTGCATTTGGCTCTTCACTTATGATGCTCACCAATAACCCTGGCAAAGGAATATTCAGCCCCAAGTCTGTTTGACACTAATTTTGATAACTCATGTCTGTTTGCCTCAGTCGAAAACTATATACCAACCTATCCAATCCGAACCTGCTTATAACGACAAAAAAAAATTATTTCTTCAAAATTGAGAGTGATGTCTTCATACATTTTTTCCACACAGCTAATTCGTTGTAATCTGCTGTGAAATAGTAAAGTCTGATGGATGTCGTCGATACCAATTGGTTTTAATTTTTGAAGATACGTTAAAATTGCAATTTATATAATAATCACCACTGTATAAAGTCAAAACAAGTAAAAATCTAACAAATTTGACATTGTTGTTGTGGGGTGATTCGGGGTGTTTTCGTATTTCGGAATAATGCGCCGAGTTGTATATAAAAAATGTTTGTTTTTATTCCAAATGTAGCGAAGACCGTTCAGTTAGAAGGCGAAAGACGAACTGTCGGAAAGATGAAATTTAGAAAATGAGGGTAGAAAAAGTCATAAAAATAGGAAAGAGCATACGTGACTTAAACTGAATTTTGAAGAATGGAAAAGGATCGAGCAATAAAATATCGAGAGAATTTCTACCAGAGTCGAAGTAAAGATAAGTTTCAAAAGATGCCGAAATGAGAAAGTGTGGCAGATGTTTAAGTATGAAGTAAAATATGTACAATAATAAGAAATATTCACAATAACAAAAATAACAAATGTGGAGACTTTGGTCGCCACATTGTCATTATTCTTTTCTCAAATCTCAAGTAAGTATTAACAAGTTATTCCATTTATTTTATTTCGCAAGGTAAAATAACGAACTAAACGTGTCCTATTTTTTTTTCGGTTTTCTCCTTCTTCACTGACCACCGGTGAAGGAGCTGCTTCCCGATAGGAAGCATACGTGCAGTCTGTTACCAAACGTGATGATTTCTCAGTGTTTTCGTGTTCAATTTCTTCAGTTTCTGAATTTTCAGGAGGATTTTGTCCTTCTTTTCTGACCACCGGTGAAGAACCTGATATAAGTATTCCTGTTTCAATATTGGTCCAAAGAAGGCGAAGGAGGTTTCAATATAAGGCATCGTTACTCAAGTTTCGGCATTATTTGTAAGTGCTATTTAATTTTAAACGGGGACTTGCGTCCAATGAACAATAATTAAGCATTAAAAATTTTAACCAAATCGACTTCATATTTTTGACATATCGCAGATCGGAAACATTTGACAACCTAAGGTGAAGGCACCGGTGCCTGACCGCTAACCAGTACCTGATCCTTTCAGTTAAAAATGGTTTATTATGAGGAACGTTTGCTCTTTGAAAGCTCAGGAATTTTACAGCGCCATTTGTGAACATTTTCGGTAACAATGTTTTTCACTATGTAATTCAGTATCATACATTATGAACGGCCGTCCGACTTATGAAAATTTGTGTCAATGTCAAGTGTTCTACTGCTTTTAACAGTTTAGTTAAGATAACATATATTTTCGATTAGGGTTTTTGGCATATTCTTCAACCTTTCTAAATCAAATACACGCAACTAAATCAATAAGAATAGATGAAGTTTACATATTATATAGGATTTATTGCGAGTTTATAACTCCTACCCTCATTTTCATATGTGGCCAGGCATAGGTACACATTTTTCCGAGATTTTCCAGTATCTGACACCATAGTCAAGGTGGTCAGGCATTGATACTTTTTATGATGCAGTGAAAAATACCGTAACAGTAATTATACTCTATTCAAGATAAACTGAACATCACGTGACCTAAGATGCTTAGCAAAATTTAAATGAAAAACATTGATAACCATTGACTGATGACAGGTATTTGTCAGGTATTTTGTGGTCACGTGATGTTCAGTTTATCTTGGATAGACTATATAATTTTATGAATTTTAAGAGTAATCTATTCAATCTATTCAAGTCTTTTATCATGAAAGATTTACCCATCACAATTTTTTTACCATTAAATCCATTGTTACATAGCAATCTGTTACGAAATTTCAACTGATTTTTAATTGCCAAAGTTTTGAAAAATATGCACTCTTGAGGAAACCACGTTTGCTGATGTCTTTGACAATCTATGTTTTGATTCGAAGCGCATTGAGGACATATTAACCAGAGGACCTACTTCTTTTGTGACTGTAGAATAGTGTATCATGTGGTGGTGTTTATATGTCTTGCAAGAATTAAGGATAAAATTTCACGAAGCTTTTTATAAAGCTCCCATTACTTGTTTTCAATCGGTACTAATAGCATTTTCCACGTAACCACACTGAATAGAGTCAGTGTACACTCGGCCACTGACTTCGGGCATCAGCTGTAGGCGTTCGTGTAACAAAAGTGTACACCAGTGTACAGCAAAGTGGAACATACAAAGTGGTACAAAGTGGCATACTGGCAACTTAGGGTGGCGGTCGAGACATTTTTTATCCGGATATCCGTTTTATCCAACATATCCGATTAGGTGGATTATCCGGATATTTATCCACATTTTTATCCATTTATTTATCTGGATTTTCATGCATTTATTTATTCGTATTTTTTTATAATTCTTATCCGGATATTCATCTGTATTTTTATCCAAGTGTTTCAAACAAACACCAAAATACGAGGTTAAAAACAGGCCTGTAGAAGGTACCGCTCAGTTGCACTAAGCTACACGAGCTCAAGGAGTAGATGTAGCTTTTAGTACACTGAGTGCAGAAAATTGTGCACCGGTGGTAAGGTGGAACATAAATCGCAAACACACCAGTGCAGTTTCACTGTACGTGGAACATACATTTTTGCTCAGTGTTGCACCAGTGTACACTAGTGCAGTACGTGGAAAACGCTATAAGTCACCGACTATGAGACCGAAATACAATACTTTTCAAATGCCCGGCGCAGAAACGTATTTATTCGAAATTTGCTCGTCTGCGCGCAGTTCGCCCGCAGTCGGCCTGATGGCTCAGATCCAGACTTGCGTTGCCAACCTAAAATTGGTACATTAAACCTACTACCACGCTAAATGCACTGAGACTCAACTACTTTTTGCCGAAATAGTGGTTTGAACTTAAATGACAGATCGAATGGATTTAAGTATTTAAGTGCGGTTATGTCTGCTTGTTGACAGATTCATATTATATATTGTTACTGTTTATTATGTCAAGTTTTATGAGAAATGATCATTTAATTACGGAAAAACCTTCACTAATGAATTGCTACCGATAGTAGGTGAGTAATTCTGTATGAATTGTAATAATTTTCTCGTGGATTTACTGATTGTTTACTATTTTCTAGGGTTGATGATGGTTGTTGTCATTTTGCATTAAGAATGCAACATAAGGGATGAATAATCATGGATTTAGAGGGTTGTGTGTAATCGAGACTGGAAAATCTTGACAAAGTCGCGTTGTTGAAATGTGTCAATATTTTGGCTCCCGCCGAAGATCTTCCGATGAAGCTTCAAAACGACAACACTATTAACAACAATTGAGATGGGCAGCTACATATTAAAGTGTTCAAACCCAGACATATTCTTTAGTCAGCTACCCACGTAATTACAGTTGTACAGTTTTAAGATCAATTCGAAACGGAGTAGAAATAGTAGTAGCACGGAGCATCGAAACTGAGCACGGCTAATATGAAATATTTATCTTTATTTATGAATCGTTTTAAAAGTAACACTAAATCATAACACGCAACTCCCTCAAATACATCAACAGCTAATTTTTTTGTCACTTCAAATGATGTTACATTCTTCCAAACGCATTCAGTCTTTATTCCAGTTTTACCAATATCATTTTTTTTCTAAATCCCTTTTATGATTAGCTTCACTACGCATCAAGTCATTACGTTCCCAACAAATTTGCTCTGAAACTTTTGGAAAATCATGGGAGGGTATGCAACCCTAAATTATCGCCAAGAATATGCGCGATACAAAAATTTAACTTAATCTTTCTTCCTTCTGATACATTGATGCGTATTCCCTCAGATTCCAATTTATTCAAATCATTTATTAATTTGTTGAAGATTACACGATTGCCGTATTGCTGTAAATCTAAACTATGAAGTAACATGGCTAGAAAATATTATACAGAGAACCTTGATATATGGGAGGCAAACAAGCTATAGTAAAGTAAACCGCACCTATTTTATGAATCCCAGCATGAGCACCCAAGGGATTCCCTGTTTCATATTCATCAGAGTAGAGATATATGGAAAGCACCAAATCACAGTCCATTTGAGATACTTTCGCCTTCCAATGATTGCTCTGAATTACATTACTGATGACGTGATTATGCGAAGAATTTAACTCTTTTATGTCATTCAAAGTATCCGAATAAATGTTCGGCAGTTCGAAAAAAGCTTTCAGAGTCTTAGCAACTGGAATATATTGAATTTTCACTTCTTTCGCCACTGTTTATTGCCCTGTTCAATCTTCGATCAACCAATTTCCTAATTTTAAAATAATAAATATTACAAACTGTGCGCTCTTGCGGACCGTTTCCAGCACATGTCAGCAATAACATCACCTATATTAAACTCTAAATATGCTTAGCTTTTAAGAATTAAGTGTATTTAAGCGAACACCTTGTTTAATAATGTTAGAAACCAATTGCTGTTTTCAAATCTTAGCGGTAATCAGTACTTTTTGTAAACTGGTAACCATGACAGTCGGATGATTTCTGAAGCGCTCGCACAGTCGCACCGCGCACCGTATTCCGCTCACGCCAGAGTCAACCGAGTGTGGTACCACTGTTCTGATGTGTCAATCTCAAATCAAGCGCCAAATTCAAATATTTCAAATGAGATCCAATAATAAAATGATAGTTGAATCTACGACTCGGCTATCATTGACTACTGGAATCCAGGCCATAAAAAATGGAACGTGAGGCTGCGTTCCCCAGTAGTCTCTTAGAGCGAAGTGCTCAACAAAAAATGAGTTAAATGAAAAATATCTAGAAATCCTCGTCTCCCCAAGTTTGTTCAGCCCCACTTGTTCTTATCGTTGGCCCACTATTATATTGGTTGTATGAAGATGTCGTTGTCATGAAAGCTTTTGAATCTTTTATATTCGGAATCTAAATCATCGAATACGTTATTGAATGTTGAAAGCATTGACATGCACTGGTTTCGGTCACTTTCTAAAATTTGAAGAGTTTCGTTAGATTATCTTTCACGCACTCTGTACAAGTGAAAACAAAATCTTTGAATTCGGTAATAACTTTTTGTACTTGTTTTCTAGCGAGTGTTGATTCATCGTACATTCTACAAATAAATTTTGTAGCCTGATCAAACATCAAGCCTGAAATTTTTTTTAAATCGATGTTCAAATCATCATCATGAACATTCGAATTGCAATTTTCATTGAAGTTTTTGGAATCATGTTGATACTCAACATCAACGTGATCAACTGATTTACATTTTTGTATTGAATCGTCTGGTACTATCTTATCAGTCGAAGTCTGGCACTGATGAGTTTTATGGAAATGTTTTTTAAAAGAATTAAGACTAGAAAAACTCCTTGTACAATCATTTTCCCTGCAACGATACAAATTTTCCTCTCTCAATCGATGTGATATTTTGAAATGCAAATACAATTTATTGATCGACTCAGCCTTGAAGTCGCAAATGTAACAAAGGGCCATATTTTGTATTCTGTCGAAGATACAATCAGTCTTATTCTCGATGACCATTAAACGTTGCAATCCTGTTCAACATTGAAGGTTCTTTCAATATCTGACAAATGTTCAATAATAAGAATTCTCTATGACCACTTATTCAATCGTGAGTTCAACCGATTGAAAATTGAGTTCAATGTATGTTCAATGTTCTGGCAAGTCCACGGAGGACTTGCCAAGTTCAATATTGAAGATATTTGTGAGGTTAAGAAACTTATTTGAAGTTAGTGGATGTGTTCAGAACGTGTTGAAGGCCGTGAAGAGGATGGACTTCCGTTTCCGAGCAATAATACGAATGCTTCAAGAAGAAGAAGAGCGGTAAATTGAGGCTAGGATTATCTTTGTTAATTATTTTGAAAGTTCAACTTGAAGGTATGAACTAAGGAGACAACGCAGGCACTTGCGGGATGTGAGTGATGTATTTACTCTACCGGAAGGTAACTTTGTGGGTATCTACCGCCTGTCCAGAGCCCTAGTTCGAGACTTAATAGAGGACTTATCACCCCACATGCAGGATGGTGAAAGGACCACTTATATACCTAAGAGTTTGAGGGTAAGTCATCACTGATGTTATGACCTCACCAGCTAATTTCTCTTAATTTTTAGATTGTAACCGCTTTGCAATTTTTTGCGCAAGGCTCTTATCAGAAAGCCGTGGGTCAGGTCTATTTTGTGCCCATGAGTCAATCATCGGTAAGTCGATGCATTTCGGAAGTCAACAGTGCGTTAATGAACTTGGCGCACCTGATAGAGTTTCCAAATACTGAAGCAAAGTGCAACGAGGAGAAACTAAAGTAAGATTTCAAGTTATAAGTCCGCCCAGCATTAACAAAAAGATGATTTCAGGTTTATGAATGTACCCAACGGCTTTCCGGGAATCATCGGAGCCATCGACTGCTCTCACATAAATATCATAGCACCTCCTACGGAAGATCGAGAATTTCCTGTCATAGTTTTCCTTAATAGAAAGGGGAGTCATTCCTTCAATGTTCAAGTGGTAAGAATTTAATAACTACTGTAAGAAAAACTTTTAAATTCATTTAAATATATAATTAATTGACCTAAGAATTTTAAACGTGAACGCTAGATTTCCTGGTTCTGTACATGATTCAGCTATTTGGACTACAAGTTCAATAAGACAGGAATTAATTCATATTGCGAATTTGTTGGCTCATTGGTATGTTCTTTTGCATTAAGTTTCATGAAGTTTAGTTAAAAATTAGTAATTACAGGCGATTCAGGATACCCGTTGGAGCCTTGGCTTATGACACCGATCCTTGGAAGGGACTTGAATGATGGCGAGAGGAATTACAATGCTGCACAGCGTTCAAACCGGAACATTTTTATCTTGAGGTGCTCTTTTGGTCCCCAAAGATTCATCTAATTCTGTTCTCCAGTCTTCTTTACTTTCATGTGTAGACCGCTGACTACTCTGAGAAGCACTTTCCTCGTAAAGGTAGTTCAGGTCGATAGGATAATAGTCGTTATCGGACATTTCTTCGAATTTTGTTTCATTTATAATAACATCTTCATTTCAGATATTCACAGGAGGAGGTTGGTAATAATTCTTAAACAAATTTTCAAATTTTTCAAGAGAGATATCGAGAATTTCTCGTCCCCATTTTGTGAGGTGGAATGTTTCAACTTTATGTCTCGGATCCAAAATCAGTACCGCGCAATAAACCCAATTAGTTTTATGGTAATGTTTGTCACGAGCTTCTTGAAGAGCTAATATAATATTTTCATCAGTGAGGGTCCGATCAGGTTTGTTGTCAAGCTGATGAGCATCTGTTTCCAACCTATCTAAAAGCATGTTGAATCCCAAGATTACCGACGGTAGACTGACATAATTTGATATTGACATAATTTTCGCCACCAAGAGTTGTAGAAAGAATCTTGAAATTCTGTAGATATCGTAGCACTTGCTTTGCCAACGCCCATTCCTCATCTTTTATTTTTAATTTTGATAACATTTCGTTACTGTCGCAGAGTGTGTTCAACGCGCCCTGCATTTTTAATGCGGTATTCATCATGTCGAATGTCGAGTTCCATCTAGTCCGCACGTCACTAATAAGAGACAATGATGTTACATTTAACAAGTCGCAACTATTTTGTAATTTTTTTTGCCATTGTTCGGAATTCCTGGCTTTCTGGCATAAGTGTCTTATTTTTGCGACCACAGGAACATCTTCAGTGAGGCCTTCTACCAGTTCATCACATAGATTTTCGTCTTCATCCTTTTCCTCCACATAAGATGCGTCTTGTTCAATCACAGAATCAACATCGACTTTTAAAACTTTTAATAAGTCTTGAACGGCTAGATTCAAGATGTGAGCAAAACATCGAAAATGTTGGTCGATACAGTCAAAAGAATTTTCATTTTTATCCTGATTGATAATTTTAGAAAGTCCAGACATGAATTTGGTATTTGCCGATGCATTGTCCACAGTAATTCCTTGAATTTTTCCCTCCAAACGGTATTTTTTTAGAGAATTAAAAAATATATCTGCAATGTCCTTTCCGGAATGTTGACCATGCGATGGCACAAAATCAATGACAAGCGACTGGAGTGTCCAATTTTCATCTATAAAATGACAGGTTATCCCATAATAAGACTTATTTGAAACGGACGTCCAATCATCGATAGTGAAGGAAAATTTGGACTTGTTGTTTTGCAAAATTTTCATAACAGCTTTCTGTATACACGAGAAATGTGTTAAGACTTTCGACCTCATGGCGCTCCGTCTAGGTAAAACAGCCTTGCTATTCAGGTAGGCGAATAAAACTTGCGTGCGGTCGTCATCAAAGAAATTGAATGGCAAGTATTTGGCAGCTATCCATTCCACTAACATTTCTTCAAGTTTCTCTTGGGATAAGTCGCTTGAAGACTTTTTAGTCTAGAAATAATTAAAATAATCATAATGAAAACCTTAATCATGAAGCAATCAACTGCAATTTACTACTCAATCATACAATTCGGCTTTGGCACTATAGCGAATAATGATTTGAAAAATATAGGTACTCATGGAAAAAGTCTATATGAGGATATTTTATAAGTTCTAATAAAATTAATAATATTAGGGCCGACCTTTTCACTTCTGGTTAAATTTAACTGGCGGTTAAATACCTGGGTTACAATTGTCGCAACAATGAAAATCAACAAATTTAACTGCCGGATAAACTTAACTGGGAGATGAAAAGATCGGGCCTAAACTTTAGTACTAAATAGAAACAGTGAAAAAATGATGAATTGTTATTCAATATTTACATCGGCAGTAATTCACCAATTCACCAACACCTAATAAGTTAATAAAAATATTACCCACCTGAATCAGCCCTGACTCCACCATCAGTTTTTTTATGGATCTTTGCCGAGGATCTTTAATTTCACTCGGAAATATCTCGACGAATTGTTTGTTATGATGAGAGGCTAAGTACCTTTTAAGTCCAGTGTTGTTGGCATTTTTCATTTGGATTTTGGTTTTGCATAATTTACAAATTCCTATTTTGTCGTTCCCCTTAATTATTTCCACTTGGAAAAAATTTAGTATCAGCTTTGATGGTTCTGTATTTATATTTGGAGTCACGCCTCTTTGATCCTCGGAAAATCCTACTGCTGCGGAACTTTCAGAAACGTCGCTAACATCGATACATTCGTTTTTTGGTTCTTTAAGTATATCAAGATTTTGCTTTTTCATTCGCTTGGAATCACCGAGGGAATCGCTCTCGAGATCTTGGGATCTCTTCATCCTTAGTCGATTTTTTTCAACATCTTTTACACTAAGTTCTGTTGCGCGAATTTCACAGACTGCAGAGTTCTTACTTGTAAGAGATACTCGATTTGACTGATGATACGAAAATTTCGCTTAAATTGTAAGAAGACGATGGTGTTTTTGCAAATTTTTAAATTACGGGTATAAAAATCGGTCTAAACGCAAATTTTATTAGTGGAACCAGATGTATGGGTATTTCTTCATAATAGTTTTCTAGCAAGTGTCCCGATTTATTACTCCGGCAGGGCACCCAAGTAGCTCTGCTTTCACCGAGAAGTGAGAAAATCACATTGTTGTATTTTTATTTTTTTATTATTGATGGCAATTCAGGATGGGTCATCTCTTTTGGCGGCTAGAGTATAGGGTCGAATACCCAAGCATCTGGAAGTGATTAAGCCAGGCACAAAACTCCAGAACTTTCTACGCCTCGGGCAATTGACTAATAATGCTAAATTGCGATTTCAAGACTCTTGAAAATTTCTAGAGTATTGTAATCAAAACAAAATTCTACAGGCTGTTTGATAAAAACTCCAGAACGCCACAGTTTCTTTGGTTGTGATCCGATTTCAAAAACCCATTATTAAAAAATTACTTATTTTTCATGCACTACGGATAGAGCTTGTTACCAAATTTTTTCCACCAACTTCTTTTTTTAACATTGGTAAATTTAATTTTTCAAGAATAAAGTATGATTACTTCTAATTTAAAATTGAAGTATGTATTTTTCTCTTTACTATGGTATGTAGAAAATGGTCATTTTTTCAATGATTATCCAAGAAAACGCATAAAAAGTTTCGCCCGATTTGATTTAAATTTTAAAAAATGTCAGTTTCAGGAGTGCTTTGGATTCCAAAGCAAACGTGAAAATGACGTTTTTTGTTTAATCCGACCAAATCTGGCGAATCATTTTTTGCATTTTTCTGATGATTATCAAGAAAATTTTACTTTTTTATTGACCGATGGTATAGAAGAAAATATCTACTTCAACTTTGAATTGGAAATAATCGCGTTTTATTATTAAAAAAGTTAAATTCATCAATGTTAAAAAAAGAAGTTGAGGGAAAAAATTTGGTAACAAGTCCTATTCGTAGAGCATGAAAAATAAATCATATTTTGTTAATGGGTTTTTGAAATCGGATCACAACCAAAGAAACTGTGGCGTTTTGGAGTTTTTATCAAACAGCCTGTATATGGTTTTATTTTTCTGGAATTAGACTAGGGTAGATTGTATTGAAATCTCAAGAAAGGACAAGAATATCCCAAGTCTTGTCTTGATCAGTCTTGACGGCAACACTAGGATCCGCTGTGCTACCCATTGCTGTTTCCTCGTGGAGATTGCGGATGGCATCCAAACATGCCGCTCAATGGTCACCGTGAAGGACGTAACGCAAGGGTCACCCTGTGCAACTATTACGCTTATCGCTTGGCGTTTAGGGATGTATTGTTCCAGATCAATCGGTACGGGGGTAAGTTGACGCAACAGTATATTGTAGACGCATAGATCAAAGTGCAAGACAACAATTTGACATATTTGCGTCACAATTAGAATCGTGTTAGGGCGTAAGAATACGTAGGTCTGGCAGATTACTTGCACAATGTGGCAGAACAACGTGACATTCCGCTAGGGAGGAGGGTAATTTTATCGTCGACTTTCCAAGACAGTCCTAGACAAAAACAGTAACGTTTTCAAGATGCAATCCAAATCGTTTCGGTACACGGTCCGCCGACGCTCTTCTAGACAATGACCTGCAATCCGAAATGGCCGGAGATCGTCCGCCGGAGATCGTCCAAAAGATTCCAAACGATCTGGCCAACAACCATCCGATGTTGGTGGCTCGCATTTTTGAACTGAAACTGAACGAATTTGTCAAGGACATTAGGGAAAGGCATCTGTTTGGTATCGTAGATGCGCAAGAGCACGTGATCGAATTTCAAAAGCGAGTATTACCGCACTCGCACATCTTGACCATAATGCGCCCGCAGGACCGTATCCATGATGCATCGATGATCGATCATTTAGTTTCGGCGGAAACTCCCGATTTCATGAACGAAACACTTTTGTACGAGCTGGTACGAACGCACATGGTTCACGGTACTTGCGGCGATTTGAATCCGAATTCACCGTGCATGGCGAACGGTGAGTGCACCAAAAGTTTTCCGAAACCGTCGACAATGCTTGGATTGTCCCGTACAATCCATACTCATTGTTCAAGTACAGATCTCACATCAATTCAGAGATTTGTGTGGGAACCGGTTGCGTCAATTATCTGTACAAGTACATTTTCAAAAATGACGATCACGCGCGAATGCGTGTCAACGCCGATGTGGAACGACGCCGTGACGACGGTGCACTAGATCACAACGAGATCGAAATGTTTGTGACCAGCAGATATATGACACCACCGGAGGCCGCATGGCGACTCACGAAAGCGCCTATACCGTCTACGGACTAAAAGTGCGCTTGCCCGGAAGGCAAATGGTTCGATTCGTGGAAGGTATGGAAGCGGAAGCGTTCGATGCTGCCGACCGACAAAACTCCGAATTGACGGCATGGTTTCTGTTGAATCAGATCGACGTGCGCGCTCGACAATTTTTGTACGAGCAAATTCCGCATCAATACGTTTGGAATTCGAGCGACTCGATCTGGACGCGCCGACGACGACGATTCGATAACGTGATTGCGAGAATGTACAACATCAGCATTCGGTACAGGGAATTGTACTTTTTGCGACTGTTGTTGTTGCACGTCAGAGGTCGGAACGTGTTTCGAAGACGTTCGAAACGTGAACGGAGTTCTGTGTCCAACATTCGAAGAAGCGTGCAGAACGCGAGGTTTGTTGGCGGATGACGTCGAGTGGATTCGCAGCTTGTAAAAGGCTGCGCGAATGCAAATGCCCACCCAGATGATCAAAATGTTTGCGTACATTTTGGTTTTCGGGGAAGTCGCGAATGCCCGTGCTTTGTGGGATCGATTTCACGAATCGTTCACGGAAGGCTATCGACGTCACGGCGATGATGAGCACGTTGCCGTACAAAAGGTCCTTCGCAAGGAGCAATTCATCTTGCGATTGAACGGATCGAGATTGTCCGTTTTCGGCATTCCCGAACCGGAACATTTCGACGTTGCCGACGATGACGAGGAGAATCGACGTTCGATTTTCCATCATTACGACAACGAACGTGCAGAGGCCGAAAACATGATTGCGAATTTGAACGACGGCGAAAGGCGCGTGTTCGATGCGGTCATGAATGCGATCGGAAATGACCAGGAACCCGACAGATTGTTCTTCATGAGCGGTCCGGGCGGTTCCGGGAAGACGCACGTCTACAACACCATCATCGGAATGTTGCGTGCAAACGATGTGCCCCTTGTGAGCGTCGCTTGGACCGGTCTGGCCGCCTTGCTGCTGATCGAAGGAAAGACGTGTAGCGTGTGGATTTCCTCACGATACGTTTTTGTCACTCCCTTCGTCTCATCTTCCCTGTGCTGGGTCGGGGTGAGAATAATCCAGAGGTGTAGTTCTGCCTGAAGTAGAAGTCCTCTAAAAGAACCTGTGTTGTCCTCTTCATGTCGTTATGCCAATCGTCTGTGTCTTATTGTGGCTAAAGCTTCGGATCCGGGGCGATCCAGACGCCAGCTTTTAACGCCTCTTGGTGATGACACTGTCGAGGCGGAACAGTCGAACCATTTTAATGCCAACCCAATATTTAAACATCACTCACTCTCCATCTGTCAAATTCATCTGATTACCATATCGACTACAAGATTGGTTTCTTCTGCATTGTCTTATCTTTACATCTGAATTCGACCTGGTGTTGGCACCTGGTGCGCTTAGCTTCAATCACCGAGCTGTGCTCCTAAAGCCTAAGCTAACTGTGGAGACGAGGTGGTTCGTCAATTACATAAACAAATTAAACAAGAGAGTTTTATTCGGGTGGTGGCAAATGGGCGCCACCTACTTTTATTTAGAAAAAAGCAGAAAAAAGTTGGTTTCTAAATTACAGGAGGAAAAGTGAGGTTGGGAAACCCCCAACGCAAAAAGGAAAGTTACAACAAAGTTAAATTCAAAGATACCGAATAATTGAAATTTAGCAAATAAGACGAAGCGAACAAAAATGCGTACGATCGAGTACAAGTAACGCGACAGAGGTAATTTTACAAGGTAGCGACTTACAAACTAACGATCTTACAAGTCGAGGTGGTCCACGAAGGTGACGACGACGATCGGGTACGACTACGAATAGAACGAAAGCTGGTGCAGTACGAGCGACGATTCCTAGGCCCGCGACGCACAGTGGTATCTTTCAAGCATTTAGACGGCCAAAAATATCTGCGATGTTTTTTATGTGATATTCTATTGAATTAGTAGTAAAATGCTCAGAAAACCAAAATAATAATAATAATAATCATAATACTAATGATAACAATAATAGTATTTGTAATCACATTTTGAGATATCAAAGTAAAACAAGATTATTCTATAACAATCAATGACGGTTATGTGGGAGTATTCCGTGAAACCAGAAAAGTACATCAGTAATAATCTCGGTATCAATTTTAAATTAATCTTTATTCCGACATTTCATCAGAATCATCGAAAGAACTTGCTGTCACTAATATAGTTTGATTGCTACTCGAGGGAATGTTCTCTTTATCAACAGAAGACTCAATAACTGGAGATTTCAAGAGTTGTATCACTTCGTGGGAGAGACTACCTAGTGAAGGATTTTATAAATATTACAATAGTGGCCAAAAAAACACCAGTGATCACATTACCGAACTTTTTCTTTGGAAGTGGTCTCAGACTAGTGATATAAGGATCAGACGAAATTATCAACATATGGAAGATGTCAGTATTTGTGTCAAGACGTGATGTTTTTCTTGCATGCCTCTTTCTAAAATTTCTGTAGTCCTTATTTCGCGCTTCTTGAGCTTCCTCCGAAAACTGTCCAATTGGAAGAATCATAGCTTTCAGTACCTTAGACCCATGAAGCAATATTTTGTGAATGCTGGCAGGCATATAATACCATTTGTAGAGTTTCAAGTACAAATTAGCCGTATCACTAGCGAATGTTTCAAATTTTGTTGAATCAATATCGTATCCACTAGATAATGCATGTAGAATAATCGAAAATCGTCCAATTAGTTCTAGATCTATGCCAGTTATCTCGGCTGATTTAGCTGAATTTTTGAAGAATCTCCTGGCCGTGTTGCCATCATTACTGTTACCGCTACCTTGCTTCGGTTGGTCGATAATCAAACCCATTTCATTGCGGAAGCGATCGGTTATCATTTTCTTCCGAGCAGTAAAACTCAGTTTCGCATCTGATCCTCTTACCTGCCAAGTCTTGATGTCTAGTCTGTAGCTAATATGTATCAAACATTCAAAACATCTAAAGAGAACCACAAAAGGATTTAGGATTGGAGACGGAATTGTATAGGTGAATACCCACCTGATCCAAGCATGTAAAGTAGACAATCCATAATTGAGTGTTAATGGGTCCATAGTCAATTCTTTTCGTTTTATGATATCTAAGTTGTTCATTTCTTTTGGAGATGCGCCACAAATATAACATAATGCTGATGATGTTGAAGTGATGGAGTTGCACACTTTGCCATCGACCATGGTCAGTATCAACTTATGTTTAATTTTTAAATTGTGATTACCAATAATCACTGTAGTTGGGATTAAATTTTCAATTTGTGATTCCATTCGTTTTACTTCCATCTTGGTAACTGCAGCAGTCTCTTTCATAAATTTAAATTTGATCGGTCGACAATATCTCACAGAGGACGGTCTTGGATTTTGCCATACAAGGTGTCTCGTAAATGTGTGTACAAAAAGCTACCACATACTCCGGAGGTCAAAATAGGTTGATTTGACCCAACTTACCTCTATACAAAGTCGCTTCGTTAAGCCGCTGGAGAATGTTAAAGTTCAGATTTGAAAATGTTATTTTTCAATTATCAAAAGAACGGCTGCATGGAATGCGATTAAATTTGTTATGTGTTCATGTGATCATTGATCACTGTTTTTGGCATACCTTTTTTCGTAATTCATGTTGTGTAAGTGGTCCAAACATGGCCATCCACTTACAAAACGGACCAAATCTTTTTATCTGATCATGTCAGGAACTTGTGTATTTTTTTCCAATAAGAAACAACTGTTACTGTCTTTTTAAGTCTCTTGCTAAATTTCGGCAGGAGCCATAGATTACGAGCAAAAAATTTATCAAAAATTGGTTATTTTCAAAATTATCTACAGAACTTAGAAAGCTCTGCTTGAGAGCGGGTCATTGTGCTGGTCATCTCATTGACAAATACCAGTGACAATTGAAATTTTTTGATGTAATACGCGAAATCCCAGTTAAATGATACAAGAAAATCAAACTTTAATAATCAATTAATGTAAAGAATTAGTTACAAGAACTGTTCAAAGTGTCCGCCGTTTTCTCTCAAACACAAATTTAATCGGCGTAAGAAATTAAAGTTCACTCTTCGCAACATTTCTTCATCACCTTTCAATCGGTTTGCTTCTCTTTGTATGCGTCTTAATAATTCCTCTTCAGAATCAACTTCTGTAGCATACACTGAGTTCTTTAGGGTGCCCCATAAGAAAAAATCACAAGGTGTTAAGTCAGGAGATCGCGGCGGCCACTTTATTGGAGCATCATTACCTCGTCACTAAATAGAATTTTTTTGGCAAAATTAACGTCGATTGCTCTTTTCCGTTGAATCACCCGGCAAAAGTGAGAGCGACTTTCCACATCCAACGGCAACAAGTTTTGAACTGATCGGATATGGTAAGGATGGAGTTGCTGTCGCCGTAGAAGTCGATGCGTGCTGTCTTTTGACACTCCAAACTGCAAACCCAATCGTCTCGTACTAGCTCTTGGATTTTCGGCTACTTCATCTAAAATTTGTTCCTCAAGCTCTGGCGTAATAATTCTCGCCGGACGACCATTTCCGGTAATTTTGGGGGCAAAGGTACCAAATTCTCGGAGACGTCTTTCTATCTTTGCAAACGTTTGGTGGTTTGGAATGCGACGATTAGGAAAACGTTCTCGGTATGTACGAACACTAGCGCGGCAGTTTCCATCACATGATCCCAATACCATTATCATATCCGTCTGTTCAGAGTTACTGTATGCCATAATAATTTGTAGAAGTTATAAATGAAATCGGTAACAAAATAAAAGTAAAGTAAAGTTGGGTTTCCAAAGAGAGTAATTCTGATCTTAGATGATGTTAAGAAAGTCGTTTTATCAAAAAATTTCAATTGTCACTGGTGTTCGTCAATGAGATGATCAGCACAATGACCCGCTCTCAAGCAGAGCTTTCTAAGTTCTGTAGATAATTTTGAAAATAACCAATTTTTAATAAATTTTTTGCTCGTAATCTATGGCTCCTGCCGAAATTTAGCAAGAGACTTAAAAAGACAGTAACAGTTGTTTCTTATTGGAAAAAAATACACAAGTTCCTGACATGATCAGATAAAAAGATTTGGTCCGTTTTGTAAGTGGATGGCCATGTTTGGACCACTTACACAACATGAATTACGATAAAAGGTATGCCAAAAACAGTGATCAATGATCACATGAACACATAACAAATTTAATCGCATTCCATGCAGCCGTTCTTTTGATAATTGAAAAATAACATTTTCAAATCTGAACTTTAACATTCTCCAGCGGCTTAACGAAGCGACTTTGTATAGAGGTAAGTTGGGTCAAATCAACCTATTTTGACCTCCGGAGTATGTGGTAGCTTTTTGTACACACATTTACGAGACACCTTGTATAATGATTTTTTCTTTTGTCTGTTGGTGTAAGCCATACAATTGCAAGGGTACCATCGAAATCATGAAAAGATCGGCATCCGTAACAACATCCACATCAGAAGAAATTTTTTGTTTGTAAATGCTTTGGCCAGAACTGCCGTCTAGCCCCCATTTAAAAATAAATTCAATAGTATCCATTAAAATGAAAGGCAAAGAGTGTTCCAAAACTGTATACTGAACTTTCATCAAACGTTGTATAGTTAAATCGAGTAATTGTTGTAGTTCCACTTCAACACAGTAGTCACTAATAGTGACTGATTCTGTTTTTGGGTAACAATCGTTTTTAGCTTTCAACACTTTTTTATAAGTGGGATAGATTTGGGCATTTCTGCGTATGGACGAATATTGTTGTTTCGTAAGATCGGTTTCCATATAAAAAGCTAGAGCCTCATCCGGAGAAAAAGGAATTGGATCATTTCGTTTGTATTCTTTGTAAGCTGTTTTGATTTTTGTAGCTCGCTTTGGAGAAGTTTCCGTAATTTCTTTAATTATATCGGCAGCATTTCTATTTCCAGAAGCTCTCAAGCTCCTACGAGTTGCATATGCTAATTATTCTAGACTCCTATTTTGATGCAACCACTGTGATTTCCGTCTTTTACTTCTATCTGATGAATCCGCAAAATTTACGGGTGGACGTCCACGTATGTTGTTTTCATCTAGAGAAGTCTCAGTATTTCCGATTGGGGAGAAATTGACCTTTTCTTGAAGCCAGTCATGATTTTTCTCTCTAAATTTTTTTATATTACGTTGCGAATTTGCTCATCTTCTTTTAAGCGATAGAGTGAAGTTCATCAAGTCTTTTGCATTTTTTTTTAATTTAAAGCCTAATTTACTTGTTAGGTATTGCGATAAACATTCTCTCGAGTGTACACTTGTTGGCTGTAGTGGTCCTTTTTGCCGTAAAACATCAAAAAGTTCCAAATTGGATAAATAATGTCTGCCCAAAAATTTAAATGAAACGCATCAATGCGAGCAGATGCACATAAATGAAGTTTCAATGCACAGATAATTGTCCCACTAATAGGGTCAAGTATGTTAAGCTGTCGTAATTTTGCGTATTTTTTCAAAATTTTACTCGAAACAAGACATAATAAATGTAAAATTCGAATCATGCTCAATAGTAATAGATATAAGCGATAAAAAGCGATAATTTCTTGAATTTATCGGTGAACGTACCTTCGTTATGATGTTCCATTCTGTATTTGAACTTGAAATCGAATTGAAAACCTTCTAAATATCAAATTCGTTCATTAGACTCAATCCAGAACCTCACATTTGAATAATAAGAAATTTCAGAATAGTCGTATTCGAGGTAACGGAAAAAATGACAGGCGGGTTACCAAGAACGTCAGAAGTATTAGAAAAATGTCAATTGTTTTAAACAAAGTGTATTCAGGTCGTAAAACAATGTTTGCCGATTTCTCTACTAGTGGATTTTTGGCCGCATAAATGCTTAAAAAATACCAGTGTGCGACGGGCTAAACGACTAGGAGACGATGGATTAATTCTAGCGACTAGCAACTAGCATCAGGACTAGCACTAGGACCCTTGGGAGGAAGACACGAAATAAGCAAAAGAAAGTCGACTACGAAAAGAAACGCTTACCTTATCGAAAGGGTGCGAACGAGGACCGACCACGTGGCAAAGTTCCTTCAAATCCCCATTTAAGGGTGCAAGGGTACTCCCGAAATTCGAAACGAGTGGAGTACCCGTCGCGATGAATGAGTTTAAAACAAATCCCCTCGAAGGGGTAAGACTTTCGATGTCTTCTACATTTTTAAATCACTCAGAACTTGCCAGAGGTGGTTACTGGTCCATGGTCAGGACGAAAGAGAGCCTGACCGAGTCCAGAAACGCAAGAGCGGCTGGTAACGAAAAACTACGAAAAAAAGAGTACCGATTTGAAATTCCCGCCCAAGGTCGCTAAGTGAAGTCACCTGTCATTGTCTGTCAATCACCCGAATGTAAACAACAATTTGGAAAAGTGAACAACGAATAATTAATGAAGCGATACGAATTCTACTAATTATCTATACGAATTTTAGGCAAGACAACGAACTAAACCAGACAATAACAAGGTGACCCAGCGAAACACACCGAAACAAAGATTGAAGCTAACGAAGGAAGTACCCCGAGGTACACGAAGGGCCGCACGGGGCGAGTACCCCGAGGCATATGCTCCCAGGACAGACTGGCGAACGAAGAAAACGAAGGAACATAATAGAAAAGACGATACGAAGGAACATGAGCACTAAACAACGCCGTGGGTTGCTCACACCACGACGAGGCGAACGGTGTTGTGGGGCCCCAAGGTGGTTCACCGAGTACCACCTTGAGAGTTCGGTCGACGCTCAATTCGGGCCCAAACAACCCTCCTATCATTGCGATGTAATTTGGGACAAAACAATGAACGAAGGAGACGAAAATCTAAATCGTAACAATTCTTATGCCAAACAGTTGAATAATTTACCCTGATTAATTTTATAAAACTTTACCATTATCATTATAACTTTCGCTTTCGGGTGGAGATTGCGATTTCCCTATCAAGTATCAGCTGTACAATTTATTCGGCCGCTTATCTGCTGTGTTTTTGCGTGGTGAAGTCCAGTGGTTATCTTGCTCCTTGCGATAGCCGTCCCTCATCGAACCGAAGGAATTAGGGGTGATCATCAGTACCTACAAAAATGAAACGTACGCGACTTGTCTAGAAATGGAGGCGGATTTACAGAGTAGGCTGGTGGTCGCTGATACAGCCGCGGAGCAAACTTTGAATACTTCGATGAATCCTATTATTGATATACCGGCGCAAACCATTACATACGCACCGCGTAATATTCCTATAGCTAAATGGGGAGTTAGCTTTAGTGGGCAATCGGGCGATTTGTTTCCGTTTCTGGAGCGCGTCGCCGAACTTGCTGCAGCTCGCGATGTTTCCGAAAGGGAACTATTTTCCTGTGCGGTGGAACTATTTTCTGGCGATGCCTTTGCATGGTATCGAACCAATAAGGCCTTTGCTACCGATTGGGAATCACTGTTGGTTCTTCTTAAGAGAGACTTTCTCTCTCCACATATTGAGGAAGAAATTTGGGACAATATCAAGTCTCGGAAGCAAAAACGGCACGAACCGATCGCGATTTTTATTTCCCAAATGGAGAACCTTTTTGGTAGAGTCCCGCGTGTCGTCAGCGAATCTACAAGAATACGGTACATCAGGCGCAATATACTTCCCAAATACGTGCAACAGCTTGCCTTGCGTGAGATAAATACTATCGCGGAATTGTCGCAGCTTTGTAGGAAACTAGAAGACGTTCATTACGTAAAAGTCAAACCTACTGTCCCCTCCCCTGCCATCCGCGTCTTCACGACCCGATAACAAAGATAAGCGAAACGGGAACAGGTCGCGCGGCGGTTGGTACAGAGACGATAGACGGGGCAACAATAATCGCGGTCGTCGATCTGACGGAAGTACGTCGTCTAATAAAACAGTTACTTGTTGGAATTGCGAGTTGGCGAATCACACTCACCAGGATTGTCGCTCTGAGCGCAGGACCTCTTGTTATCGCTGTGGCAAGCGGGAGGTGAAGTTTCCGGACTGCCCGGAATGTTAAAAAAACTCTTAAGGGGGGTGCGGTCGTCAGTAGTAGGAAGTTGCCGGTTCTGGGCCCTCCTTCCCCCACCCGGTCGCCTCGTATTCCCGCGAAAGCTGTGACGCGAGGCTGCCAGAAATGCGCGCGCGCGCGCGTTGTTGTGGCATGGCCCGGGGCCAGGTACCAGGTACCCCCGTACGGGGCACCTGGTGGGTTGCACCCTCATTTGGAAAATAAGTAGGCAAACAGAAACCCAAGAACGACCATAGTGGATGACTTGAATAAAAATCATTGATACTGATGGATGAGAAAATATAATAAACCCATGTTGATGTACAGATATCATGGTTAAAATCACTAATAAAATGAAACAAGAATTTGATTTATTATTTCTCATTTATTTTCACCTTCATTGACATACCAGTTATTTGTAATTTTCTTAGTAGTTCTTTAAGTTTTTCTAAAAGACTAATATTAGGACAATTGATGTCAAATAATGATAGTTTTCTTTCTTTAACTTCAGATAGTTTCTGTTTAAATTCATCATAAACATAAAACTGGTCCTTGTTGAAGAAGTATAGTTTTCCATTAGTATATCGGAAGCTGCCTCGTATGTTTGAGGGTATTCCAGGATAAAGTTCCTGTAATGAACCATATTTTACTGTTTGATGTGTCGACATATTTATCACCGTCATATATGATCATCATTTGTCCCATATATGTATTGAACGCAGCGTTAATTTTACTTTTTATATTTCAGTTATATGATACACTCCACTTATTTTTTTCGGATAACTGTATATTAATTTCATTTCAGGAAATTTAATCTGATATACTACATTATCTATCAAAATTGCAATTTCCCTATCAGGTTTGACATGATAAACGGCTTGGATCTGGAGGTATAAAGCTCAAAAAATCTCGAATCAATACTGGCTTCTTATAAGTTAAATGGTTCAAATTAATCAACCAGACCCACTCTTTGTGAAATAAATATAAGTTATTGTTTATAATACAGTATGCAGATATTTCATGTTGTACACTACATAAATCAGGAATTTTAGAATTATTCAAAGATCCTGAATTAGGAGTTACTAATTCTTCTTCACTTGGAACTGAGATAGGAGTGGTTGTTACTCTTGTTGTAACCAATCTAGTTGAAATTGACCATTTATTTGTAGGTATTGTAGGTTTTGTTACTGATGGAGTTGATTGTTGAGTTTTTATCCCATTAAGATCCTGAATTGCCCAGATATCATCTTGATGTAACTTCGTACTCAATTTGGTTATATTCTGATTCATATAAGCATACATTAATGCATTGGTTTCTCTAAAATGCCCCAAACTCAAAGTATGACCTATTTCATGTAATATGGTCCATAAAAATTGCATTGTAGCCTGATCATTATTATTCTTTTTGAAGCTCCAATTCTCATTAATATCAAAATGTATTTCTGCAATATTATCTCCATTCACAACTGGAAGATCCGCATGAGCCAGAACTCCACCAGAACCATAAAATTCTGTGCAGGGTCTTCTTTTTATATAATAATCATGCTTCCTACTTGTGAATGTAATGAAAATATTGGAACGCGGATTGCGCGGTGTTTCTATGAATTCCAAATTAGCATACTGAGCCCAAATATTAAAAGCTTCGCGTATCACATCTATTGCATTCTTATCCGACATATACGCTCTCCACGTAATTTTTGTATGCAACCATTTGAGATTCTGATCGATTGAAAAATCAGGAGGTCCATCCCTTAATCCACATCGCGGTGATTCGATGAGCCTCAAAGTTTCTTCATTTATTGTAGATGTTGCTGGAAGACCATAAAATTCTTGAAATTCGAATAAGGCAGTTTTATATCGTTCCTCATCGTAACTGAGTGTTAAATCAGTATTATCAGGTGGAGGTAAATAACCAAATTTAGTTAAATAAGTAACCACGTCACTGTCATTTAAATGTTTGATGGGTGTACTATTTGCAATTTGTAGAGTTAAATGAATAATTGATTTTACTACGAAGAGGGACACACTACCACTGACTTCAACCATCATTAATATAATGAATAAGTTTGGAAGTTTTCAGTTATTTATACGTGTATGTGAGTAGTGGTGGGATGAAAAAATATGAAAACAAAATTTCGTAAAATATTCATTTTATTCAAACAAGATCAGATTGCTTAATCCAACTATTATGAGAATTATCAAATCCTAACTACTTGACGTATGTTATATCGTATCACCCTTTTGGCGTATTATCTTCTCCACTAAATAAACATCTCTTTGATTTGATTTCTGTAATTCTTGTTCATAGAAGCATTCTCTTATTGGTTGACCACGAAATTTTCAAAATTTCTGTTGTCCAGTTGGGAGTATATCCTTTACTAAATACATGCTTATATTTACTAACTCTAACTAAATCCCCCACACTAAATCTAGACAAAGGTTTAGTTTTTAAATGATTGTAAACAGAATTTAAAATAGGATTTTCATTGAATCGATTTACTTCAATAGGTTTCATCCCAATTGTGCGATGCACTGTATTATAATATCCTTTAACTATTCCATCTAGCAAATCTTTCCACTTATATGTATCATGTAATGAAATTTTTTTATAGATTTTTTCTTTCAATGTCCTCATTACTCGTTCTACAATACTAGCTTTTTTTACACTAAATGAATTATAATGATTAATGTTATATTTTATCATGAGAGTATTGAATGACTTATTGAAAAATTCGCGTCCTTGATCGGTTTGAAGATTTTTCGGGGAATGGTGTGGTGAGTGAATATTTTCAAGAATATATTTCATCGCAGCAGTTATTTCTGATGATTTCTTCGATTTCGTTGGTTTAGCCCATACATATTTGAAGAAACAGTTGATCACAACGAGGACATATTTATATCCATTATTCTGTTTAACATAATCATTGAATTCGAACAAGTCGACTTGCCATAAATCATCTGAACCCTTGATAATCGTTTGTCTTCTTGGAAAGTTTTTTCTTGAATTTTTATAAATCTCATTCACTATTTATTCTTTTTGTGGATTCAATTTGTTATTTTTTCCTTTTTTTTTCTTTGACATCATGTGGGTTGGATACTGGTTGGAGGTTGATACGTTTGCGTTTGGCAGGCTGCTGTACGGCTGATGAGACTGCTGAGGGTGTCGGTATCGGTACATTCAGCGGCTGTTGTAGAATTACTGAGGGTTCTTGGTTTAAATCTAAATTATTCATTCGCTGTTCCAATAATATAATTCTTTCTTCATTTTCCTTGAAAACTCTCCCCCACTCCTCATGCATTTCATTGAAATTTATAGCAGAATTCTGCTCATAATAAATTTTACTCCAATGTTTATCTAAATTACCGCCATATTTTTTAAGTTTATCGTCGAATTTCATTTCTAACACCTTCGCGAAATTATGAATAGTTTTATCAATAGCTTGATCGACGTAGACTTCATTGGCGCAATCACTATCATTTTCTGGTAATTTAATATCAACCACTTTTTTATTCTCAATATCAAAATCTCCACTACTAGTCCGCGAAATCCTATTCAATAAAAGCGTATTCAGAATTGACTTGGATGGTTTGCCTTCTGAGCTAGCTCGTCCAAACTTATCAATCATCTTGATGGATTATAGGTACACTAAACTCAATAATTCAAGGGACACATCGAGTATGTGCGCCGAATGTAGGCAACTAATTATACGCAAAATTTTTGTGCTGCGTAAACTAGCAAGCGAACAAAGCCGCCTAGAAATGTCCTGACCACTCAAAATTTTATGTCAAAATATCCATTTGAATTTGTGGTCTAAAATGTGTTGTTTTGCAAGTATTTTATGAAGAAGACTTTTTTTTTGTGATTCAAGTGCTAATAAGTGTACCGAAGGTTGAGGGATCCAAGGAATCCTATACTGTACGAGTATCTTTACGAATTACGATTATCGAGAAATTTCACACTCTTTTTTATTAAAAAGGTACAAACTGTTGGCTATGGGTGGCACCAAACTGTGATTTTATGGAAATTTAGTGATTTCAAAAGATGCATTAGGCCCCGCAGCCACGGCCGTAGCAGAACAAGTTGTGGAAGATTTTTAACTCATATGAAAATATAGATTTTTCGAGAACGAAGTGCTCTTTATTTGTCTGATGTTGAGTAACAAATAAGTAGGGATTCGATTCATATCGCCTTCTTGTCCATGAAGGTCGAATCTTTATGGTCGAATCTAATAGCAGTTTCATGATCTAAAATGATTTTTTTCTCGCTTTCCAAAAGACAAGAGTAGTCGGTTTAATTTAAATAATTTGCTTTATTTTAAATAAGAAAATACGATTCCACTTGCGCAACTTTGGTGGGCCGGCTTCCGTCTCGCTGAGATGTTAAAAAAGGAAGATAGGACGAAAACATATTTAATTTCTGGGTAATCTCAAACCTCGCAGAGTATACGTATGTTTTTGGATAGCTCAACCTTCGAGGCACTGATTCAACACTCAAATCACTAAAATTTACACTCTTGTTCATAAATACTTGTAAAATAACACATTTTCGGACACAAATTCAAATAAAGAGATCGATTTTTCATTTTGACAAAATAATGTATTTAGTGGTCAGCACATATCTAGGCAACTGTGACAAAACCCGTTTACGCCAGTACTAAACTTTCATGTATATTTGGTTGCCTACTTTCGGCGCACATACTCGAGGTGTCCCTCAAATTATTGAGTTTAGTGTACTCAACTGACGCTTTCAACACTTTTCATTTGTTTATATAGACAATTTTATCTGAAGAGAGGCGATTTATTGTGTGACTTGTGTGATGCAATATTTTTTATATCAAACTCACACTGACACAACTCATCGATACGGGTAATAGAGAAACATAAGTTGTAAGATGTTATTTATAATTTTAAAACATGTAATGTACAGTAAATTATTCTAGCGAATATCGATAGTTAGGCCACTAAGCGATGATAACTGAACTAATCTATCATATACAATAATACAATATGCTCGAGTATTTTTAGAGAAGTTATTATGACATTCTATTTCTATCTAACATCAACAGTACCTGATTTAATCGCTTCATCTTGGTAGTTACAGTCAATAACAAATACAGCGAAATCTTTGAATGTTTTGTAGTCAATCATAGGTTCCGAATAAGGGCGATTACAATTTTTTTTCTAGAAATCAATGTATGATTGATATGCTTCAGTATATTGGCCAGTTGTAGAATCCAAGTGCATGTTTTCATATGGATATCTTACAGAATTTAACCATAGACTTATGTTTCTTAAATTAAAATTATCGAACTTGGACGCCGATTTACCGAGAGCATCTTTTCGATTTTCATGGAAACCAACAATTATGAATCGAGGTCTTTCTAAATTTGTAGCCGTTTTAACTTTCCAAATTTCCTTATTAGTATTTTTAATTTCCGGTAATTCATGTATTTCCCACTGCCTAAATGGTATCATGATTTTCTCATCTTTTTTCATTATGTTAAGCATATGAAGGAATAATTTCGGATTAGGTTGAACATGAAGAACTTTCATCATAACATTTTCAATTGTTAAAATAACATCAGTAACGTCTCCAGCCGTTCGAATAGCATTGAAATCCGTTCTAGCTCTAACTAGTCGAAACTTGTGTTTTCCACTTAAAACGCGTCGATAATCATAAAATATACCAAATATAGTTGATAATGGAATGTGAAACCTAAATTTATTACTAGGCTCATCATATATTTTAGACTTATCTTCGTTTAAGGAATCCGACCAGCCAGCTGTTTCAAGTGCTCTTAGTTCATTGGGAGTGTAAGTTAAATATCCTTTAATTGCACTGATTATACCTGGATCCCGTACTTTTTCTATTTCTCTTCCATTCAGTTCATAAGATATAGATTCAAATAAATGAAGCGCTGCATTATTTATTAGATAAGCTTCTCCATTCATGTTAGGTTTATAATTAAATTTCCCTTCAATCATCAGGAAGGACTCATGAAATGCGATGAACAAATCCTGTTGGTTGATTGCGAATCCAATTTCATCATTGTTCTGGAAAGATCTTGATAGTGGATGATATGTATGTAATGTTTGGCTCACTATATCATCATTATATGCAGGATTTTCGAATATTTGCAGTTTTACGTTTGACATGATAACCTAGAGACTTCAACAGTCGCACACTTGCAGCCGATAGCGTCAATCGCTAACCTCTAACTGAAGAGTTTGAACATTTCGTATTGTTTTTATAATCTTTTCGAGAATAGGCTGAATTCGAAGCCTCAAACACTAATCCCATCTTTTTTAATTTCCAATTGAACAGTTAGTTCTTCACCTCGGAAATTTATAGGGTTCGAATTTTGATCTACTATGTCAATTGTTATATATGAGATATTATGTTTATTGATGGGTAGATAGATATGATTACGCGGAATAAAATTTATTCACTCCTTCAATATTTGGAATGCTGTTATATGTATTGAAACTAATAAGCGCTAATGAATATGTATATCTGGGATTCAAATCAATCGGAGGATAAAAATCTGCTGTTAGATGAGAAGATCGACGAGTTAGCGTCACTGTCAATGACATTGTAATACTAAAACAATTTTATTATGCATCAGTTCTTTATTAGAAATAATAAACATAAATGACCGCAATAAAATGTATCAAATTGCTGATAGCGATTATAGTATTATAATTATAGTATGGTTTTTAAAATATTGTTTAAGTTCCGGTGAAGGCCGAAGGTCACCAAAACTATCAAAGTATTGAACGACGCTACCCAATTTCTTATATGCAGTCCAGTGCGAGCCTGATTATTTCTGTCAGACTTACTCACGTATCCCCAAACAATTGATCCGTGATAATGCTAATACTATACTATTTTGTATTTCGACAAGATAATACATACAAATCTTAAACATGTATATGAAAATCATGTGGGGGGGTGATATGACATTTGATTTGTTCAAATATCTATGTGCTGATTGTTGGAATGATAACTTTGGTTTCATAACAATTTGTTAAGATTTTCCGCTTAAGAAAGGACGTTTTCGTAAGGATTTGACACCTACATACTTATGTAAAGTCAGGTGACCAATGACAATGGATAAATAACAATTTTTCAACAAGAAGTGATCCAGTCGGGGTTTATTATCCAATTGGCGGTGATTGATCTAAATAGTCGAATTGTTCAAGTGTCAGATGAAGTTCGACGGAAATTTCGTCAACTCAAAATGGGTGAATCAGCGGAAAATGAAGCTTTAGATAAAAAATTTTCCCCAGTAACTCGACCTCTCAAAGAGATCTGTACGAATATTTCAGAACAAAAACAGAATCTTCCACCAAATCTCACACCAAAAAGACAAAATATAACTCCTCCGAAAAGTGTAAAACGGCAGCTTCAGTTTTCTAATAAGCTGTATGGGCGTAAACATGAACCTGTCTCACCATCAAGCAGTTCCCCAGAACTGGAAGAGAACCTGAGTTTTCCAACAAGTGGATTAGAAAAAACATTGAATCCGCACCATCAACTGGCGATGGTGATATTGAAGATACCGTGGAGAGTAATTCTCCATCTCCATTACCAGAAGATGTGAAACACGATGAAGTTTCTTCAGACTATTTGGAACAATTTTCTGATCTAGCAAAAGATTATGCCAAAATTGTACACAATCCATCAAAAATCAAGCTTTTAGATAATCAAATTAAGTTTGATAAAATTACGGATCAGTTTCTACTTGGAAAAAGCGAAATTAAACTACAAAGTAATGGGGATATGATGATCCAAAATAATAATTTTACTGGTACACCTGGATTATATGAGCTGGTCTTCCTGAAAGACCCTCATCCTCAAAAATATACTAATGAAGATCTGGAAAATTATAAGGATATATTAATTTCAACGAGTGCATATAATAGAGATAATGATCCGAGCAAACAACTCAAGGGAAGTACTTCTTACAAGTATAATAATGTTGTAAAACCTCTTATAAATGGCATGATAGTCAGACCGCGTACTTTATCTCTACCGACGTCAACATCTGGGAGAATTTTGAAAAAAACAAAACCTTATTATGGTGAGAATTTGAAATTACCTACACAGTCATATACGAAAAAACTCAAAATAGTTCAAAGAAATAGTCAAACTGATTTAATATATTGGGATGATATCAATGAAATTATTGATAGATTAGGATTACTCCATGCTTCTGTGAACGCGGGAAATTTATATCATAATAATGAAATACTATCAATAGAAGAGGAACTACGAGAGGTGGGGATAATATAGAAAAGAATAAATTACGGAAAATGGAACTTCTTAATTCAGTTTGAAGTCAAAACTGTTGCAAGAGTGACGCTTCGTTTTATTGTACAGAATGAAACTGTCATCAATAATATTCGCTATTCGACTAAACTGGAAATATTGAAGTTACCCCCAAGCGTAATAAGGAACTTCTTCGAGAAACTACCCGTTTATTATCAAAATGATCAGGTTATTTTAAATAGAATAACGGAGCGATCCTGTGAACATAGTGTAGCAGCCAACAATGACGGTAATACATCGCAGAAGGAGAATTACTGTTAATCATTTGCGACTATTCTTTTAATGAAAATCTTATAAATAATTTCAAATTATGAAAATCATCAGAATATATTGAATAATATACTTGATTATGTAGATGTATAAATAAAAATATAATTGGAATATTTTGATACTTTTTTATTACGTCACCCCATATACACTTAACAGATAATGATGATAATAATAGCTAACTAAGGTGATGTTGGTCGAGCGGTCTGAGGCATCGGATCTAAGCTCTGATTCTCGGGGTTTGAACCCTGCACCTGGCATTCTTCACTTTTTTAGGTCAGCACACTAAAAAATATTCAGGAAAGTATTTAGATAACAATAATAACTCATTCACTTACTTTCAAATTTGAAGAGAATCAATAATCTGAATCATCTGTGTCTGTACTGAAGTCGATCCTTCTCATGATCTTCCGGTAAAAAGTAGCACAGCAAGTTCGGTACTTGTTGACTATGAAGAGGGGTTGTTTGATGCAGAAACTACACCAGTTTTCTGCATTTCTGACTTCTTCGTATAGCATGCAGATATGTCTCCCTACTTGTTGTTCAACTCTTATGAAGTTGAACCTTTGTTTGTATCCTGGTAGGGTTTGATAGAATTTGTATAAATTATAACAGGTGTTGCAAATTTTCAGTGTAGCGGACTCGTAATAATCCAGTGCTACACAAACTTGCGTGAAAGAGTAGTATGTTTCTCAATCGTTGAACCACAGTGAATATTTGAATAAGAAGTCACACTTCACATACTTGTTAGATTATTTTATCGGAACGAGTTTATTTAACGAAAGAACAGAACATTGAACAATTCCAATAATACAATTTGCGGTGCTCAAGACAGTTTGTCATAGTAGGTACTACAAATCAAGTCACACTACTCTCTCTACTGCCTGGAGGACACTGCTGCTCGGGGCCTTCTCTCCCGAGTACTTCGCCGCAGGTCCCCACTCTTGACCACCTTTTCCCTTTCAGCCCGCGCTCTAACACGGCCGGACTGACGAGTAGGTCGCTCTCGATCTACCTCATCATCTTTCTTGAAATTAGGATCTTCCTCAACATCGGGATCTTCCTCAACATCGGGATCTTCCTCAACATCGGGATCTTCCTCGCCTGTAATAATTCGGCACCAATAAGTCTTAGCCCTAGACCAACAATGGTATTTTAATTTCAAAATTCCATCAATATTAATCATCATGCTCCTCGAGACTTGCTTCTCGTTCAGCATTTCGTTTCTAATCCAATTTATGCTCCTCGGATTTCTATTATCCGTCCAGCATCAACTCACATTACACCTGTCGTGACCAACTCGCCACCTGCCATCACGTGGTTACAGAGTTTTCACCAGATGAATCTCGGGCAGATCAAGTACGCATACTTTATGATGAACTTCACACAAAAGCTCCTCTAACACGGGCATCAAGTACTCACCATGTGTCTCGTTTTCATCAGACCATTCGCCAGGCCACAACCTCAAGCGATCTTTAGGTGCCGTTTGTAGACGACCACTTGCCATATTTCTTAATTCGAACCGATCTCCTTGCAACGTTTGGAGAACTTCAAACGGTCCTTTAAATTTGGGAGCCAATTTACATAGCTGTGGGTTCTGCTGCTGAAGCAGGACGAAGTCGCCAACTGCATAAGTCTGATTGTTGCGACGATGTTGATCGAATCTTTCTTTCTGTTTTGCTCCCGCTTCACGCAACCGACTGTATGCAAGAGCTCTATCTATATTCAGATCAATTTTCTCAGAATTTTGAGGAGTTGAATCAACCACCGACTGAATTTCAGAAACATTAGCATCAATGCCCATGAGAAGCCTTAAAGGAGTAAAACCTGTAGTTTTATGTGACGTTGTATTTAAGGTCAATTGTAATTTGTGTATGGCGCTCGTCCATTCTGACTCCGTTCGTACTTTAATACCTAATAAATTAATTACAGTGGCCACGTAACGCTCAACCTGACCGTTTGCACGTGCCGCCCCTGTTGCTATTAAGTGATGCTCAATATTCATTTTCTTAAGCAAATCCGCAACACGTTTATCTGTGAAATTTGTTCCACGGTCTGTAATAATTCGCCTAGGAGTACCAAACAGGGTAAGATGTGATTCTAAAATTGCAGACATTTCAGTTCCCGTAAGTGATTTTAAAGGAACGAGCAAGCAATATTTTGTAAAAGCGTCAATTATAATCACGACGTGTTTTTAACCCTCGGATGTTGTGGGAAAGGGGCCAACACAATCTGCGTGAAGCGTATGGAAAGGAATGCCAACCTTATCTATTGGGTGGAGAAAACCTTGTTTCGCACCAGAAGATCTTTTAGAAGTTAAACAAACTAAGCAATGTGCGATATATTTACGAACAAAGGCATTCAAACGAGGAAACCAAAACTTTTCACGTATCTTATTTACAGTTTTTTCCCAACCTACATGACAATTTTCGTCATGGTAAACCCTTAACAACATCAATCGACTTCCTTTGGGTACAAAGAGACGCAAAAGTGGACGGTTTTCATCGCCCTCAGTTTTACGGTACAATAATTCATTTTTGAATTGATAGTCACTTACAATTGGTTCACCTGCCATAACCCTAGCACAAATTTCTTGTGTTTCTGTGTCTTTCCGTTGCTCAACCTCTATCCAGGGGCCTTGCGATATTATATTTATTTCAAATACAGAAGTAGGAGGGTTTCGACTGAGATAGTCCACATGAGTGACATACTTTCCCTTACGGTACTCGATTTCAAAATCAAAATCTTGGAGGTAGCACCACCACCTAGCTACGCGAGGAACCAAATCTTTTTTATGCGACGTCGCCTTTATAGCATTACAGTCAGTTATAATTTTGAATTTTATTCCTAAAAGATAAACGCGGAAGTGTTTTAATGCGTTCACTATGGCCAACGTCTCGAGTTCGTAAGAGTGGTACCTTGATTCTGGATCTGTAGTGCGCTTACTAAAATAAGCAATTACTTTTAATTGGGTTTGATATCTCTGAAATAAAATAGGTCCATATCCTATAGAGCTTGCGTCCGTATGTAATTCAGTTGGTAAATTTGAATCAAAAACCGCTAATAAGGGAGCTGCACTCAAATGCTGTACAACATAATCTCTAGCCTCATTTTGTTTTTCTGCCCACAAAAAGGGTTCGCCCGCTTTTGTCAATTTTACGATACAGGCGGTTTTGGACGCAAATTCTGGGATAAATTTCCTAAAATAGGAACAGAGTCCCATAAATTGGCGCACTTGTTTTAAATTATTAGGAATAGGGGAATTAATCAGGGCAAACACCTTTTTTGTTCCCGGACGTATGCCCTCACATGACACACTACGTCCCAGGTAATCGACAGTTGCTCGAAAGAATTTACACTTTTTAATATTAATTGAAAATCCTGCTTCTCGGAGCGCCTCTAGGACTTTCTCGAGACTTTCTAATCCTTCAAAAACTGATTTCGACGGAATGATAACGTCATCCATATAGACTAACGCAATCGAGTCCTTCAACGGTCCTAGTGCCTTATTTATAGCACGCTGGAAAACGGCTGGGGCATTGGCTAATCCGAATGGTGTACGCAAATAATGATAATGACCATCCGGCGTCACAAATCCTGTCTTTTCCACTGAATCAGTGGCTATAGGAATCTGGTGGAAACCGGATGCCATATCTAGAATCGTAAAATACTTTGCTTTGCCTAGGCGGTCTAATTGATCATCGATTCGAGGAAGCGGGTACTTATCTTTGACTGTATTATTATTTAAAGCTCGGTAATCGACTACCATGCGATCGGACCCGTCTTGCTTCTTAACTAACAATACCGGACTAGCAAAAGGAGACTCGCTTTCCTCGATTATTTTATTTTTTAGTAAATCATCTACAATTTCACGAACTTGCTGTCTCTCGCTCATTGACATTCGATAAGGACGATAATTCACAACTTTTGATTCAACCTTAAATTGAATTTTTAATTTGCCGGTATTAATCTTAGAAACTGCGTTACCAAAAGTAATAATTTTCTGAAACTTTTTCAATAAACTTATTAAAGAATCCGTATCGTCAGAGGTTAAGTTACAAGCGGCAATTGTGCCCGAAATGAAATCTGCAATGGATAATTTTTCGACAGAATTTATAGGAAGCATTCCTCTTTTAATACGGATCAAACGCGTACTATTTTTATCGGTTTCAATACGGATGTCAGCCCGTTCGACTATATCTCGGCCCAAGATTGCCTCATAATTCAGGTCCTCATTTCTAACCAAATAAAAAGGTACTTCGATAGAAATATCTTCGCATTCTACCACCACCACCGCCTTACCGAAACTAGTTATAGAATTAGGGCCTATGCCTTTTAGATAAGTAACATAGGGATCAATCTTACAACCAATTGATTGGGCTATTTTTTCCGACATAAGGGAACCACCGCACCAGTATCAATCAAACAGTTCACCAACCTATTTTTAATTACAATAGGCGTTAAGTTTGAAAAAGGACCCTTGGTGCAAACATTCACCTTTTTATCTTTTCCTTTTTCAACACGTTGTTTAGCCCAACAATTCTTTACAGCATGGCCCATTTTATGACAAAACACGCAAGTGGGTCGCGGTTCGTCACCGTCTTTATTTGGGGTGGTTTTATAAGGATTTTCGCGCCCCGTCTGCTCATTAGAGGTACGTGGCGAAAAAGTACTTTTATTTGGGACAAATTTCTGTTTCTGGGTGCGAGACGTGCACGACGCCTGGAGGTGATCGGTACCGCCACATGAAAAACAACGCTTGATTTTATTAGGGCGCTCTGAACCGGCAGGACGATTTTCAAATGAACAAGAGCCACTATCATCACTGACGTCTAAAGGTCTTTTTCGTGATGACACATTGGGTAATTTAGAATAACTAGACAATAGAGTTAACAACTCACTAGTCGTCTTAACGCCACTATTCAAGGCCCCCATGCGCACAGATGTTTCTCGGATTTCACCGATAACTAACTCAATTAGTTCTGTTTCGGAGAATTTTATTCTCGTTTTCTTAAGCAAAATCAATTTTTCCCTTGCATACTCACAGTACGTATCCGAAGCTTCGCTACTGAACAAAACGACGTTACGTAATTTTTCGGATAGGTTTCTCTTCGGTGGAAAAAGACCGATTAATTGAGCACGAAACGATTCCCAGTCCCTGACATCAGGTTCCCAGGACTCAAACCAAGACTTTGCGGACCCTTTCAAGGCTAGGCCAGCCCTCGCGACTTTTTCGCGATCGCTCCAATTAAATTCATCCCCCAGTTGCTCGATTTCGGTACACCAAGGCGCTGCACCGGCGTCGGAATTTTCCGCATCAAAATACGGAAGGGCTACATCACTTTGGCGTCGATTTACTGTTCCCAACGAGTCTTGAAGTCCTTGGAAAAGCTTCAATAATGTCTTTTCGGTCATTTCAGGATGGCGCCACCGAGACGGTTACGAATGCTGCACGTGTGCGCGGTTCACTTTGGCGCCGCTGAGACGGTACCATGCACTACTACACGTGGGCGCGCTAGGTACAATCCCGCTCCTGATGTTAGATTATTTTATCGGAACAAGTTTATTTAACGAAAGAACAGAACATTGAACAATTCCAATAATACAATTTGCGGTGCTCAAGACAGTTTGTCATAGTAGGTACTACAAATCAAGTCACACTACTCTCTCTACTGCCTGGAGGACACTGCTGCTCGGGGCCTTCTCTCCCGAGTACTTCGCCGCAGGTCCCCACTCTTGACCACCTTTTCCCTTTCAGCCCGCGCTCTAACATACTCATCAAATGGGTAGTTTTCCAAACACATGAAGAGCATTGGTGACTTATACAAGAAGTCTTTTCTTCCATTCTGGGTTTGATTTACTTCTTCTGAATAGACATTGCACTTTAGTGGTGGGTAACGTCGACATTAAATCAAAACCAAAATATCTCTTATTTATGGCTTTGTTTACGGCATATAAACTTAGACTATATAAAGTATTCACTTCTGACATTGTTTCTTTTACTAATTATTTTATGTGATGTGTACCAAATTCAGGAATACTGAATGAACCCACAAGCTGCCGCAATAACTATTATATATTTTCATCTCCGGATGTTTTCTGTGGTAATTGAATTATATTTAATAGAGAATAATAGAAGATCGAAATCTCTGGTTAAATATTATTTTCTGTGAAAATAATATAATCATCAAATTCTGCGGTTGAGGTTTAGATAGAACGTTATTTTTCTTCGCGGCCTCACAAAGATGTTCATTTGGTTTTCCTAATCTAATTAAGTTCAATATAAGAACAAAAATATTTTCGAGTTGTACGTCCAAATGTAAAACCAGAAACTGAAAGATAATGTTATTTTTGTTGATTATGTTTTGAAATACTTTGTTTACTTAGCTTTTCGAACTGATTTTAAGTGGGGAAATGCTCGTATACAGGGTGATCCATTTGAGGCGGTCATTAGAAGATCTCGGGAACTACTCAAGATATCGATTTGAAATTTTAGGGGCTTCAATAAGATATAAAACCATCATCTTGTGAAATATTTTCAACATGGTGGCACTTCCGGTTATACCGGAAGTTGATGTCAACTTTCTTATTTCAAATGGAACACCCTGTATTTTTTCACATTTTCGGATTCCTTATGAAAATCTAAATTGACTTTTATCAGATGAACCCATATCAATTCTTTGCGGTTCTCGGGATATTTGACATTTTGTCAAAATTTTGACACTTGTAGAGGTTCACCAAATTGGCCATAACTTTGTGATGCGTTGAGATATCAAATTCAAATTTTTACAGGTGATAGATGAATGATTGATGAATGTAACTATGTATTTATGGATCGATTTGGGAATGGGAAAGTATTTTTAAAATTAAGTTGAATATAAAAATTTTGAAAATCAAAAAAGTCAATTTTTTCAAATGGCATGTGCCTAATATTTTTCCACTAGTCGATTCAGAATTGAATTCTGATTTTTTTATTATAGGCCTGTCCTATACCTAAAATTGATAATTTCCAAGTTATTTGCAATTTTTTAATGAAAATTCCCAAAAAAAAACGTATTTATTATAATTTTTGATGATGTATCCAATTGTTGTTCAAATTATTTGAAAAAAACCAATCATTATAGGAAGTGCTAATAGATTTCTGCAAAAGAAATGCGAAAAATCTAATTTTTTTTCATAGATTTGATCATTTAGCATCCAACTTCAAAAACATAAATGATGAAAACACTGTATCATATTAGACCTAATTTATTTCTAACAAAGTTGATAAAGTATGAATTAACAAAAATTGTTCAAATTACAAACAGAGGAAGCTTAACCAGGTCGATAGCCATCGAACAAATTACACAAAATGAAACGGAAGGTTCTAATAAGTAATTAGGCTCATAAAAGATGCTCAACATGTGAACCGTTTTGGTTCAAGCATTCAAGAATTCTTCTTTGAACAGCGGTTGTCGTGGCTCGCGATATTGCGGCGCCATCCAACTCATTCATGATCTGATTAATTCGATTACGTAAATCAAGAAGATTCGCTGGTGGTGTTCCATAGACTTTTTCTTTAACACTCCCCCATAGATAAAAGTCTAAAGGAGTAAGGTCTGGAGACCTGGCTGGCCACAGCCAAGGACCTTTATTGCCCATCCATCTATCATCAAACAGATCGCTCAATTTTAAATCAACAGCTCGCGTTGAATGGGCGGGAGCTCCATCCATTTGATAAAATGCGTGGAAGTAGTCCTGAAGTGGCAGATTATCCATAAAATTTTCTACCACATTATTCAAAATTTCCAAATATCGCGCGCCATTCAAGTTGTCATCATAAATGTACCACTCCACCCGATAATCCATCAATAAGCAAAAGACATTTAGTGAAAATTGAACTTGATTCTCGACCTCACTGACCATATGAGGGTTGACATTTGCCCAAAAATGACGATTTCTTTTATTAAATATTCCAAGCTGAGAAAACTTTGCCTCGTCCGTCCATATAATCCTACGTAGAAAATTACCATCTTCTTGGATCTTTACTAAGAGTTCTCCACAAAATGTTCTCCGACGAATGTAATCAGTTGGTCGGAGCCTCTGCAATCTGGCAAAAGAATATGGATGCATGTCATGAGCATGTAAAATTCGTTGGATCGAGGTATAAGATAAATCCAAATCTCTTGAGGCCGCTCTTATGGAGGCACTTGGATATGCGGCAAAATATCCTAAGACATTTATCTGATTATCTTCAGAATCAGTAACAACTTTGATTCTCCTTGCTGGAGGAGAAACTTTACCGGTGCGAAGAAATTTGTTTCTGAGTCGACCAAATTTTTGTTTATTCATACGTGGTAAATTTGGGTATTTTTGATTAAATGCCCTACAAGTTCGCTCAACTATTTGTTTGCAACTTCCGTGAATAACAAATAGATCAAAAATCACTTCGTTACTGTAAGAAGGCATAATGAACTGATACTGACTTGGTTTTTAAGAAATATTAAAAAAAAGCACTCGTTGCCATGGATATTATTCTTGTTTTTTTCACAGATAACGCGGAAAAAATTTGGATTTTTCGCATTTCTTTTGCAGAAATCTATTAGCACTTCCTATAATGATTGGTTTTTTTCAAATAATTTGAACAACAATTGGATACATCATCAAAAATTATAATAAATACGTTTTTTTTTGGGAATTTTCATTAAAAAATTGCAAATAACTTGGAAATTATCAATTTTAGGTATAGGACAGGCCTATAATAAAAAAATCAGAATTCAATTCTGAATCGACTAGTGGAAAAATATTAGGCACATGCCATTTGAAAAAATTGACTTTTTTGATTTTCAAAATTTTTATATTCAACTTAATTTTAAAAATACTTTCCCATTCCCAAATCGATCCATAAACACATAGTTACATTCATCAATCATTTATCTATCACCTGTAAAAATTTGAATTTGATATCTCAACGCATCACAAAGTTATGGCCAATTTGGTGAACCTCTACAAGTGTCAAAATTTTGACAAAATGTCAAATATCTCGAGAACCGCAAAGAATTGATATGGGTTCATCTGATAGAAGTCAATCTAGATTTTCATAAGGAATCCGAAAATGTAACAAAATACAGGGTGTTCCATTTGAAATAAGAAAGTTGACATCAACTTCCGGTATAACCAGAAGTGCCACCATGTTGAAAATATTTCACAAGATGATGGTTTTATATCTTATTGAAGCCCCTAAAATTTCAAATCGATATCTTGAGTAGTTCCCGAGATCTTCTAATGACCGCCTCAAATGGATCACCCTGTATATACCACCAAGAGATCTGTTTACTTCAAAGTAGCAGACATTTCGAAACGTGTCAACAATTCAAAATGGAAGCATTTCTCGAAAAAGTAAATCAACTCGCTGAACAAACCGAAAATTAGTGGTGGGGAATTAGAAGTTGGAAAACCATATAAAGTTGTTGAAATTACACATTACACATTTCACATTACACATTATGTCAGAACAAAGTTTCATTGTCATATCCTTATAAATAAAGTTGATGATCTCATCATCGTCTCTTACGAATGAAATCGGATCGTTAAGTGCTAAGAGCCGTTTTGATTGGTGTAAATCGTGAAATCGCCATCAAAACGCCAACGTGAGTGAACAGAGCGGACCAGAGGAGCGTAGGAGAACACCAGTAGCGCCGATAGTAAACTTTCTCTTTGCGTTGAAATTACGTAATAATTTGATTATTTTGCTGCCATTCGAATTTCTAATGGCTATGGTATATTTTCTGCCAATTATTGATTCATTATCCATCTGATATCATCATTATTCATGAAAAATAAGGAATAATATCTCGACTTCGGCCCCAACCCCAACTTTGTTACGCCACTGTCAACGTAATTTCTACCACACATTTCCGAACTTGCCCGAAATTTCGTTCGGAACCTGCGCGAGCCGAGGCACAGAAACTTTGGGACAGCTCTAGTAGGTCTCCCACGACAATATTATCATTCTCAATATAATGCATTATTTGCGTTTCTAACTTGTAGCTGTCTTTCGTAATTGGTCCAACCGCACATGATGAAGCGGTTTTATTTTGCATCATCAGTTTAAAATTTGTCTGCAAATGTCCCACTGTGCCTGAAAATCAAAGAAAATTGGGAGATATATTATTAAAATGAAAATATGTATCTCACAACGAATAGTGGTAGATTACACAGAACACCATGAAGGTTGGTGCAATAAAAAAACACAAAAAGAAGTTCTATTAGAGTCGATACTGTTCCATATAGCTTTAAAAACCTACAAATTGGCCCATCAATGAGGAGAGCACCTCTGATGCTACATTCCACTGGTTGTGTATCTTCCATTTGTAGGTCTGACTCAGTGAGTTTAATTTCACATATTTCCGAAGTTTCGTGTACGGTTAATTCAAAATCAACATTGCCTTTATTGAATCTAGACGGGGTCGCCGTGGCCGTCAGGCTGCTCATATGAACAATCTATAATTAAAAACATTTATTTATTATTCAGGTGTCGCAGTCAATAAAATGGAACTCACAATGTCCGGTTTGATGAATTTTTGGGCATGTCCAATGGCGGAGTCCCATGCCTTGCACTTAACGATTTTTGCTCCATTTGAAATTGAAAATCTCATTAAGTTATATTTTTTGTACGTCCCCACAACAATTGGCGCCTCTACTGTTAACACTTTGGCCACGATTTGTCTAAAATCAGAAAAATTGTGAAGGAGTAGATGGATTTCAAAGTACTGATTATACTGAAATGGTACACAAGTAGTTTGGAAACAAAGTAATTAATACGGGAATGAATACTTACACCGTTTTCTCCCCAAATTTTATGGCATCGATAAATTCATCGGTACTAATTTCTATTTCGTCATCCATCCAGTTCAACTTGCGTATAGACTTTTCCAGTAATAAGTGGTCCGTGCAAAATGATCGTGGCAATTCGGTAGTAGCCTCGATAGAGGGCATTACCAGTAATCCGTTGTAGTCCAATTAGGTGTATGACCCTTCTCAAACAAATGTTTGTACTTACTAATACGAACATCATCTCCAACATTAAATCTAGGAAGAGGAAACGACTTGATTTTGTTATAGACTGTATCCAATAAATATTTTTCATTAGTTGTATTTATATTCTTGGGTTTATTTCTGATGGTTCTATGAATTTTATCGTTGTATTTATCAACTAAATCTTGAACGTTATCAATCCCTTTATAGTGACCTGGCATACTAAATCGTTTCCACATCCATCCCTTTAACGTACGATTGAATCGTTCTACTATTGAAGCTTTTATAGTAGAATAAGTTGAGTAATGATTAATGTTATATTTCTCCATTAATTTTTTGAAATGTACGTTATAAAATTCTTTTCCTAGATCTGTTTGAAAATTTATCGGAGATCGATTATTCATTAAAATTTTATTCATAGCATTTGTGAAGTCTAATCCGTTCTTCGACTTGACTGGTATAGCCCAGGCATATTTTGTAAAACAATTTATAACTGTTGTTTCCTTTATAAAAGCCACTCTTCGCGTGTAAGAAAACTTGAGAACGAATCGATGGATTTTCGATTTTTTTTCATGACTCTGAAGAAAATCAAAACAGCTTCAAAATGAAGTGTCACTTGACCCCTAGTGCCATTTAAAATTATTGAAAGGGCAGCTACATTGGCAAAGGGGGTTGCACAACAAAATTAAAATTTTGTTAACCGTATGTCCCCCTCGAAAATAAAATCGACCTGTCTTGGCTTTTTCCTGAAAAAATATTAGTAAGCGAGAAATCTGGGGTGGGAAGTTTGAGATTGAACACTTTGTATATCGATTAAGTAGTTGTTTTGGGTCGTATAATAGCGTTATGAGGATCACTAAATTCGGGTCTTACTACAGACACCACTGACGATGATGGTGATTCGGTTGGTGTAATGACAGCAGTATTCGTTAAAAGATAATGAGCCTTCACTTCATCTAATATTCTTTGTTGCTTGATTATGTTTGTACAGTATGTATACTGGTACTTCTATTAATTTCGAATAAAAATATTTCAAGTTCAAAATTTTCAAATTAAATTGAATAAAAAAATTACTGTTTCCGTTAAAATGAAAACGAAATAGTTTTTAGCGGTTTGAGAGCATGCAGGCAATTTTGTCAAGAATAACTTTTTCTGTGAAATCGAAAATAAAAAAGTTTTTCCTCTTTGTAACCCCATCCGGGGACATACTGTAGAGAGTTCGATATTCATACGATAATATTTTCTTATCTCAATTCTTCCAAGATGGAAATAATTTCATTATTGTGATTTGTATGTCCAGCATGTGAAGATGCTATTAAAAGTTTGAGTCGATCAACAAGTTCGTTAATATTATTCCAATAAATGTAGTCTGTCTTCTTAGTGTACGATTTCAATAGACCTGAGCCTGTCACGTATGATCGTGAAAGACCGGTAGTTAATATTCGCTTCATAAATTTATATTTTTTACTCTGATCACCCGCTAGCTGTTTCATCCTATCAAAATCTCTATGTAACAATGAACACGTTTTTATTATTCCTATAAAATTTGATATATCCGCATCATTATAGTCATCCATTTTTTTTAAGGAGCTTTTAGAACAGAGCATATTCTTGAACCTTTCTGTAAGTTGATGAGTTTTATCGTTTGAAAAAAGTAGGTTATTATTTATTGAGAACGGTGAATTTCCGATGCTCTACCGCTTTTCATTGTCATCGAAATAAGGTCTATATTTAAGATCTAAATCTCGGGTTGGAATATCGAGAGAAATTATAAAGCTATCTGTAGACCTTAGAAGATTCAAATTCAAGTTGGAACTTGTTTCAACCTCTGTCGATGATAAGGTGTTATCAAGGTCAGTGACCTCCGTATCAGGTAATGATGAATCGGCTTGGAAAGATTCAAGATGCTGAGGTTGTTTAGGAGTACTCATCTTGGGAGATTCTATTAATTCTTTTTCGAAAAATTGTGGTTGTACCATACTATTTAATACAGATAGATTTTCTTCTTTATCGCTCTCATCGTGAAATTTCTCCATGGGTTAGAATTTAATGGTTCTCTTTCTATTCGGTGGTGGTGACTTGGCAATTTTTTTCAAAGGACCAGTTATACAGGGTGTCTTTGAAATACGTATACAACGCGCTACCACATACTCCTGAGGTCAAAATAGAACGATTTAACCACAATGACCTCAGTCCAAAAAATGATAATAAAAAAGTTACAGGGTGTTGAAATAAAAATTTTAATTTCCATTTTTTTGAATAGTTTGTCAAGTTTTGGTAATAATAATTCAAAAATTGTTACACGAGGGTTTTTTGATACGGAGAATATTTATCTGAACTCGGTTTCACTGTATTTTTTAGGGGGCGCCACGTACTCTACAAGAATTGCCAACTGACAGTCTTAACTTTTTCTGCCTTCAAATTACCGATGTATCAACAAATGGAATCGACTGCCTGATGATTTTTCTCAAAAAAAGTTCTTTTGTTTGATGTCGCTACGGTCCACCGTTTTGGAATTATTCACTCTCGAATGTTGTTCACTCCTGATGTTTTACCCGGTTACAAAATCAACGAAGTACCTAGAACTATTATATATTTACCTGTAGTAAATATGAATTCGATAAGTCATACTATTATCAGTTTGGTTGACCAAAACAACAATTTAATCGACTTTAGAAATGAAGAAATTACAATACGACTACATTTGAAACCAATTGAATAAATTTTATAGATAATACATAATAATGTAAACATCCAACATACATTTAGTATCCTGTGAACTGTGAGCGAATGTGGTACTTTTTTTGCATTCTTCGCATTGAGAAAATGTTACTTTACAACGGTCGTATGGATATAATAAATCCTTTGAATAAAAACTCTGAATCGTTTATCAAAACTGTTAGTTCGTAAGTTGAGACGGAAGAGTTAACTGCAAAATTTCTAGACAGCGCTCCTGTACGCCCTAATCTTCGATGACGACACCAACAAAACCATCAGCAAACTATGACAGAAGTGAATAAAAAATTCTTACAAAGTCTAGGTTTAACTTTGTGCAATAATGAATAGAAGATCCATGTTAGATATAACTGAGTCACTTCGGTATGATGAATGAATTACCGGGTATAAATTACATTCGTATTCACCATTTGTAGAATTGTATAATAATAACGATGTGATTCGAATTTGTATTCAAGATCAAGGATTTGTAATCAAGATCTAACCCTAGTAGCACACAAACGTTTGTTAAACATTTTGAATGTAACTTATCCATATACCATATACTGGCAACTTTATTTTTCAACGTAAACGAACATTTCTGAAATATTGTCGTCATAACATTTTAAGAATATTATAGTATAGATAATATCTTAATAGCATTTGAATTGATATATTTCTAAACATATATTTATTCAATATTGATATAAAATATTAATATAAACGGTTAAAAGGTACCATCGTTTAGGTCCACTTTTGCATAATGTCTCACACAACCAGTGCACAACGACCCAATAGTTTTGGGCTTTTGGTAGATGTTTCCAGAGTCATTATGGCCTATTGACCACCCGTTTCCGTGACATATTTTAATTTTTTTAAAAGCACGCCTTTGAAGTAATTAAAGCATACAACGTCAGCGACATATAACTATAGCGCCATCTACTGTTTGTTTTGTCTCTATATCAATTAAACACATTTTTCAATTATTCCATAAATCATTTACGTTTTCCAATTCATGGCACTTTGTCATGATTTGATAGTGATAATAATAATACTAATAATAATACTTTAAAATGAGCTAATTAAAATGTCAGAGAATGTATATTTGAAAAATATTTCAAATTCAATATATCAATGAAGAACTTACTTGAATGTTGAATATACGTTTGATGATAATTTTTTTATTCATATGGTTTCAGAAATATCTCTTCAATATTCCAGTTGTAACATATATTTTGCCATTTTAAATGAATATTAAATAAATCTTGGCGAAGTGATGTATACTCGACATTGTTTTTTATATGTTCTTTAGACATTTATCTCCACAATATGCAACTTTCAACATTCATGTTATATTTAGGCAAAATTTTGTTTCAAGATTTAGTGTCAACACAAGTTCAATATTCATGAAATGTTGACTTCAAGTTGATATTTATATATTTTAAACAGAATATTTTTGGAATATCGATCTTAGGTATTATTAGTTTTTCAACATATGAATCTAAGATCAATGTTAAATCAATATTTAAACAATATTTGGTGCTACTAGGGAAATTGACTGATAAGCGACAGTTTTATTAATATCGAAGGAAGTTTACACGATAAAGATGTTACGTTCGAAACAATTGCCGCGAGAAATATCTCGCCAAGCTTCGCGCTCTTTCCGTTTCGTTCGTGAATCCACCTAATTCACGCATATTTCCCTGATAAAGGGACCTGGTCGTCATCGTCGACAGACGGGTCGCCTGGCCATTGGCCGAGCTCGCAAATTCACCGGTTATCAGGTGGGAGTCTAAAGAAAAAAAAAACGAAAAGTTTCGGAGGCTCGTTAGGGAGCGACTTGGCGACGACACTTCTTGAGCATACGTTATCTTGTGCGGCGAGTTTAGCTAATATAGTAGCTTTTCCAGTTATTGGGATTTTCCCGCTCTGATTAATTAGGGGTTGATCTACCCTTGTAGTAGTCTGTTGGCTGTGTGGCCGTCTGGTGTTCAACTCCGTCTCTCGTAAGAGGATCTGACACGTATCTCGTGGTGAGTGGTCGCCATTTTCCAATTGGATCGTTTTCCTGACTTTGGTACTCTTTTCTAGCTCGCCATTAATTGGTCGTTTTCCACTCGCATCGTCTGTGGAATTTTCCGTAGGAACCCTCTGGAATTAACAGAGGTGCGTTTTAGTATTGCATTGTTTTTCCGATTATGTAACTGCACCTTCGGCTTAGGGTCCTTTCGCGGGGCAATTGTCGTACCGACGATCGCATCCATTCCTGGGTCTCATCTGACGTCGTCGGGGCTCTCCGTTCGTGGGACTGGTGTCGCGAACCGGAACTTGGGCGTCGAGGTACCCCCAACGTGGCCAATTACATCCGCCGGCCCGGGATAAATAAGGTCAGACCGTCCCTGTAGGCCCCGCGCCCTTGTGCGTCGACGTGACGCGGTTTTTTGGACATCTTTGTAACTTCGTGAAAACCTTCTTGGGGTGGCTCGCTTGAGCTAGCAATACGACTCGGTTCTGTGGGCGGTTGCTCGATTTTGCCAACTTATTATTAGATGATTAATATTATAAGATTGTTAAAATTCCTGTTAACTAACCCGAACTTGCGCAAGCGCGGCTTCAGTCCTTAATTAGGTAATTTAGTTGTAAATCTTTACGTAATTTTCCCTGTAGTGTTTCACCGCTGCCTCCAGTAAATTGGGCAGTTTTGTTACGACCTTCTTCCACGTGCTGGAGTAAATAAATTTACTTGGCGCCCAAAACTAACATCTTTCATTAACCCACGGCCGTTTCCACTACTGACCGGAGCCCTCCAGTGAAGTGGAATTTTGCGTAATAAAGACAATGCAATAAACGAACAAATAAAATTCACCAACAATTGTATGGCGTTCCTGTTTGAAGAAATCCGATACGAGCTCAACGGATCAGAAGTTCACCATTCCAGAAACGTCGGAATCACCACAACTTTGAAAAATTACGTTTTTTTGAATGATGGTGAAAGCAAACTATTACTTAGTGCAGGATGGAAACTCGAAAACGGTGGTAAAATAGATTCAAATGGTTATATCCAATTTTGTGTGCCTTTAAAAATGTTATTGGGACTAGACGAAGATTATAAAAAAATTATTCCCAACGCTAAACACGAATTAATATTAATCAGATCAAAAACGGATCAAAACAGCATTCAAACAACCCTGACCGATTACAATTTGAACATTTTCAATATAACATGGGTAGTACCCCACTTTACATTGAACGATAATGAACGTCTCAAGTTATATAAAACGATTCAAAGTTCGAAACCGTTGAAAATTAGTTTTCGAAGTTGGGACTCACATGAATACCCAAATCTTCCAAGAACCTCCATCAACACCATCTGGCGTGTGAAGACTGCAAGTCAGATAAAAAAAAACACGATTTGTTATTTTCGCATTACAAACAGATAAATTAGGAAATCTGAGTAAGAATGCTAGTGAATTTACGCATTGTTCCCTCAAGATGAACTAGATGTTAATTTAGACATTTTCCATTAATTCAGATTTTCAATTAAACTTTGTTATATACGATATACACCGAAGCGTAAAGCCAGCTACACACTATGCGTGGTGCGCGGTTTGTGATGCGTGATGCACCTGATGCATGCACAGTGTGTATAGTATGATGCGTTCAAAAATGGTGCGTGCGAATCAGTGCGGAGTGGTTCGCTCTCGTGTCGGTAAAATGTACGCACTCAAAGGCAACATATTGATGCATGAATCTACACGCATCGTGTGGATGCCTCTGTTTCTTGTTAATGCGTAACGTCGTTGCGAACGCGCATAGTGAGAACACAGCAGTTCACCACTTTGATGGCCTACAACAAATCAGCGCATCGCGCACAACGCATAGTCAGGACACCAGTGTGAAAATTTGCGCACTAAGTCGAATCAACGCATCACGCACCAAAAACTGCGAACCACGCATAGTGTGTAGCCGACTTAACTGGTACCAGAGAAGAATCTGATTCCTGTCCCCCCCACCGTACCACTACAACCATCATCATTATCATCATCATCATCATCACCACCACCACCAACACATACGAAATGGTGGGGTGTGATACGATACTTTTAGTTCTCTTCCATGACTTTTTTATAACCTTCAACGAAGTGAGATAAATGTGATATTTTTATAATCTCAAGCATGCAATAGTCTTTTTCTCTAGTTTCTTTATGACTAAAACTTATTAAAATAAAAACAACATAAAAATTTATATTTTCTTTTATTCAGTTACATAATTATCATCATCGTAATCTACATCAGTAACACCATAAACATAATCATCATCATCATCGTCATGATCGTCATCATCACTAGAACTCGAGCTAGTTTCAGATACGGACATGAGTTTGGTGGCACCACTTACATAACTACCATGAGTTGAAATACAACAGTTGACATAAGATCGAACAGTAAATAACGGTTTCTTTGAACAAAACGCGCACCAAAACATAGGATCCATAATCTCATACTTAAGCGTATGTACAGGTACAGGATGATGTTCTTGTTTCTTTCAAGAGGGTACATTTCAAATTCATTTGTATCTACATCGTATTTACGTCCGATTAACAATTCATAAATAAAAAAATTGTCTGAAGATACTGACGTTCGCAAAGTCCTTACTTGAAACAGACTTCAACATAAATATTGATAAACATTCATATCCTTGTCGACTGCACTTTTCCAGTACACGTTTAACGAACCGATTACTTTCATATTTTTTATCGATTAATTTAATATTTAGACAATCATTGCTAACGACTTCACTTGAAACCTTTTTTGGTACTTCCAATTTTAAAACGTTCAATATACAGGGTTGTTCAATTAAGATGTCCGCTCGAATTTTCTGTCAAACTACCAACACGAGAAAAAAATTAATCACAAAGAAATATAGCCTGAAGTCTTAGCTTCAAAATGAACTTTTTTTAGTTTTTTAATTACAACAAAACATGGTCGATTGGAAATTTATGATCGATAATCGCAAAATGTTTCAAAACATATTATTGCTACATTTGCACCCTGCTCAAGTACAAAAAATATTTAATATACGTCTAAGGAAAAGCTGCACTTTCAGCGGATCCAAGTTTGTATAAGTATACTTCCACCCGACATTACAAAATTGTACAAAAAATCTTAAGTACGAATATTGGGTTGATTTCAATTCCAATTTGTACATTAGAGCATACTATTTCGAGGGTTATTAAAAACACACTAATGTATTTAAAACCTTCACTACTATGAACTAAAAAAAAGTGTTCGCTTGTAATTAATGAAGTGACAAATTTGTACCAGAAAAAAAGAATCATTTGATCAATTTTTACTGAAGATTTCTACATTATACACACATCAGAATAATCTAGGGGACAACTTGAAAATGTTCTAAATATTATCGATAAGAAATAACAGTTGAAATATAAGCATTCTGTTTGATATTCAACAACTCATTACACCGATAGATGAACTTCTTGTGGCTCGTAAAGCTGTTTCTTTCAAATTTTCCAAAAACTTCTCTTTGCTCTCGTCTCTGCTTTTTCGTTGTTTCTTTGATTGAGCCGGAATTTCCTTCATGAAAACATCAGTCGTTTCTTTTGCAATGATGGAGAGGTATCATTCGAATCGTGATACGCAGTTACGTGCTATTGGGATGCTGGAGGGACATATGACGCAAAGAGCTGTTGCTGAGGCTCTCGGTACGTCCAGAAGTGTAATTACTCGTTTATGGTTTAGATATCACCAAACTGAAGATGTGCGTGAACGACATACAGGGCGTACAAGAGCAACCAGTACCATTCAAGACAGATTTGTACGACTTCAGGTTTTGAGAAACCGAAACGTTTCGGCAGCGGAGCTGGTAACTGAATTGCGAGCAACACATAACGTCTCAGTCAGCGCTCAGACTGTTCGTAACAGACTTCATGAAGGTGGCCTACATGCTCGACGTCCGTTGAGGGTGCCTGTATTATCGAGAGGAAATCGCAGAGCCAGAGTGGAGTGGGCTCAAAATCACGTGAATTGGCAAAGGGAACAATGGGCACCGATTTTGTTCACAGACGAATCTCGCTTTGGGATGTAGGCGGATACGCGAAGGTTGAGGGTGTGGAGACGGCCTGGTCCGGCAGAACGACTCCTGACTGCCCAAGAAGTGGCTCCATATCAAGGAGGTACCGTCATGATGTGGGGAGGTATCCACATTCGCGGAAGAACTGAGCTCGTTTCTATTGATGAAAATTTGAATGCAACCAGCTATCTGAATAACATTCTCCGACCTGTTGTACTGCCGTATGCAGGTAATATCGGGAGAAATTTTTGTCTAATGCAAGATAAGGCTCGGCCACATACGGCTCGGGTGGTGCGCCAGTTTCTGAAAGACAATGATATTGATGTTTTACCGTGGCCGGCACAGTCTCCTGACTTGAATCCAATCGAGCATGTATGGGATATGTTAGGCCCCAACAGCTCTCTGAATGGCTAAGAGAGGAATGACAGATTCTGGACCAGGGAGAGATCGACCACCTTATTCTTAGCATGCCAAACAGGTGTAGAACGGTAATCAACAGTCGCGAAGGCCATACTTCCTATTAGCTGGTTAATTTCTTCAATTTCTAAAAAAAAAATTCAAATCCATCTTCTACGTAATTTTGAGTTATTCTCTAATTTTATTACTGTAGATAAGAGTGTATATTATTGTCTACCACAAGATTCCATTAAACTTTTGTAGTGGCCCAGTAATTATATTTTTCTCAGTTGTCCCCTAGATTATTTTGAACCAATATTGTAGTCTTTTTCGTTGTTCTTATGCGATTTCTTTTTGATAAAAATTTAGGTTAATTATTGGTTGTTTCTAGGACTATTATTCAATAAAACTTTGGGTCAATGGGAACAACAAATGTTTATTTAATAATAATATTAAAGATGCACACATAAATTATGTTTAATGATCAACTAGTATTTTAATAAATATCTTACTGAAACGTACAATTTTTGATTAATTTCTGTCATCAAACATGGTGAATAATCGTGTAATTCATGATCATTAATTTTATCAAACTTATTAGCACATTTTTCAATTTCATACGCATAAATATGTTGATAAAACCGTATGGATTTACATAATGTATTAACAAAAAATACAGAGTCATTCACAACTAAAATTTTGAATTTTTTGAATTTTTTTGAATTTGAAGCCAAATCATGTTTTGCATCAAGTACAATCACCATTCCAGGTTTATAAGAAGAACCTCTGATTTGAATATGGTTAATAAGTTCAACCCTACTTCCAGGAAGAAAATCCTCATTATAGAAATGTTCTATATCGATTTTAAGAAAATTTGATCTATAGGTAAGATGAGAACGAAGAGGACTTAATAATTCATGGCAAATTTTTAGTTGCGCCTTTGCCAACGTTGAAATAATATTTTTAAAGGCGCCTGAAATATTTGAAGTCTGTTTCGATTCCCGGTGCTTTTGTTCGAAGCGCATTGACCATAAGTGTACGACGTACTGGTCCTGACATTTTTAATATCTCAGGATAATGCGTCAGGAAATGATGTTTGGGTTTCAATTGCTTCAGATGACGGTGTATTAATTTCAAATAATCTTCAATGCATACCTTCAAACGTATGTGCTCAGAAAACTGCAATGTGGGCGCCGTTAAAATATCAATCAATTCTCTGAGGTTAATCCATATTTCCCACACATCCAATTTTTCCGGAATCAAATCGCCTGTAATTACTTCTAAATATCTCACGCGACAAAGCATCTCACTTGCAGATATTTTCCGCCTTGATTTGAGTCTTTCTTCAGTTATAGGTGGAGGTTTATTCGTGTTTTCCAATACACCATAATTGAATGACTCAATCCTTGCGTTTAAAATTGATAAAGAAAACAGTTTGTAGTCGTAAATAAGAATTTGTAAAAGGCATGTTATGTCGTATGGACAAATACCCTTAAATAAATCGTGCATGACATCTACGACAAAATTAGAAGTGAGATGAAATCCTTGTTAATCATGCCAAACGCAGGGTTCTGTAATGCCAGTAAGACTAACATCATTCAAAGCAACATCATGGTAATTTTCTGTTGTCCTCAAAATATTTGTAGTTTTATTTGCGCGCACTTCATCCCTTGTTACTTCACAAAACCGACATGGGTATTTAGCGGCAAAACTCTCTGTTAATCTTAAAATAGAGTGCAAGCCCAAGTTGTCGCCAAGTATTAGACCAAGTTTAAAGTAAATTATGCTTGATTGGCCATTTACAGTAATTTCAATACCTTTTTCTTGTAAATAGGTTAATTCTTCTATAAGCTCTCTGAAAATCACCATATTTCCAAAATGTTTACGATGTTTAGATAAAAACATTGCAAACGTGAAGATATTATTCAAGGAATTAAAAAGATGCGGGGGCAAACATGGTATACTAATATAAACAGCACTAATCTTATTTTTACCGCTATGGGACCCTAATGGATTTCCTACCCCGTAATCATCAATATAGAGAAATAGGGAATAGACAATTTTGTGATTATCAGCATAACTTTTGGATTTCTCTTTCCAGAGATCACCTTGTATGAAATTTACTAGTGTCTTGAATCGATAATTTTTTCAACATAGTTTTGAGTTTCATCCAATACAGTGTCTTTTTCGAATAATGCTTTGAAGATCCTTCTCAAAGGAATAATTTGACCAAATACAGGCTCATTAGAATAAGATACTATTTCAGAGCATGCTGGTTTGGTAATCTGTTTATATTTATTTTCAAAACCTATTAAATAACTGTCAGGTGGGACATATTCCCCTGATTTCTCAAAAACACTAAAACGTTTGAATTCACTTTCGAATTCCTTGAAAACGTTCCGAAAAACGTTGAACATAACGGTCACGTGTTTAATTTTGGTTTGAGATAATTCTGTGTATCTTTTAATGTAACTATACGTTCTTTTTGAAACTCATCCATTAAACTATGCCAGAAAATGTTGTTCATGTTCTCGATAATGAATTGTATACTGTTTCTTGGCAAAAGGGGGTTACTATATAAGGCGGAAATGAATTTAATGGTCAGAATTTACGTCAAGAGAGGTACACTGGGGGAATCATAAATCGGGACACCTTGCCGACCAGCGTGTTTTTAAAGTTGCCTATCTACGCCGTTTCGATAAAGCCATGTTAAGATGCGACCCGGCAGTTGTAAGAAACCTGAAACCGGCCGATATTCTGTGGGAAACGACGAATCAGTCTCAGTCTTGTTGGTATGCGTCCTAAGACTTCAATCGCTCAACCGCTCGGCGCGTTAAATTTGAAAATAGGTCGTCGCGACTTATGGCCGTTTCACACGATTAATTATTACTATCGCAACTTTATCTAGTATGAGACTGATTTAAAATTTACGCATTTTCTGTTTCAAACCATTTAAATGTCAAATATCAGATTTTATTGAAAGTTGCGATCGTGATCATTAATCGTTGAAAACGGACATATAACTTCAACTAGCGGTTAATTTTAGGTGTTATATCAATTGTAGACCAGCCAAAAATCGGCCGTTTGAGTGCAAAATTAGTAATGAATCACAGATATTTTGCGAATTAAAATATCAAATTATTTCGTTATGAAAAGTTGTAACATTTTTCCACGAAAGCGATAACGCTTTTGGCGGACTTGGTCAATCAATTCACTTCAATTAGAAACTATAGCATGCACGGAAGTAATGGGAGGGCCTTTGGATGGCTTATATTTTAATCTGAGATTCTCATTGATTCATACAATACATGATCAATTTGAACAGTTTGATCGATAATCATCCAAAATTCGATAATCATCCAAAATTCTTAAACTAGAGCACTTGGTCAAAACTGTTGCAAACTCTTTTTAAAGCCTTTGCAGCTCTTTACAATTTTCATACGATCATCCACCACGTTTTGCCCCAATTTGCTCGCCATTAACATAAAAGAATAAGCACATAGAAAAGCCAGTCCTATCCTCTTGGTTCGTCGGTTTTGGCAAGCGCAAGCGGTCACTCGCCGACACTAGGTAGTCTTACAGATTTGCCTGCGGCAGAATTTGAAACCCCTAGATAACAATGGAGAAATATATCCGTCTTCGTCTATTCAAAACTTGCACCAAACGAACTTTCCATGGTTGTGTCACGTCGGAATTATGAACGAATCTCTCATTTAAAATCTTCTCTTGAATTTTATTTTCGATATACAGGCTGTTTGATAAAAACTCCAGAACGCCACAGTTTTTTTGTCGTGATCCGATTTCAAAAACCCATTAACAAAAAATGATTTATTTTTCATGCTCTACGAATAGGACTTGTTACCAAATTTTTTCCCTCAACTTCTTTTTTCAACATTGATAAATTTAACTTTTTTAATAATAAAACGCGATTATTTCCAATTCAAAGTTGAAGTAGATCTTTTTTTCTATACCATCGGTCAATAAAAAAGTAATTTTTTCTTGATAATCATCAGAAAAACGCAAAAAATGATTCGCCAGATTTGGTCGGATTGAACAAATAACGTCATTTTCACGTTTACTGTGGAATCCAAAGCACTCCTGAAACTGACATTTCTTAAAATTTAATTCCAATCGGGCGAAACTTTTTATGCGTTTTCTTGGATAAACATTGAAAAAATTTCCACTTTCTACATACCATAGTAAAGAGAAAAATACATACTTCAATTTTAAATTAAAAGTAATCGTACTTTATTCTTAAAAATTTAAATTTGCCAATGTTAAAGAAAGAAGTTGAGGGAAAAAATTTGGTAACAAGCTCTATTCGTAGTGCATGAAACAAAAATAATTTTTTGTTAATGGGTTTTTGAAATCAGATCACAACCAAAAAAACTGTGGCGTTCTGGAGTTTTTATCAAACAGCCTGTAGAGTCATAACACGTCATTAACCGGAATGATGATTTTTCTACATTAAAAAGTCTGTATCAAATTCAATGTGAAATGGGAAATTAGTGAATGTGCGATAATAAATTTGAAAAGTGTAATTTCATTTATGTGGCGGATATATCGAAAATAAAATTCAAGAGAAAATTTTAACTCAGAGATTCGTTCATAATTCCGACGTGACACAACCATGGAAAGTTCGTTTGGTGTAAGTTTTGAATAGACGAAGACGGATATATTTCTCCATTGTTATCTAGGGGTTTAAAATTCTGCCGCAGGCAAATCTGTAAGACTACCTGGTGTCGGCGAGTGACCGCTTGCGCTTGCCAAAACCGACGAACCAAGAGGATATGACTGGCTTTTCTATGTGCTTATTATTTTATGTTAAAAGCGAGCCAATTGGAGCAAAACGTGGTGGATGATCGTATGAAAATTGTAAAGAGCTGCAAAGGCTTTGAAAAGAGTTTGCAACAGTTTTGACCAAGTGCTCTAGTTTGAGAATTTTGGATGATTATCGAATTTTGGATGATTATCGATCAAATTGTTCAAATTGATCATGTATTGTATGAATCAATGAGAATCTCAGATTAAAATATAAGCCATCCAAAGGCCCTCCCATTACTTCCGTGCATGCGCTAGTGTTTAATTGAAGTGAATTGATTGACCAAGTCCGCCAAAAGCGTTATCGCTTTCGTGAAAAAATGTAAAAACTTTTTATAACGAAATAATTCGATATTTTAATTCGCAAAATATCTGTGATTTATTACTAATTTTGCACTCAAAGGGCCGATTTTTGGCTAGGCTACAATTGATATAACACCTAAAATTAACCGCTAGTTGAAGTTATATGTCCGTTTAAACGATTAATGATCACGATCGCAACTTTCAATAAAATCTGATATTTGACATTTAAATGGTTTGAAACAGAAAATGCGTAAATTTTAAATCAGTCTCATACTAGATAAAGTTGCGATAGTAATAATTAATCGTGTGAAACGGCCATAAGTCGCGACGACCTATTTTCAAATTTAACGCGCCGAGCGGTTGAGCGATTGAAGTCTTAGGACGCATACCAACAAGACTGAGACTGATTCGTCGTTTACCACAGAATATCGGCCGGTTTCAGGTTTCTAACAACTGCCGGGTCGCATCTTAACATGGCTTTATCGAAACGGCGTAGATAGGCAACTTTAAAAACACGCTGGTCGGCAAGGTGTCCCGATTTATGATTCCCTCAGTGTACAGTGTTATTAACGGAATTATTTGGAGCTTTATCATTATTAACGCAATCAGCGGATAGTGAAGTTTCCATAAGCGTAGTTTCAGTTGAATAATATGAATTAGTTGTTGGTTGAGAAGCTGGTAATGGTGAATGTACTCAATGCGGAAAATGTAATTTGATGTTTCATAAACGTGTCAAAAGTAGAGAACTTACGCAAACATTGAGATTGACCGCAGGAATATTGGTCTTTGATGAATCGATGATTCATTTTGAAATGAAGTCTGAACGCTTTGTGATTAAAAAATATTTTGGAACAATAAAAACACTTACATTTAGCGGCCATTCTGGCGATAGAACGAAAAATCAAAAAGAAAACTCGAATTCTCAATAAAAATAACTAACTGACTATTATATTAAGTTACGTAATTGTTTTGTCCAATCTATTTATCTCTGATATGAGGCGATTGACGGAAACGTAGGAATGATCATATGGCGTTTTGATTTTGTACACAAACTTCTGTAAAAATACCCACACCCCTTCGCATTCTTTGGGAATTTCAACATCCAAGGCGTGATATAGTTTAAAACATACATCTACCGCTTTAAGAGGAGTTGGTAACTCATATTTTAGATCATTAACAACTACATACGATTTTAGATTATTCCAATCAGTGCCAATAATTACGCAGAACGGTTGAATTGTTCGCTTGAATTCTTTATATTTGTCTCTTTTAGCTTCTAATTGGACCTGGAGGTTTTTCTCTTCCTGCAAAAAATACTTTTATTGATCAAAAATTGATTGAATATAAGAAACTTACCGGTACATGAAGTATAAACGATTCTGCAATTTCAATATTCGAAGGTTTCCAATACACTCCTGTTTTTCTCTTCAAATTCACGGCCGGAAAAATCATAGGTAACAGCGTTAAAAGAAAAACCTCATCTAAAAGAATAATTCATATTATTCAATGTCATGCACTGTGATTGCGGTTTTTTTCTTTTACCATTCTGCGAGTTGTGTCTTCCTAATGCTGATTTTATAGTTACGTCTTTTTGTTTCTGTACTTGTTTTATCTTAGGGTATAAATTAGACCATATTGTTATAAGGCTGTCGCCAATTCCAGGGTACTGATAATTGAAATCGACCTCCAATAACAAATATCCTATCACGAATAGAGTCGTTGAACCCCGGAAGTGCCACCACGGTCAGGTGATCGGTGGCACCATCGGGAAAGTCGCTGAGTGTGCACCCCGGAGGTGACAATGGGGGGCTCCCGGTGAACTAGAGAGAGAGTCGTGTACGCGTCGGTAACGGAAGTGCTTGTGCCGATTATTACTAAGATCGTAAGTGAGTTGCCCTCAGAAGCCGAGACGTCATGACCCGGCCCTATATGTACATGTGAGTTGACTTTCCAGTATACCAATATAAATGTGTCGGCCCTCACCATCTGAGTATCACTAACCCCCCAGCAACCCTGGCTCATCGGCTAATAAGCGGCCGTACGTGATATGGTGGAGGCGCCTAAGTTTCGTTCTAGGGTGGAATTGGTAGCATGGCGAGGGGTCGTGTCAATTGTACATATTTCGGGATGGGGAGGATTGTCGTCGCGTGTTCCGTTGGGGGTGGTCGCATATAAGGGGAGTAGTATTTTTGTGAGTTGTCGGGCACACCTCTGTATTGTTCGGTTTCTGTGGCGTTGTATATATGACGCGCGTCCTAGAGAGGAATCTGTGCTGACGCGGTGCTGATGCTAAGGTCGCGTTGGAGATTACGAGGACGGAGATAATGTTACCGAGCGTACGAGCGGTCGCGGTACGAGATTGATGGTGAACGGAGATGAGACGAGGGGCGACCACCGGGGGACGTTGTATAGCGGTACTAACACAATAATCATAGTTTATGTTTCTAGAGGGATGCGAAGGTAAGGTAAATTTAAGATTGTTGCGGTTTGTGTGGGTGTGTTATAATTTTGGGATGTACGCGTCGGAATATTCGGTCCAATGTCAGGGTCGGATGGTGGAGGTGATCGTCGAGTAACACGTCTACAGAGTAAGAAGGAGCAGGAGGGGTGGCCGACGCCACCGAGGTATTCCCAGTTCGAACCGGGTGCGAGGAGTTCGAATCGGTATGAGATTGTTGTGAGGGAGTCGTATTTTGAAGAGGGATATGATTCGGTGTTTGCTGGAGGCGGATTGAGGCGTTCGCCGACGGAGGGTGGCAGGAAAGGAAGGACGGCGGGTGGGATAGAGTTCCCAGAGGATATAGCGGGCGATTTGACAAAGGGACTGGGTTTGGTCCGGGAGACGCTAAATTCGTTAACGGGGGTGGAAGAAATCGGTGCGGAAGAGACCGGCGCGGAAGAAACCGGCACGGAGAAGAGCAGGACGAAGAAGAGCGGGACGAAGAAGAGCAGGACGAAGAAGAGCGGGACGAAGAAGAGCGGGTCGAAGGAGAGCGGGACGAAGAGGAAGATCCACCGGAAGAAAGGGTGGAGGAACAGCGGGAGGAAAGGCGAGGGATCATGGCGGATACCACGGTGGTTGACGCCGTCGCGAAGATAATTAACCCAGCGACCCCGAAATTTATAAGTCCACCTACGTACGACCCCAAGAATTCGAACCCTGTCACGTTTATTCAGACGTATGAGAGGACGGCGGCTGCGAACGCGTGGGACGACGCCCTACGGATTAATTACCTCCAGACGTTCTTGGAGGGGGCGGCGAATTTGTGGTACAGAGAATATATATGTAGCCCCGCGAATGGTGCGAAAACCTGGAAAGATGTGGCGAAAGACTTTGTAGACGAGTTCGGAGGAGCGTCTGCACAGAAAGCGGCCAAGTTGAGGTGGTTGGGTCGTAAGCAGAAGGCCGGGGAGGATATCAAGTCGTATTATTATGATTTGGTGTCCTTGCGTGACGACTACGATCCCGAGATGTCGGAGGAAATGTTTCGGGACCATTTTGAGGCCGGATTGAGCCCCTCGCTGAGTCATCTTTTTCACCTTTTCGACAGTCCGGTGATGTCGATGGCGGATGTTAAGGGGTTGGTTTTCAAATTAAGCGAGGCTCAGGAGAAAAATCTGATGACAGAGGTTCTGGCCATTGACCACGGAAGCGGAGGCCGCGTGCAGAACGCTGACAAGGGAGACGAGCGAGACGGTCGCCGAACTTACGAGACCCAGGACTCCGGACGGCAGCAAGAAAATTCGCGCGGTCAGCAGAATTATTACGGAAACGGTGGCGGGTTCAATCGCGGGTCATCGAACCATAGAGGGTACGGGTCGTCGAACTACAGGGGTTTCGGAGGTAATAGGAGGTTGCAGAGAACGCGTAATTCCAGGTACACGGTCATCTGTTGGAACTGCAATAAGCCCGGACACTACGCGGTGGCTTGTTGGGAGGAGAAGAGGCAGGGTCGGGACACCGGCCGGGAATCGCCAAAAAACGAAGATGAACGGCGCGAGTAAGGGGTGGTGGCGCCGTCCCGTGTAATCGGATCGCGATATCCGGAGGATCGGATGATATTTTGTCGGTAACAGGGGCGGTCAACGGGAAGGTGGCGGACATTATATTGGATACGGGGTCGTGCCGGAATATCGTGCGGAGCGACGTGGCAAAGGAGGTGACGCCGCTGACGAGGAACCACGTGCTTGTTACCGCGGGCGGTCATGTGATGGCTTTAGGGGAAACGCTGTTGGAAGTTAGTTTAGGCGGGGAGTATTTTAGGTGTAAGGCGTTAGTGGTCGAAAATCTTCCGAGGCCAGTAATTTTGGGAAAAGAATTTCTAGTGGATAAAGGGGTAGTTTTAAATTTTCAGAACTTGTCAATTGAATTTCACAGTCAGCGGGTGGATGCAGAGGGTAGTAGTAGGTGTCTCACGGTGATAGATGTGGAGGGTAAGACAAGCGTGCTGAGTGATGAAGGCGTGAAGGGGCATACCGAACGGGGTGTAGCGGTGGATGGGGTCACGGGATTGGCGGAGCCGCAGGAGTTGGGGTTGTTGAAGGCCGTACCCAGGACCGCGGAAACGGCGTTGTTGAGTGTGGAGGATTGGACCTGCAAGCTTGTGGTCGCAGGGGATCACATTGTGGAGCCGGGATCGCGGAGGGGAGTCGCGTTGGCGGTCCGAGGGGTAGCGTCGGTGGAGATTGAGAACTACAGGGTGGTACCGAACTCGGAGTTTTTGACGACGAGGGGGTTGACCTTCGAGTGGTCAGGGGACGCGAAGGGCGACCTCAAAGGGACGATACAGGCAAAGGGTCACGCAGCCGTCAAGGTCTTTGACGGGACGGCTGTCGCGTATTTGGTGCCGGCCGAGGACAAGGAGTGGGTCGTGACGTCGGTGTTATGCGCGGAGGGGGCGCCTGTCGAGGACTCGTAGATGGTTAGTGATGAGGATCACAATATCTGCGGGGATCTGACGGAGTCGGAAAAATCGGTATTGCAGAATCTGTTGCGTAAATACCGTGAGGCGTTTGCGAAAACACCGGCGATGTTAGGTCGAACCAGACAGTGCGAATTCGAGATTGATGTCCAAGGTCATGGTCCAATTAAAACGCGTCCGTACCGAGTTTCACAGATGGAGCGGGAGGTAATTAGGTCACAGATTGACGAGATGTTGCGGAATGGGGTGATAAGACCTAGCAAGAGCCCATGGTCGAGTCCGGTGGTGCTAGCTAAGAAAAAGGACGGGAAACTCCGGTTTTGCGTGGACTACCGCAATTTGAACTGGGTCACGAAAAAGTCGGCATATTTTATTCCAGCCATAGACGACCTACTGACGTATCTCGGAGGCGCTAAGTATTTCACGACGCTCGATTTCTCTAGCGGATACTGGCAGATCCCTATAAAGGAGTCCTCGAAGGAGTACACGGCTTTCGCGAGTCATGAAGGGCTGTACGAGTTCAACGTCCTTCCCTTCGGGTTGTGCAACGCTCCGGCTCAGTTTGTGCAGTTTCTCGATGCCCTATTTTCGGAGAAGTTTAGGGACATGTTACTTTATGTCGACGATATCGTAGTGTTTTCGAGGACTTTTGAAGAGCATCTCGAAAAGTTGGAGCGGATTCTCCGGAAGTTACAGTCAGCAAATCTCACGCTGAACCCGAAGAAGTGCGTGTATATGGCGCAAGAGGTTGAGCTGCTGGGTCACAGGGTGTCAACGGAGGGGTTGAGAGTCGATGAGAATAAAATCAGGGGGATGACTCAATTCCCTGTGCCTAAGACGGTGAAACAGTTGAGGAGTTTTTTGGGGCTTTGTAACTTCTACAGGAAGTTTATTGCAAATTATTCGGCAATCGCAAAGCCGTTACATGCGGCCACTATGAAGGATGGGTTTGCATGGGGACCAGAACAACCGGCGGCGTTCGACGCAATTAAGGGGAAGCTGGTGAGCGCACCGGTACTCCAGCATTTCCACCCTGGGAAAGATTGCGAGTTGCGCATCGATGCCAGTAAGGAGGGGTTGGGAGCCGTGCTCCTCCAGGAGGATGAGGAAGGGGTACTGCACCCTATTGCGTTCGTGAGTAGGTCGCTGACCAAGGCTGAACGCAATATAAGTACCATCACAGAGCTGGAGTGTTTGGGGTGTGTGTGGAGTATGGGGTACCTCAGACACTTGGTGCACGGCCGACACGTGCGTGTGGTGACAGACCACCACGCGTTGTGTTGGTTAAAGACGATAAAGGACCCCAGTGGTAAGGTGGCGCGATGGGCCGTGAAATTGGGGGAATTTGATTACTCGATTGTCCATAAGCGAGGAAAGGACAATTCTGACGCAGACGCTTTGAGTAGGTGTCCGTGCCAGGAGGCGACACGGGAGGATGAAGAGGAGGCCCTGGAGATCCCGACGTATGCGGTGACAACGAAAGAACTCGGAGAAGTACAGAGACGGGATCCGGAGCTCTCGGAGATTATGAGAATTGTGGAAGGGGCGGAAGACGTCGATGCGCCGATAGCAGTGAGGAAAAGGGCGACGAATTTTTGAATAATAAACGGTGTACTCTATAAGAAGAATGCGAACCTTACTGGGTTGGACGAACTCGTGGTCGTGCCAAGGGAGATGGTGGGGGAAGTGTTGTTCGCGCACCATAGCGAGCCCTTAGCTGGCCACCTGGGAATTGCCAAGACGGTACAGAAGTTGAAGCAACGGTACTACTGGACGGGTCTACAGAGGGATGTGGAGAGATTCGTGAAGGGGTGTGTCGATTGTCAGGGTAGAAAGGGCGAGAGATTTAGGAAGCCGGTCGGGTTCCTCCACCCTGTACCCGTTGGAAGGGTTGGAGAAAAGTGGGCGATAGACATTGTAGGGCCATTCAGTAGGTCAAAATCGGGGCGGACGGTGATTGTGGCGGCTACAGACTACGTCAGTAAGTTCGCGGTCGCCCAGGCACTCAAGGACGGGACAGCGCCTAGGGTGGCTAGTTTTATTTTCAAGGACATTATAGCAAGATTCTCGGCTCCCCGGGAGCTGGTGTCGGACCAAGGGAGGGTGTTTATGTCTGAGTGTGTCAAGGAGCTGCTTAAAGTTATGGGGGTGAACCAGAGGTTCAGTACGGCGTACCATCCGCAGAGTCATGCGCAAATTGAAAGGTTCAATAAGACGTTGGAAGACATGCTGTGCATGTACGTTAATAGTGGCCACACCGACTGGGACCTGTATCTGGATCACGTTTTGTTCGCGTACAATACTAGCATGAGTGCTGCGACCGGTTTCACCCCATTCATGTTGATGTACGGCAGGGAGCCGACACTTCCGGCAGAGGTGACGCTGACGGAGTCCGTAAGGAATCCGGATATAGAGCGGATGCAAGACGAGGCCCTGAACGCTCGGATGATCGCGGTGGAGAACATAAAGAGACGACAGGACTACGACAAAAATCGCTACGACAAGTGTCACCGACATCTAGAGTTTCAGCCGGGAGATCGCGTAAGACTTTATGTGCCGGCGCGAAAACTGGGTAGGTCGGATAAACTGCTGTTAAAGTGGAGAGGACCGTACACGGTGCTACGGAAGGTGTCGGAGGTGGACTTTGAAGTGGAAAAAGGGACGACAAAGAAACCAAATCGTGAGGTGGTTCACGTCAGTAGACTATTAAGGTACCACGAGGCGTGGCAAGACATTGAAAGTGCGAAGCCAGCGAATCGGGAAAAGTAGGTCGGTGTTGGGTGTCAAGGTTAGACGTAGGAGTAAATAAGGACGGATCGGAGCGGCGATGACGCGCCGTTAGTGTGTAGGTCATAGTAAGAGGCGAAAAAACCGCTGACGCGGTCACGAGTAAGAATTATGGTAAATAACGTTAATGATGATGAAAGGAGTGTAGTTTGTGTTCGCAGAGAGGATAGCGACCCCATGAGAGAAAATAATTTGTTTTGCAGAGTCGTCGCGATGATGGTGCTGAAGTGTGGAGGGTTCGATGACCATGGACCAGTGGAGATCAGCACGGGGGTGTACTGGAGACCCCTGCCGGGGACGGTGAATTACGAGGCAACGGTCCCTTTACAATACCAGGCGAGGTGGGGAGAGGACATTCCATCAGGCCCGAGGAATAACCAGGACAGTTACGACTGTTCAAATGCCAGCGGCGATAAAGGCGTCCAGTGTCCGGTGGAACGACAACTGGGAAGAATAAGCGAGAGTTACGACGAAGAGGTGCGGCGTTTGAGGGAATCGGTGGTGGCGAAGATGGGAGTAAAGCGGAACAAGACTGGAAGAAATAGACGAGCACTGGATTTTTTGGGCGAGGCGGTCAGTTGGTGTTGCGGCGTAGCAACCCATTCGGAGTTGGGTGAATTAGGACAGCAGAACGCAGAACTTCGAGGGGAAATGGAGAAAATAAGAAGGGGTCTGGCAGGAACATTACAGAACATCGGGGAAAGATCAGAGCACTTCCAAAAATACACGGAAGAAGTAGCGGGAGAAATCAGGACTATGGAAGCACACGTACGGTCTACGGAGAGATATTTGACCGAGAATAGAAACGTTATTAGGAAACAAGAGAACGAGCAGCACCAGATGTCTCTGCGGACGTTGGCGAGGGATTTTCACCGGTTGAAACAGATGATCACACTCGTGAGAGTCTTGGAGAGATCCAGCATAACGTCATCATGCAACCAACATCTCGTACCACCAGAGATCGTCCCGTCAGCAGTACTTATTAAAGACCTGAGAGAACTGGAGAGAAACCTGGAGAATTCAAAGCAGCAGTTGGCCATTCCTGTGAGTGAAATTTCCAGATACTACCAAACTCCGATAAGTCACTGTTCGACCACAGTAGACAGCATTACCATCCAAATCAAGGTGCCCACGGTACATAAAAATCAGTCGTGGCGTCTGTTCAAGCTCGTGGCAGTCCCGTTTGCCTGGAGGGGGCAGATGTGTCGAATCGAGCACGAAAGTGCATTCGTCACAGTTTCCGAAGGGACTAACCAGATAAGGGTAGTGGCGGGAGAGGCACTACATCACTGCCAACCGTTTCAGAATAGATTGTGCTATATACCGCGATTCATGACTGATGCCTTCCATGGACCAGGGTGCACACGGAGGCTGTTTAGGGGTAGTAACATTCGAGAGCTCGGCAAATACTGTCCCATGACATGTCACTCCTCCAACTCATTTACGGTGACCGAGATAATCGATGAGCAATACGTGTTGACGCACCTGAAGAGCGGAATCGTAATAAAATGCGGAGAGAACGATAGCATTGAAGTGAAGAAAGGAAAGGAAGAGATCGGCGCCAGGAGGGTGAGAATCCCATGTCATTGTGAACTACACCTTGTGACGAGTTGAAAATTCGTGAGAATGTTTGTTGGGAGTACCGAAGCATAGTTCGGTCACAAACATTGTTTTTCCTAAAACAAATCGTATTAAAACAATAAATTAACACCAATTAACTCACGCATAACCCATCAAAGATTAATTCAACGCCAGAGACAGCTTAAAACACTCAAAACACCCAAAAACCCGAGAGAAGGTACTGCTGTAGCTGTCACACTGAATATGCGTTTGCGTTTCGGCATTTATCAAATATTTTTTCAACAACTCCACTAATAAACTAATAACTTTACGGGAACGTCCGTTTGTTGTGTTTGATTGCTAGGTTTGGTAGGTGGATGGGTACTGTCAGTGTCAGTTTGTGGTACTGGTAGAGACCTGCGAAAAATTTGTACGAAACCCGAGACTCTCGGGCGAGACCGATACTGTCTCGGCGAGACCAAGACCGAGACGAGAGTTCGCGATTTAAACCCGTGACCGATACGAGACTGTCGTAGTCTCGGTCTCGTCTCGCCGAGACCGAAGCACTACGCATAACCCATCAAAGATTAATTCAACGCCAGAGACAGCTTAAAACACTCAAAACACCCAAAAACCCGAGAGAAGAAGAGCAAACATAACCCCACATTCTCAGTTGGACAATGACGTTTAGCCGAGATGCGAACCAACGCTGCCAGATACACGCTCCAGTGTTGCCAACTCAAAATAGGAAATCCGCTAGATGGCGCCACAAGTTATAACTCGCGCGCATGCGCTATTCATCCTAAAATATAAGGCCGCGTGAAATTTGCCGCCGGCATCGGTTTTTCCGACTTGATTCCCGAAAACAGACTGTGCTCGTCTCTCGACTACCCGAGTTTCTCCACCACCTGATTACCCTCGGTAAGTTTTGAGGGGTTTTTCCCTTAGGAGTATTTCTCCGCCGGTTTTCTGCTGGTTTTCTTGGTTTTCTGCCAAGTTTCCCCTGAATTAGACGGAGTCTCTCTCCACCTTAGGAGTTAGGACGTTATTCCCGTATTTTGGGATAGCGAAATTAGTTTCATTTTTGCATTCAAAATTCAAATTATCGTTTTTAGGTTAGATTTTTGAAAATCACGGGCTGCTGTGATTTTTCCCCGGTAATTTATCTGATTACCCGTCAGTTGAGGTTAGTTCACGCTACACCGCGTTTTGAAGTAATTTAGTCGTAGTTTCACGCCCATAAGGCCGTCTCAATTTCCAAATACACAATTTTAACCGAACGCCGCGTACACTGACACGGGACAGTAAACATAACCTCCGGTATCTTGTTCCCCCAAATTCGTTTCAGTTGCTAAACCATCGACGCGTACCGACCGCGTCAACCGCCATTTTGGATCCGGATCGAGTCCCGGTTTGAAATCAAATTCCGAATGAACGTCCCCGTCTCCCATCTTGGACGGACTTTCCTGATGCAGACCGTCAACACGCGATAGCTAGCTAGTTCTTGATTGTTCCATTGTAAATAATTGTTTCATTGTCAATAAGTTAGGTTAGGATTTCGTTTCATATTTTAAAGTTGCAATACCGTCCGCGTTCTCTTATTTTTAGCCCTGTACTGTTAGGACAATTTGAATAAATCACATTAAAACCATAACTGTTGCAAAATCCCTGGAATTTCACGGCTTCAGAGCTTCACCCGATAGGCATTAGGTTTCTTTGTTTTACCTCTAAAAACAAAGTGGCGTCCGAGATCCAGTTATAGCATAAATGAGTAAATAAACAGGTAAGGCGTCATAAATGTAGATGGTACTAGCAGTAGCATCACAACCTACAGGAAGAGATACTGATCCCCAAACGCTTCCCATGCGGTCATGGTCCCATAACAGTACAAACCCAACATATACTGCCAGCCATATGGTCAACGGTGAAGTCCTTGAAGATCAACAGAGAAGGACCCACGCTGACGTTTGACAACATGTCGGAATGCCTGAACATCAACTGGACGACCCACGTCCCGCACGTGAACTTGACAAGTGCAGACCAAAATATGAGAGCAATTGCAGAAGCTCTTAACGAACGAGAGAAGACGCCGAAAAGGACTACATACGGGGACCGATACGCGAGTCACGGAGACACGCTTCTCTATGTATGGAACACCATTATCAGCGTATGCGTGCTGATACTACTAGCGAAGAAGACGATACCCGGAGTGGTCTTGGCGGCACAGCCAGCGAGAGGAGAAACGGACGAGACCCCATGGACCCACGAGGCCCTCCTGGGCCTGATGGCAACAACTATAGCACTATTCGTGCTGTGCATGGTCGAGAAGCAGGCGGTGGACGCCCTGAGAAGAAGACGGAAGACGAAGACCCCAGTACCGAGGATGAGACAGAAGCCCAGAGAAAATAGAGGAACCCCGAGTGAGATCGGGGTAGTTGAACATGGAGCCGGGAGTGGACCGAGTCGAGAGGAGCGCGCCCTTGAGAATTCTGGGCCCGGATTCGTGGTACAACTGTCGGAGGCCCAAATGGAAGAATTGATGAAAAATAGGAGGGCGGTGATAAGTTAAGGTAAAAAAAAAGAGAGTTACAGTAGATTGAAAAGTAATTAAGCAGTCAGGGCAGGGAAAATAAAAATTTCATTCGCGTACTGGGAAAACCGAGAAATAGGGAACAAAATAAGCGGCCGGACGACAGGAGAGGGTTACCTCTGCGGGAGTTGCTAGGAAGGAGGGTGTGTGTGTGTGTGAATGAAATCACTAGGTAACGATAAACGTGTGTGAACGAAGTCTAGAATAAGTACTAGCGATAAGAAGGGGCGGGAGTGGTTCTACGGGGAAAGAACACGCGTTCAAGATGAAAAAATTGAAAAAAAAAATGGGAAAAAACTATTTCGGACCTTTGGGAACATTCTCGTACGCATGAAACCTGACACTAAAACAATGTTCATTATGCTTGCATGTACGTAACGATCACGAGCCAACGGACCTGGAAGGAAGACTGAACCACTATCCTGAGGGAGGAGGCCGAAGCGCTGGCAATGCCCGGAACCGCCGCCGAACCAGGAACACGAGAACGCACCGAGAACGGCGCCTACGCATACAAATGGAGGCAAATAAACGCGAGGTTGGGAAACTCCAGCCCGAGCGACTCCTAGGACCACTGAGTCCGAGATGGTACGGTCACTGTGACCACACCGAAAGGCGTCGTCCTGTGTGAACAAGGTACTGAGTGAGGGGTGAAGTAAGGGTACGCCGCGTGAAAGTCAATACCCTCGTGAATAGTGCGGAGTGTCAGTCAGACAAAAAAAGAAGGCCTACGCTCATCGGGCATAGTGACTTGTTGACAGTGTCGGGCTACTGCCTTGTCTAAGATAATAGGGTAATTAAGGGGATAAAAGCAGAGGGGAGGCACAGAAGGGAAAACTATTGTAGCATTAGATAACACCATGCAGCAGAATGTGGGGTAGGTTAAATTTAAGGATCGGTCTGGATTGTAACCCGACCGTAGGTTGTAAGTTTAGAATAAGGTGGAAATGTGAAACCATTACGGGGTGTTGTACCGTTTAATTGTTGGGAAAATTGAGCGACACTATTTTGACGTTTTAAGATTTGTTTCATATTTTGTTTTTTTTAATTTTTGATATGTTGCGTTTGTATGAGACGTCGGGTCGACGTCTTGGAGGAAGAGGGCCATATCACGAATAGAGTCGTTGAACCCCGGAAGTGCCACCACGGTCAGGTGATCGGTGGCACCATCGGGAAAGTCGCTGAGTGTGCACCCCGGAGGTGACAATGGGGGGCTCCCGGTGAACTAGAGAGAGAGTCGTGTACGCGTCGGTAACGGGAGTGCTTGTGCCGATTATTACTAAGATCGTAAGTGAATTGCCCTCAGAAGCCGAGACGTCATGACCCGGCCCTATATGTACATGTGAGTTGACTTTCCAGTATACCAATATAAATGTGTCGGCCCTCACCATCTGAGTATTACTAACCCCCCCAGCAACCCTGGCTCGTCGGCTAATAAGCGACCGTACGTGATAATCCTTATGGATGTTTCAAGCAGGGAAATAATGTTGAGAAATCTCCAATAGTTTTGCCTTTGAATGAATGTTTTCTCAATTCAGTTGAGTTTTTCCATTTTGTCAGTACTTCCGAAAAAGGTGCGATGTTATTCTTCAACCAATCAATGCTTTCATTGTAAATCTCGACGTCATCTTCATCTGTAAGAAATTCACGACCATGGAATGGTTACATGCAATGAAGTGTATATGTATATGCCGGAAATCAGTAATCTTACCATATTCTGCGTTCTTTTTTGATTTCTCCGGTAGCAAACCTACGGATCTTAATGTATTGCGTATGGTCCTATAAGAGCTGTATAACAGACCTCTAGCTGCACGAGGTTGGCCGTTTTTTCCTATCATGTAAGGCACATAATACAGTTCCTGTTCTTCATGAAGGAATATTTGGTTAATTTCATCGGCTAAAGAGCGAAATCTTGTTGACGAAATTCTGAAATCGTGTTATACACGGTGTCCACAAATTAGCCTGCAATAATTTGCCTGATGATTCCTCTATAAAAACGATGAAAAAAGTTCTAATGAACGTATGTCGAGAATCGCTTCCTAAGGGAGATATACCCCCTGAAAGGTAGGCCTCCTATGATGGTTTATGTTAAATATCTCCAAAACTGTTGAAGATTAAGAAATCATATTTGGTACAATTATTAACCTTCTTATGCTCAACAAAATAAACTAGGAAAGAATTCCAAATTTCCACCAGGGGCAGGTCATCTAGGGAGGGGGCGTAGTAAAAAATCTTTCTAACTTTTTTGTGTGATGTTTTTTTCGGGTTTGAACCACATATTATGAAATTATGAGGTTTTTTACGAAAAAAAGGTACTCTTGGCAAACATTGATAGGACGCGCCACATTCGAAATAAATCGATTTTAGCATTAAATTTTTTTTCTAATTTCTGTTGACATGTTACATTTTAAGCAGTATTTTAGTCAAGACAGCTTGAATAGCAATCTGACATCACTAAAATTTGAAAATTCAACAAATAATGCAACATTTTACGTTGAATTCGAGGAAATCTTTTCCAACTATTACGGGGCTGTCACGTCGTAAGATCTGGGGCGACGTTTTCTAACCTAAATGATGCATTTTCTAATTAATGTCCAAGTCTTTGATATGGTTAGTGATGTTGGATTGCTAATCAAGATGTCTTGACTAAAATACTGCTTGAAATGTAAGATTTCAACAGAAATTAGAATAAAAATTTAATGTTAAAATCGATTTATTTCGAATGTGGCGCCTCCTATCGATGTCTACCAAGAGTACCTTTTTTTCGTAAAAAAACTCATAATTTCATAATATGTGGTTCAAACTCGAAAAAAGCATCATACAAAAAAATTAGGAAGATTTTTCACCACGACCCCCCCTAGATGACCCGCCCCTGGTGAAAATTTTGAATTCTTTCCTAGTCCATTTTGTTGAGCATAAAGAGGTTAATAATTGTACCAAATATGATTTCTTAATCTTGAACAGTTTTGGAGATATTTAACATAAACCATCATGGGGGGGCTACCTTTCAGGGGGTATATCTCCCTTAGGAAGCGATTCTTGACATACGTTCATTAGAACTTTTTTTCAGCGTTTTTATAGAGGAATCATCAAGCGAATTATTGCAGGCTAATTTCTGGACACCGTGTATAATGTATAAGGTAGATAATAATGATTAGCTATGAACAGAAACATACTTTTTTCCCGGGTTATTCTGTAATTCGTTTCGCACGATCAGGGTAGCTAGTTTATGTCACAAAAATCTTTGTTGATTTTCATTATAACTGGCTATGACGATTTGTCCTTCATCATCTTTGTCCAAATACTTTCGTACGGACTGAAATAATCATTTCCATTAGTTTAAAAGTCGTCAATACATATTATATTGAGATAAGTTTTTTTAATGATAGAGACAGAACGATTAACATAATCTTTCTTTATGAAGAATTTATTTGATGTCTCTGTATAATATCTGTAATGATTTACCTTCGTTTCCTAACGATGAAGATGCAACAATAGAGGAGTCTTCAAAACTTAATTCACCCTAAACCAAAGTGATTGATTGTGAAATAGATATTCGAATACCTAGTGTCCACCAAAAAATACAGAAGTATAATCTCACCTCTCCAATTAAATACTTGTTGAATTTTTGTAGAAAAAATTTCCTCAATTTGATTTTTGGAATTATTTCCTTGATGTCATTTTTGTTCAAAATTTTAAATGTTTCAATGTCGATGTCGTGTTCTGTAATATAAAACACCCCGTTTTAAAATTTCAGTTATGGCACCGATTTTGCAGAAATCCGTGAGGAATATGTATAATGTACCAACGACGTCAGTTGAATTCGCAGACCGGGGAAGTACCGACTTCTATGAATCGCTTTTACCATTACTTACTTTTATAAATCTTAGGTAGATCTACATATAAACTACCCAGTTACAAAGGACTTGAACTTGTATAGAAATCTTCACATACATCAATGACGGTTAGATGCAATTAATTTATTGTTTTAGAAATATGAAGTACATTAAAGTACTTACTTTTGAAATCTTCTATCAATTCTTCACACTCCCACGAGATTAAAAGGCTTTCTACGCCGGTCTCCTCCATTGTAACTATAATGTATTTTACTTAAAATAAAATAAACGAAAAGGGTCGATTTAACTCACTTCGCACTACTAATACACACACTGACACTGTGTTGTAAAACTCTTCCAAAAGAAGAGCGCAAGATCCGGCGCCAAATAATGAGCCGGAAATTCCAGAGAAAATACAATTTTGTACAGTTTAAAAGCACACATATTCTGCGCAAAGACAATAGCTATAGTGTGCTAGCGATCAGTACAATTTTGTACAACTAGAAACGCCAAATAATCTACTTGGATTTGATGAATATTTTGTATCATTATTAAGTCCATTTTGTACAATAAAGAATCTCAAATGCATCACTTGAATATAACTCACATATTGCTCCAATTTTGAGTTCTAGTAATATATTTTTAGAAAAACCAAATTAAATTTAAATTCAGTCCAATATTTTTACCTTTTTAAATTAAATTTATGCATCCAAAAATAATACAATTGTAATGAAATGAAGTCTTGTACAAAAGTTGAGTATAAACTACTAAATGGGCAAGTTCATTTGAACATTTTCAGTAACAAAGTAAAATCCAATGTTCAATGTACAAAATTGTATCGGAAGGATGCATGAAAGTTTTTGCTGTGTACATACTCTATATGTACATACTCTATATATTACAACTCAGTTAGACATTTTACTTCGAGTGTCCACTCCTCAATTTTATATATCGGGTGGGCCAAAAAATTTTGGAATTTTTTTGAGCCTCAGTAACTTTTTTATTTTTCAACCGATTTTCAATTTTCTTTGTTTGTTGAATACACAAATGATCAGATTACATAATCGAAGATAAAAAATTTGAATTGCATCAAAATCGTAGATGGCGGTACAAGTCAAATTTTAACAATGTTTGAAGACTGCTGGAACTTTTTGCTCTTTCTCAAAAGAAAATCGCGAGACATGTGGTGATAGCCCCTTCTTTTGTGAACATTTTAAGGTATGATTGTCTCCAATTAAATGAAAATTAACGATCTTGCAGTGAATTTTGTGAGACATGTTTTCTTAAAATCGATAAATTCTCGAAAAAATACATCCACGTTTGTTTACATAACTTTTCTGTTTTTCATCCGATTCCGGTCTACAAAAGCTTATTGGACACCTAAAGCATTGGCTTAAGTAACTATGGAAGTTATCTGCATTTTTTTGAAAATTTGGAAATGGTGGACATGAAGAAGTTTTATTAAAAATTGGATGGAGCCGATTTTTTTTTTCAAAATATCTACCACTATGTGCAGGTCATCATTCAAAACCGCCGTCTTTTGTGATCATCTTACCGTATCGCTGATGAAAATCCGATGAAAAATGTCGAAATGGGAATCCAAAAACTAACACGATGCTTTCAACAAGTCAGTCGTCATTTTTTAAACTGGCTGCTTTTATCATATTTATGGATGGAATTTCAAAAATAAGAGCATCCTTAGATAGAGAATACTTGAGATTGTCCGATCATCAATCTTATGGAAAAACATGATTCGCCAGAGGACCTCAACAAAGTTGAAGCAACTTTTGTCAATGAATAAACTTTCCATGGTCAATTTATTTCCAAAATTTACATCAAAACACAATCCATGATTCTTCATAAACCCGTCATAAAGTCAAGTTATGTTTTTTTTATGATCATTTTAAAAGATACGACAGTTTTTCGATGAGTTTGCTTTTTAATTTTTTATGGTTCCAATAAAATCAAGCGGTCAGCACTATCAGGAGCACAGATTACTGACAGTAGTTCAAATTTTTGACTGAAATAGTCATTAAGACGTTATCACTCATGGCGTTTACCAACGAAGATGAAATATTTATCAAGAGTCTTCTTGATAGGGGATTCAATGTGGGTGATATCATACAACAATTTCCCTGTAACAAAAACCAGTTGCTCCATAGTCCATTTATTCATTTATTGTTAATTCGTTTCAATTAAATTCAGTAAACTACAATATGTCTCATTTGGTAACCATCGACCTCTGGCGACCGAACCGGGAAACTGACAGATGCCTGGTGTAAACGGGCCTTGGTTGAATGGGTGGGTGTGCATAGCGCTTGACGGATGTTTGACATCGGACAGGTTAAGTGACAACTGACGCGACTGTCACTTGTTGCCGCCACTTTCCCATTCCAGGTTGCTTCCCAGAGGGTTGCTACCCCTCCAGACGAATTCAGGGGACAATTGGACGAGAGGTGAGTGGTTTGCCATTCACAGAGTGTTTATGGATGTGTTGCGTGTGTCTAGCCTGAAAGTCTGCCCCAATTGCAGTACCGCCGTTTTGTGGGGCCTCGGCTGGACTTGAGTGGAGAACCCTCCTGTCCATTGCACTGTCGTACCCCAATTGTTGATTGAAACTGGCTCAGTTGGTTTTGCACGGAGTCCAGGTGTGTTTTGTGGACCATCCAGCACTCTCCTTCGGGATTGTGACTCGGGCAGTATCTCTAGGAGAATCCAGGGTACTGGGGCTGTATATTGGCGGCCTGTGACTTTATCCTAATCCTTGACAGTGTGAAAGACCTCTTGACCGAATTGGACTGTTCAGATACTCTGACTGAGAATTGCGTGAGGTGAGACTCGACTTCCTAAATGCTCACAGTCGTTTAACTTTCTGTTGCAGTGTACTCTATGTTGGTCGGTCTATTCCACGTAACGCCCTCGTCCGGTTAGAATGGTGGACCGGTTCGCTTTGGAAACATCCGACTAAATTCCTTCGAATGCCGTTCTGAGGCGAAGACTCGTATCCGAGTTCGACGTGTGAAAAGTTTTGCGTTACATCCCGATAGACAGATAATGAAAAGTTCACTGTATTATTTAGTACAAAAGATCAGGGAAACTGGAAATATTTCCAGGCGTCCGGGTAGCGGAAGGCCCAGAACTGTAAGAATTGAGGTGATAATAATAGAAAGCGCTTTGTTCTTCTATTGAAAATACAAAATTCAAATTTTCAATTTTTGGAGAAACGTAAGACACGTCGAAAGATACGTCGTCAGTCCCGTGGATGAGCCAGGGACAAGTCTGACAACCAGACAAATCGCGAGATCAACAGCACTTTCGCGAAGCTCAGTACGAAGAATAATAAAAGATGATTTGAATTTAAAAATATTTAAAAGGATGTACTCGTTCAATTTAACACCACAGATAATCGAACGGCGGCTTGTGAGATGCAGACGTCTACTTAACCGGTTTAGGAATCGTGCCGAAATACAGCAAATTTGGTTTACTGACGAGAAAGTCTTCACTTTATCACCCCCAAAAAATGCTCAAAATGATCGCCTATGTGCGCCGGTAGATTCATTTAAGAGACAAATACCGTCCGAAAGGTTGATACGGGAGCGTCAGAAATTCAGCCCGCATGTCATGATCTCCGCGGGGATTTCTTCGGCCGGAAAAACTTCAGTGATTTTCATTGAACAAGGCATTCGGCTGAATTCTGAGGCGTATTGTCGTACAGTATTGGATGTCATGCTTCCAGAAATAGAGGGCTTTATGCCCAACTTTACATTCATGCAAGTATGTACGAAAAATGGTCTAAACGAGACTAATATTGCTATGCATTCAGTCGAATTATTCAAGAAAATTATTTACAGGATGGCGCCAGTTGTCACACAAGTAGACATACCATCGCACATTTACAAGAAAGAGAGGTTCGTTTTATCGAACCTGAAAATTGGCCTCCAAACAGCCCCGATCTTAATCCATGTGATTATTTTTTGTGGGGTCATCTCCAGGAACTTGTGTATAAAAATGGCGCACGATTCAACAACTTAAACGAATTGAGGCAAGAAATTTCTGAGTCGTGGCAGCAAATTGATCAAAATTTTATAAGAAATGCCATAAATAGTTGGAGGTCAAGAATCCAAAGAGTTATAGATGCGGATGGCCGTCATATAGATTAAATTTTATGTTTCATCGTTGCTTATTTTCGTGAACTTAATACATTTTACATATTTCACTTTATTTCTGTTATTCAATGATTTCTTCTTTATGTCGGTACGGTTTGCAAATCTGGTGGGCAAATGATTGCATCTCTCAAATCAGAGCTGGATGTGCTGAATTTGAAAAAAAAAACAATTGCAAATCATCCTTGAAAAATGTTTGCACAGAACTTCGCGACTTGTCCCTGGCTCATCCACAGGACTGACAACGTATCTTTCGACGTGTCTTACGTTTCTCTAAAAATTGAAAATTTGAATTTTGTATTTTCAATAGAAGAACAAAGCGCTTTCTATTATTATCACCTCAATTCTTACAGTTCTCGGCCTTCCGCTACCCGTCGCCTGGAAATATTTCCAGTTTCTCCAGACCTTTGATAAATATTTTATCTTCGTTGGTAAACGCCATGAGTGATAACGTCTTAATGACTATTTCAGTCAGAAATTTGAACTATTGTCAGTAATATGTGCTCCTGATAGTGCTGACCGCTTGATTTTTTTGGAACCATAAAAAATTAAAAAGCAAACTCATCGAAAAACGTTCGTATCTTTTAAAATGATCATAAAAAAAACATAACTTGACTTTATGACAGGTTCATGAAGAATCATGGATTGTGTTTTGATGTAAATTTTTGAAATAAATTGACCATGGAAAGTTTATTCATTGACAAAAGTTGCTTCAACTTTGTTGAGGTCCTCTGGCGAATCATGTTGGATTTTTTTTCCATAAGATTGATGATCGGACAATCCCAAGTATTCTCTATCTAAGGATGCTCTTATTTTTGAAATTCCATCCATAAATATGATAAAAGCAGCCAGTTTAAAAAATGACGACTGACTTTGAAATTGTTGAAAGCAATTGTTGTAAACAAGTAGAAATTGATGCTGAGTGGCATTTTTTCGCCACTGCTCATGGTAAAGGCCCCTGTGATGGAATAGGTGAAACAATTCAGAGTCGTGCTAGTTTACAACAAATTAATAAAGAGCCAATTAATTTACCATTTAAATTATTTCAATGGGTCGACAAAAATGTTGAGAATATTGTAAGTGTATATGTTTCACAAAAAGAATACGACGACCATGTATCAGTCCTGAGCACTAGATTTAGTCCTTCTATACCCATAAAAGGTACACGCAAATTTCATGCTTTAATGCCCAAATCCAATAAACAATTGTATGTAAAAGACTTCTCAAATTCTGGTGAAAGCAGATTTGAATTATTTTTTCTTCTGTCTCAGATTTATTCATGTTTACCGTTCCTAAAAGTCACTAAATCCTGGTATGTTTCTTATATTGGTAGAAGAATTATTCATTAAATTGCATAAGTTAAAAAATAAGGCGTAATGTGGGAGCCTGTCTCCGGGGATGCGAAGCGTTATGGGCCTGTACTCAGGTCAGCTCTCGGCGTGCGCGCACTAAAAAATTCCGTAAAAAATGTCCGTCCCAAATTTTTTTTTGTCGATTGCCAACATTGTGAGCAACATTTGTGATTTTATTGAAATTTTTCGCACCGTGGAAAATGGCCCAAAATTCACTTTCGAATGAAAAAATAGATTTTTCTGTACAAGTTCCACTTTAAACTATCAATACGAGTCAATGTCCGTGAAGGATATTTTTTTGTGAACAAAAGTAAAAAAAGATCATTTCGATTGGTCTACTCGTTTAGAAGTTATGAATAAATGTGCGACGACGCGCGAGCGAGCGGTCGGAAAATGTTCTAGGGCGTATCTTTTGAAATAAGGGCAATAGGGCCAAACGCCTAGAGCTGAGTACTTATTATGATGACCACTAACTTTCGTGAAAATCTCAAAAAGATCCGTGACATTGACCATTTCTGCTGATCGTCTTGGCGTGGAATGACCCATCGACACACGAAATTTTACACCAATCACGACACACACACGCAGTACCCAAACACTAGCCACGTCCATCACACACAGTACCACAACACAACCCCATTCACGACCAATCACAGTACCACACCACAACCCCCACTAAGACCCACACCCAATCCCGGACCAGACCCGTACCCAGCCTTGACATAGTACCAAGCCTTAGACCTTAGATAGACAGCACGTGCGAGTAAATACGTTTCTAAATTATGATTTTTGCTATCAAATTTGATACTGAAAGTATTTACAGGGTGTTCAATCTCAAACTTCCCACCCCAGATTTCTCGCTAACTAATATTTTTTCAGGAAAAAGCCGAGACAGGTCGATTTTATTTTCAAGGGGGACATACGGTTAACGTAATTTTAATTTTGTTGTGCAACCCCCTTAGCCAGGGTAGCTGCCCTTTCAATAATTTCAAATGGCACTAGGGGTCAAGTGACACTTCATGTTGAAGCTGTTTTGATTCTCTTCAAAGTCATGAAAAAAAAATCGAAAATCCAGCGATTTGTTCTCAAGTTATGATATTCCAAGTTTCCTCACGCGAAGAGTCGCTTTTAAGAAGAAAACAACATTACGACGAGTTCTCCTATAATCTTTAATGTTTTTCTTTACTCAGAGTCAGTATTTCTACCTCTAAGTTTAGCTAGCAGTAACATCTCGGTTACCATTGTAACAACAATGAAAATCAACCAATTTAACAGCCTGATAACTTTAACTGGAAGAATTTTAACTGGGGTAACTTGGAAGAAGTTGATGAAACTTGCGAATTTATTCACCGACTTGTGAAATTAAAATCTCATCTAACGGTAAAAATCGAAACCAAATTGACACAATAATAATGAATTCGTCAAGTGAATCTCTTACAATAAATGTTCAAACTGTTGGCCATTGGTAGATAAACAATGCTTGGAATTCATCTCTGACTTTTTAAAATGGATGTACTCCAATCGCTTGACAAATGTTCGGTTCTTCTTTGTTGTAGGTCGACCAGATTTTGAGGTTGGGGAGTGTAAGCATCAGATTTCAGATGTCCCCAAAGAAAAAAGTCCAAGGGAGTCAAATCTGGAGATCTGGGTCGTGACTCGATTGGTCCTATCCGCCCTATCCACTTATTAGGGAATACCAAGATTCCTATCGTTTGAAAAAAAGTTAGTTCGTTCGCTTGGAGATGATGAACCTTTCTGATTTCAAGTTCGAAAGCAAAAACATTAAATATTATAGCAGAACTCGTTGTTATGTTGTCTTCTTTTTGAAAGCGACTCTTCGCGTGTAGGAAAACTTAGAATATCATAACTTGAGAACGAATCGATGGATTCTCGATTTTTTTTCATGACTTTGAAGAGAATCAAAACAGCTTAAAAATTAAGTGTCACTTGACCCCTAGTGCCATTTGAAATTATTGAAAGGGCAGCTACCCTGGCTAAGGGGGTTGCACAACAAAATTGAAATTACGTTAACCGTATGTCTCCCTCGAAAATAAAATCGACGTGTTTTGGCTTTTTCCTGAAAAAATATTAGTAAGCGAGAAATCTGGGGTGGGAAGTTTGAGATTGAACACCCTGAATACAGGCTGTTTGATAAAAACTCCAGAACGCCACAGTTTTTTTGGTTGTCATCCGATTTCAATAATTCATTAACAAAAAATGATTTATTTTTCATACTCTACGAATAGGTTCTGCCGCCAAATTTTTTCCCTCAACTTCTTTTTTCAACATTGGTAAATTTAACTTTTTTAATAATAAAGCGCGGTTATTTCCAATTCAAAGTTGAAGTAGATATTTCTTTCTATACCATCGGACAATAAAAAAGGTGATTTTCCTTAATAATCATCAGAAAAACGTAAAAAATGATTCGCCAGATTTGGTCGGATTAAACAAAAAACGTCATTTACACGTTTGCTGTGGAATCCAAAGCACTCCTGAAACTGACATTTCTTAAAATTTTATTCAAATCGGGTGAAACTTTTTGTGCGTTTTCTTTGATAAACATTGAAAAAATGACCACTTTCTACATACCATAATAAAGAGAAAAATACATACTTCAATTTTAAATTAGAAGTAATCGTACTTTATTCTTAAAAATTTAAATTTACCAATGTTAAAAAAGAAGTTGAGGGAAGAAATTTGGTAACAAGCTCTATTCTTAGTGCATGACACATAAATCATTTTTTGTTAATGTGTTTTTAAAATCAGATCATAACCAAAGAAACTGTGGCGTTCTGGAGTATTTATCAAACAGCCTGTATAAAGCTGGTATATTATGTCCTAAAGAATAGATGTTGATATCCGTCTGATTTAACACGGGATCAAAGCGATCAAGCAATCAAAGCAAAAGTAACTAAATTCCGAGTTAAATTCTGTAATTTTGAACATGTGATTTTGTACCTACTACATTTTTTTAGTTGAATTTGCTTTAGTTAGGTACCTCCTCCAACTACTTGTCCCGAGTAGATGAAATGTTCATACTTAATTCTGAAAACATACATATTCCCGGCATTTTCATATAATTGTGGTTTTCTAGCCCGATATCTCGTTTTAAACGTTTTTTTTGACCGACCGTCGTCCTTTTCTATAATCTTGCGCTTCACGATGGCATTTTTACTGAGATAAGCGGAGCAGTTTGGCCAGTTACTTGGAATTGCGCCCGTTTTTAATACGTAAAGGTTACTAAAAATTAATAGGTAATTAAGTGGTACCGAATATTGTCACCTCATTTATGTATTGTATCCTACCGAATACAAATCATTCACTACTTCGCGAATGATCTCATCTTTTCGAAAAAGTTTTTTACATTAAACACATGATTTTTGTGGGAAATAGTAAACTAATAACATGTAAGAATTAACGATAAAAATGACAACCATAACAATTTGATATCGGTTTCATGCCTAAATTCCGTGAAATTAAGAAATCGTGCGATAATTAAATCACCAAAATCATTATGTAATAGATTGAACATGAGTAACTTTTCAGCCACCCCGATCCTTATGAAAAGTGACACTTTACAATGAGGGCGTCGAAAAAAGTCTTTTCGCGGCAACGCTGCACTCCACAGTTCCAACATTCCAGCAGGAACTTTGGAGAACGAAACTTTCTCCTTATTGCAAGTGTACTAACTGGTATACCCAGAAGCGACACATTTATTCACCATTTTGAGGGTGAATCTTTGATAAACCCGTGCGGATTCTACGACGATCTCGGTCAATCATATGGATAAGAGCGCGCGAAACCGGCCTAAGTAGTGCTGTCCTTGTCGCACAGTAGTGCGAAGTGTTTTGGACCATTCTGCGACTACAGTTTGGGAGCTCGTCGCGCTACCTCTCTAATAGTATACCGTGGTACCTACTGATTATTAGATCACAAAACGAAGAAAGGAGTAAACATTGAACTTTTTCCATAAGAGCTTCATATACATTGGTCCACCAGATCGCAGGGTTGCACACTCTGAATGAGATGTGAACGAGCCCTATTATTGATGCTGAATAAATTTGTCTGAACCGGGAACGAGCACATTTCGCGTCGAAATGATCAACGGTTAATTAAAATATCTTAACAAAAATACTTATTGTTTTTTTTGGCAAATCAAAGATTTGAATCATCTGCTTACAAAAATGTTGTATAATCAATTTTCGCCTATCACAAAGTCCAAAATTTTCAGTATGATAATATATTGACTGATGATCATAAATTTTTCTGGCTTTCTTTTTCTTAGCATTTAATTGCATTCAAGTATGTTGCGTTATGAAAATTCACCGCTGTTTGTTCTTATGCCTGATTGACACGGTATTTTTCTCACCTCAACATAATAATTTTGATTCTCTAATCAGATAAATCTCTGTTTAATAGGTGGATGTCAACACGGAGTTTCAATCTTGTTTTGGTTACATAGGAGGAGTGAAGAACCGTCAGTAACGGAGAAGACATGTTACTGGAAAACAGACAAATTGGCTAAACTTAAAGATGGAGATATGGTCATGAACAACTGTTTCAAGAAAAAATTACCATTTCTGGAAAATGAGGGCAATGCTTTTTTGAAAGCTGTTTTGAAGATAGGATCAAATTGCGAGGGGGGAATATTGATGCAAAGCCGCAAAGAACAGGGAAACGTTGAGGAAACGTGTGACGTATTTTTATTGTCAAAAATTATTAATTTATTTATAACAACATCATCTAACTAGATTCGTTTAACAATTACTAAACAAGTAATTTCCAACAGCCCTTCTTAAACGTGATCTATTGTTAGAATGAACTAATAATAAAATTACACCAACACCAGTCCCATTCTTGAAATCAATTTCGCAAATTGATTGCTATAAACGCCTTTGGTCAAAATATCTGCCACCATGTCTTCTGATTTCAAATATTCAACAACAATAACTTTGTCTAAGATTTTTTCACGCACAAAGTAATGGCGTATGTCAATATGCTTCGTTCTAGCTTTAAATCCATCATTTGTGCATAAATTAATCGCACTCTTGTTGTCACTAAAAATCAGAGTCGATGTCTCTAATAGTTTTGACATAATTTCTCCAAAAAATTGTCTCAACCATATCGCTTCTTGTGTTGCTGAAGATAATGCCATGTACTCCGCTTCCGTTGTAGAGAGAGCCACGGTAGGTTGATGTCTGCTATTCCATGAAATAGCTCCACCTTGAAACTTGAAAATATATCCGGTACAAGATCTCCTTTTATCTTTATCTGCTGCCCAATCAGCATCACAAAAACCAAATAAATCGCTGTCTTCACCGTTGAATTCCATTTTCAATTTCAAAGTAGCTTTCAGATATCTGAATATACGCTTCACTGCTATCCAATGAGCTTTTCCGGGGTTTTGATTAAATCTGCTTACTGAATTTACTGCATAAGCAATATCTGGACGTGTCCCTTGAGTTAAATAAAGAATACTTCCTACTGCTACTTGATAAGGAACATTTAACATTTCCATTCTTTCCTCTTCAGTTTTGGGGCACATTTCTGTAGTAAGTATTTGATTCGGATCAACTGGAGTTTTTGCAGGATTACAATCACTCATTTTAAACTTCTCAAGAATATTATTGATATAAATTTCTTGATCTAAATACAATTTCTTCTGTTCTCTATTTCGAGTTATTCTTAAACCAATGCAAAAATTAGCTTCCCCAAGATCTTTCATTTTAAATCTTTTCTCCAGTTCATTTTTCATAAAATCTTTATCCTCTAGATTTGAGAATATCAAAATATCATCGACATAAATTGAAACAATCAGGATTTTATCCGTAATTTTGAAATAAACACAGGGATCTACTTTCGAACGTGTAAGTCCAATCTCCCTGATCGCTGAGTTTAATTTCTTGTTCCATTGCCTACTTGCTTGTTTCAACCCGTACATAGATTTCTTTAATCTATAACTTTACCTTTTTCCACATTCAGGATCGCTGGAGGAATCATGTAAATTTCTTCATCAAGATCTCCCTGTAGAAAAGCCGTTACAGCATCCATTTGTTGAATGTTCAGGTCATATTTAACTGCAAGAGCAATTAAGCATCGGATAGAATTATATCTAACAACAGGTGCGAATGTTTCATCATAATCGAATCCTTTTCGTTGAGCACATCCTTTAATGACCAATCTCGCTTTGTAGCGAGCGATATCACCATTTCCGTCTCGTTTGGTTTTAAAAGTCCATTTCGAATTTATTGCTTTAAAACCTTTAGGTAAATCACTTATGAACCAAGTGTCGTTGTCTTTCAAAGAATTGAGTTCTTCTTCCATCGCGTTCACCCAGAGTTCTTTGTCTGGACGTTCGAACACTTCTTCTGGAGTTACAGGATCGTCATCAGATGAACTTTGAGTGAAATATAGATAATAATCACTCAATCTAGTCGATAATCTACGTTCGCGTACCGATTCCACGATTCCAGATTCCTCAATTATTGATTCTTGATTGTTGTCACCATCTTCCTGAATCATTGATTCTTCATTGTTGTCACCATTTTCCTGAATCACCACCTGTTCAATTGTAGAAATGTCGTCGTTTGAGTCATTTTCTGGTTGTATTTCGACGTTTTCTTGAATTTCAATATTTTCTTCGGTATTTTCCTCAAGAAGTCCTACTGTACAACTATTTTTCGATTTGATTTCCAAAAAAACGACATCTCTACTCTTCACTAGTTGATTTGAATTTGGCTTTATAAATCTAAAACTGTTACGTGCCAAATTCACGTTTTCTCAATAGACGAAAGTGTGCCGGCTAACTGTGGAGACGGGTGAGGGTTACACAAATTAAGCGAAAGAGATATTAGTTTAGGTGGTGGCTTTGGGCGCCACCTATTTTATTTAAACACAAAAATAGGAAAATGTCAAAAGAGTTAGAAATAAGTTAGGTTATGATATGAGAATGACAGTAAGTAATGGTGAGTATCAAGCAAAAATATTAATTAAGGCAACTGCTAATAAAGAGAGATTAAATTACTGAAAGAAAAGACAAAGGGAAAACCAGAAGGGTCTATCCAAAAATAAAGTGAATAAATACTAGTATTTAAGTTTCAGAGAGAGATTATGCAAAAATTTAACCACCGGTACAGCGCTGTAGCGTTACAAGGTCATGAGGCGTCCTAAAATTATATTGAAGATCGTATGTCGATACGGCGGTATGGACCGCTGTCTACAAAGAGGCGACTACTGAAGGCGCCGATAAATCAGCGTAGTTGAAATCGATATGGTATGTAAAGGCCCCGAAATTGGGCGATAAGTTAATTAATTGATGCTAGATCCCGACAAGTTTTAAGAAAAATGACGAGTCTTATTCTAGGCTTAGCTTTCGTTGAGTTGGCGAGCGAGTAGTCGAGAGCGTCCGTGGTGCGGTACGGCCGAGGCGAGGATCGTTCTCCCCAAAACGGTGCTGGAAGCGCTGGCTAGGGGTGCAACCTCAGTGGTAGGGAGGACGCTGCAGAGGCGAACGAGGGATCGCCCGAAACCACAGGTGGTCGCGTTGGGTGCGGCAAGAGCTCGACCTTGGTCTCGCACTCAAACTTGAACCCTTAATTTAGGAGAAAATCGACGACGTTAGCGAGCAGAAAATAGAGCGAACGAATTCAATGGGCCTACCTTATCGAAAGGGTCGAGATTCCAAAAACTATTTGGAGTCGATCGGCTGAAGAGGCGATCAGAGCCACGTGCTATTTCACAAATCCCCAGAAATGGGCGTAAATTCGCTCCCGAAGGACCCGAGGGGTAATTTCGACGAATGGAGCGATTTTACTAATTAGCGCGAACTTAACAATTCCCCGAAAGGGTGATTATCGAAATCGGAAGTTAAGTAACGTCGCTTGAAATATTTTGCACGTCTTCGTTGAACGGAGAACAGGCTCGGAAAGAAAGATGGTTGAGACAGTACCCGAATTCCCGCTAGATTAGGAGATAACGAGACAAATCAAGGATGGGAGGAATCACTCCTCGAACGAGCCCCTAATGAAAAAGTGGTCGATTCGAAATTCGCGCCATCGATGGGAAAGAGCCGCAGGAAGTCGCTGTCGGTTGACAGGTGACAGGTGTCACTTGTCAGCAAAAGGTGGAATGACTAACCTCATTAGTGATGTAAACAAGCTATTAACGCTAATTAACTCGGGAATTAAACACGATAACCTGGTAGTAGAGTTTTATTTAGGGACAGTCCGAATCCCTGCATTCCTAACCGATTTTCAGGCGGAGGCTCACGCACGACAACAAACCGAAAAGCGAAGACAGCACAAGGAAAGTGAAGGAAGTACCACGGAGTAAACGAAGGGCCGCACGGGGACGAATACTCCGGGCATACGCCCCCAGGACAGGACTGGCGAGCTAAGAAACGAAGGAACAGTAAAAGAGGACGACACGAAGGAACATGAGCATTGAAATTACGCCGTGGTTCGCTCAGGCCACGACGGGGCGAAGGTGTCGCGAGGCCCCAGAGTGACCCACCGAAAATCACCCTGGAGGTTCGGTCAAACGCTCAATTCAGGCCCGAACCACCCTCCTATCATTGCGACCAAATAAAGTGCAAAAACGTCGGCAATAACAACCGAAAATCTAAATCGTAACAAAACCTTTCGAATCTTCACAGTAACCAACAAATATCAATTTCTCTGATTTTGGGTCGAATTTTCTTCGTTTTTCTTTAGGAATATGAACCATTGCTTCACAACCAAAAGTTATCAAGTAGCTCAAATTCTGTTTTTCACCAGTCCATGTTTCTTCAGGAATTTGAATTGTTTCCAGATTCCTATTAGGAGTTCTATTTACAATATGAACTGCAGTGTGAACAGCTTCTGCCCAAAATTTCTTTACGAGATTTGCGTCGAATAACATACATTTCGCACGTTCTACAATCGTTCGGTTAAAACGTTCTGCTAATCCATTCTGTTGGGGTGTATATGCCATTGTCGTCTGATGAAATATACCAGATTTTCGTAATAAATTTCCAAAATCTCTATTACAAAATTCACTACCATTATCAGTGCGCAGAATTTTTATTCGATTATCCGTTTGATTTTCCACCATTGTTTTAAATTCGACGAATTTTTCTTTTGTCTCTGTTTTCGAATCTAGGAAATAGACAAAGACTTTTCGGCTATAGTCATCAATAAAAGTTAAAAAATATTTCGCTCCTCCTAACGAATTTGTTTCCATAGGTCCGCATAAATCTGAATGAATCACTTCTAGAAGTTGCTTCGCTCTTTTTCCTTTGTGATTGAATGGTTTTCTACAATGTTTCCCATCAATACAGGAAATACAAGTTTCTTCGTCAGTGGAGGTTTTATCAAATTTAATTCCATTTACTAGACCATCCTTCATTTTCTTCAAGTCTTGGAAATTGAGATGTCCAAGTCTTCTGTGCCAAGTCGACAAATTAGCTTCTGATAACATACAACTCGCATTTTTTCCTTTATCTTCTTCCAAGAGTATTTTATACATGTTGTCTCTAAGTACAGCTACTGCCATTAATTCAGAATTTTCATAAATTCTGCATCCTTTTCTTCCAAATTTCACTTCGTGGCCCTTCTTGACAATTACGCTGACAGATAACAAATTTGTAGTTAATTCTGGTTCGTATAGAACATTTTCGACTTCGACTGAGTTTATAGTACCATCACATAAAGTTCTAAGGACTAAATTTCCTTTTCCTTCTACCCGGATTTGTTTTCCGTTTGCCACAGTGATATTTTTCACATCAGAATCTTGAAAATCTTTCAACCAACTTCTATTCATAGTCATGTGAGCCGACGCCCCTGAATCCAAAAACCATTCGTTCGTTCTCATTGAACATGCTGAAAAACTGGTGTGGAATCCTACATGAGCTTTTTGGTTCTTCTGATTTTTATTCTGATCCTTCTTGTCATTTTCATCTTTCTGATTCTTCTTTTCCTTCGAATCTAATTGACATTGATATCCTTCATGTCCATAATTGTTACATTTGTAACAACGTGGTCCATTCTTGAAGGATTTCTTTTGCTTCGTGAAAAAGGCTTGTTCAGAATCTGATGGATTTTTGACATCTTGTAATAATTTCACTTTTATTGCGTCCCCTGTGATTTCAATCCCCGAACTCTCTATACCCATGATCATTGGCTTGTATACGTCCGGTAGTCCAGCTAGTAATAATATCCCGATCCATTCTTCACTTACTTTGAGTCTTATGTTCGATAATTTATTCGCAGTATTGATGATTGTATTGACATAATTTTCAGTAGATGAACTTTCTTCTAATTGAGTCGTAATCAGAGTTCGCAATAATCCCACTCGTCTCGTTAATCCTTTGTCTTCGAAAGTCGAATTTAATTTATCCCATACTTCTTTCGCAGTAGTAACTCCTTGCACATGAACAAAATTTATTGGGTCAATCAACAGAATTATTTTAGCCTTCGCTTTTAAGATTTTTTTCGGATCTGCTTCTGTACCCAAAACTGCATCCCACAGTTCTTCATGTTCCAGGTATGTCTGTACTGCGAATTTCCAGTTGGAATAATTATCGCGACCAGTTAATTTCTCGATGTTCGTATTAAAATTTCCCGAAGACATTTTTCAGAAATTCAGTTAGATTTTTTTCTTCGAAACGGAATCTAATAATTTCTTTATGTTTCTCCTGAGCTTTCTGGGTTAAACTGGGCCCATAACCTGATGCAAAGCCGCAAAGAACAGGGAAACGTTGAGGAAACGTGTGACGTATTTTTATTGTTAAAAATTATTAATTTATTTATAACAACATCATCTAACTAGATTCGTTTAACAATTACTAAACAAGTAATTTCCAACAAATATTCGATCTGAAATATAAAAAAATGACTTCATGTTCGATCCATTGCCCGATGGAGGAATATTCCCAAAATACCACCCTAACAGGTCCCCAAGGTTTCATTTCCTTTCTGAAAGATTGTGAGTTGATGGAGAAGCAAACAAAGATCCAATCTAAATGCAAACTGTGGCACGAGCTGCGATATGGGAGAATCACAACTCCAAAATTATATGATGCAGCGAGATGCAAAACGTTCGACGGTTCTTTGACCGCTGCGATCATGGGAGGAACTTCACCTTTTGAAACCGAGGCCACCAAAAGAGGCTTGCTGTTGGAGGGGCAAGTTATTGTGAAAGTTCTGAAAATGAGGGAAATTTCGATACGTTCTGTCGGACTGATCCTTAATAAAGATCATCCCATTTTTGGTGCTAGCCCAGACGGCATTTCTGACGGATACTGCATTGAAGTGAAGTGTCCCAGTAAAGAAACGACTGTGGCAAACTATTTGAAAGACGGAGTACCCACAAAGAAAATATACGCAATTGCAAATGTTTTTCGCATTTCGAGACAAAGGGCTATTTTGCGTGGCGCATCCTGATTTCGAGGAAACGAAGGCGGTGCCAATAGACGTTGAGTTGAATAGAGAATATTGTCTGGAGATGCTCGAAATAGCGCAAGACTTTTGGATTAACGCAATATCCAGTGCTCAGTAAATGAAGATATTTTCCATGTGCACATAAGACCGAACACACGATTGATGTAAGTAATGCGTGAGTAAATTTTTGTTGCATGTTGGCATGACCGAAAATACCGATGACGACGTGTCAAAACTGAAGATTGTTTCTGGCAAACAACTTGTGTCTGCGGGTAGACTAGGCTAGGGCATCAATCGACCCTGTGGCTCTCTCCGTAGAAATAGTGCCACGGAACTAAAATTTTGCCTTTTCCATCTGACAACTGGGGCATCTTCAATGACTCTGATGGCTACTAAAATGGATACTGTAGCTCAAAGTTGTCCAGGCTAGGGCATCAATCGACCTTGTGGCATTCGATAAAAAACACACAGTGCCACGAAACTAAAATTTTGCCTTTTAATCACTCGACTACTGCTGGTGCATACGACTGAACTGCTAAACTGCTAAAACTGCTAACGAACTTTGGCCCTATTTTATCTTGACGTATTTACATGTTTATTATTTGTCTTATTACTAACTAAGGCTGCGTTGTATAAAGAAATTGAACCGGGTTCAAACTTGAACTTGGTTCAATTTTCGTAGAAATGATTCCCAGCAAACTTTCGAATGCCGGCCGGCACTTGGCCAGCGCTGGCAAAGTACGGGTGATTACAGGCAACGGGCAGCCAGCGCTGGCCAGTATGGCTGGGCGATACCGATATTTTGAAATCGATACTCGATACTCATAAGGTACCGATTCTCAGTTAAGTATTGATACCACCAAATGGAATTGATACTTTCCAGAAGAATCGAAAGTGTCGCTTGTATCAAAGTATCGGAGAATATTAAAAGTACCTAAGTATGAAAGGTATAAAAGTATCGTGGTATCGAAATTATCGGAGTATCAGGAGTATCGAAGTATTGAAGGAATCGGAAACATCGAGGTATTGAAAGTATCGGAGTATCGAAAGTATCACAGGATTAAAATTGTCTTGATATCGTAACAATCATTAATAGCCTACCGCAGATCCAAATTGACGATAATTATGTTCTTTGACTTATTCAATCCAGTCGATCATTGAAATGTTTAATGAAAGTAGTAAAAATTGGAACTTCTAAATAACTTAATGTTATCTTATATGGTTTCCGGTATCGATAGAATTAACGGTGGTATCAACGGTGGAATCAACGATGGTATTGATGGTATCGATAGTATCAATGGTGTTGATGGTATCGATAGTTCTGGATTCTGGATTAGGGTTTGGAGGGTGAGTGGCTTGCGCCTCTTACTTGGGCCCATTGTGCCACCCCTCCGGCGCAACTCCCTGCCGCCCGCCGCTAGCCCCCGAGCCAACCAACAGAGTTGATAAACTCGAGGACCGCACCGGGTGCGGTGTTGCTAATGTTGGCCATACTTGGCCAGAAGTCCCCTAGTATGGATCCTCGGGTCGACGCAAGCGCGGGGCAGTGACATAGCACATGCTCCGCTGTCTCGTCCTCTTCTAAGCACCCTCGGCAAGTGGGATCGGTTACGACGTCCAGTGTGTAGAGATGTTTGTTCAGTCGGCCGTGCCCGGTTCATATCCCTACGAGTTTTCGGAGATTGTCTCTGGTTAGTCGCAGGCAAAATTTGGCTCTTTTGAGGAATGGTGCCTTGATGGCGGCCCTCCCCTGTCTGTAGCCTTTAGTCGATTCCCAGCGCCCAGAATGTCTGGTCAGGGTGTCTTCTTTAATCAGGGTATTCTGAGCAGAAAGGGCTACCGGTAGCACCGGCTCCGGCCCAATCAGGTGTCGGTCGGAGCCTTCGCGCGCCAGCTAATCTGCCTCTTCATTGCCCTGTATTCCTGTATGTCCTTTCACCCATGCGAGGTCTACGACATTTTCTGCCGCCAGTCTTTCCAGAGATAGGTGGCACTCCCAGACCAGCCCTGAGTTGATCCGGTATCGATGGTATTGATGGTATCGATGGTATTGATGGTATCGATAGTATCGATGGTATTGATGGTATTATATGATATCGATAATATCGAAAAATTTTAGTATCGGAATTATCGATACCTCGATTCTTTACCCAGCCCTACTGCACTCCACCATCGACGGCCAGCGCTATTGAATGCGTTATTGAATAAAAATTACAAAAATTATACCATAATAAAGAGAAAAATGGGTCATTCCACGCCAAGACGATCAGCAAAAATGGTCAATGTCACGTATCTGTTTGAGATTTTCACGAAAGTTAGTGGTTATCATAATAAGTGCTCAGCTCCAGGCGTTTGGCCCTATTGCCCTTAGATACGCCCTATAACGTTTTCCGACAGCTCGCCCGAACGCCGTCGCACAATTATTCATAACTTTTAGAGGAGTTGATCAATCAAAATGATCTTTTCTTACTTTTTTTCACAAAAAAATATCCTACACGGACATTGACTCAAATTGATAATTTGAAGGGGAACTTGTACAGAAAAATCTATCTTTTCATTCGAAAGTGAATTTTGGGCCATTTTTCACGGTGCGAAAAATTTCAAAAAAATCACAAATGTTGCTCACAATGATGACAATCAACAAAAAAAAAAAAATTCAGGACGGACATTTTATAATTGACTTTTTACGGAATTTTTTAGTGCGCGCGCGCCGAGAGCTAGTTTGAGTATAGGCCCATACGCCTCGCATCCCCGGAGCAGGCCCCCAAATTACGCGTTATTAATAATAATTAATTCTTCTACTGTTTAATCTTCGATTAATCAATTTTCCTAATTTTAAATAATAAAAATTACAAACTGTACGCTCTTGCGAAACTGACCGTTTCCAATACAATTGTCAGCAATAACATCACCTATATTAAACTTTGAAGATGCTTAGCTTGTAAGAATTAAGTGGATTTAAGCGAACACCTTTGCTTAATAAAATAATAGTTGAATTTACGACTCGGTTATCATTGACTACTGGAATCCAGGCAGTGGCGTAGCTAGAGCTTTTGTGACTCGGGGCGGGCAGAAAATTTGGCGCCCCCCTTCCAGAAATTTTTACTCAACTTAATAGGCTGGGGATTTTTTCGCAAGCGGCTGGTTAGTGCTACGATTATATTTGATCACCAATAAGCTGCAACATTTTCAGAACTCAAATTTTATTTTAACATTCTACATAGAAATTTTTCTCGCTTTCTTGCTAGCAAATTCGTCGATGATATCGTCGAAATCATTTTCATTTGTTAACTTACGTTCTATGGACAATATGGCCAGATTTCTCAAACGCAAAAATCACATAGTGGATCTGAGGTAGTTTTTGATCATCTTCAATTTAGAAAAACTTCTTTCACAACTAGCAATACTAACAGCAATTGTAAGAAAGATTCGCAGCAAAATTACAATATTTGGCACTGAGATCTCGAGATAGTAAGTTATTATAAATTGCAACAGTTCAAGGGGACCATCATAATTCAACCGATCCGATCCGTCATGTTTAGCAGCAACAGAAATGTAACTTTGCAGTCTCTTTCTCTCAAGCAGAAAATCTTCTTTATCAATGTCATCATAATCATGATCCAATTGACATTCATATTCACTATTCAACAGATTTGATGGCGTAAAGAAACCATATTTCTCAGCCAGATTATGGAGCTGTGCAAATCTCGTCGTGATTTCTTGAATAACCCTGTCTAGCGACACAAACATTTCTCTTCTCAACTTGTCTTCGAATGATAATCCAGCGTCTCGTGCTTTTTCCCCGGGCATCAGTTTCTTTTTCCTACACCTACGAACCATTTCTATTCCCAAATCTTCGCAAATCTCTTTGGCATACGCTACTGCATTGTCAATTAATTCTTCTCTGTTCCCAGTTAAAAATACTTTCAATGCCTCAAGTTTCATAGCACATGAATGAATATTCAGCCCTTTGGTTTGCAAATATAGTTGTGCGCCGTTAATTTCTATGAGAACGGAATCCCACAGGCCAAGAAAACACAAAAATGCAAATGATTGCAGCGCAACAAGCAGCACACCTGCATCTGTCCTAGTGTTCCTGTTTTGCTCTTCATTTGTCAAACGTTCGACGGCGCTCAAAATTTTTGAGAAATTTTATCTCACGACTCGCACGGCATCACGTCGTGCGCTCCATCGAGTTTCTACTAACCGTTTGACACTCTCACCAGTGAGAGAAATAAGGATATCCCATCGATGGGTTGAAGAAGAAAAAAATGTGAATAAACGCTGAACGGTTCCGAAAAAAGTTACAGAATTCACAGCTGCAGAAGCTGCATGAACACCTGCCAGATTCAAAGAGTGATTAGTGCATGCGACAAATTCTGCTTTTGGGTTAATTTCCTTTATCCGTTTCTGCCAGCCATAACTGCAGCATTGTCGTATGCTTGACCTCTGCAATCCCTAATTTTAACTCCATCTTGCTCCAATTTTTGCACAATCAAAGTTGAGATATCCAAGCCGAAAACGGACGTCCATTGGACGTCCAGAAACGAGCGATTTAAGACGATCGATTTTCGGGCCGAAAACGGACTATTTCGGATGATACTTTGAAAATAAAATACTCGTATTTATCGAAATTGGTAATTATTCCATTTTTAATAAATTAATTGATTCGGCGAGTTGATAAGATTAAATGAATATACTTAATGTGATGGCGACCGACGGTTTATTTTATTATTTTGATTAATTTTTCAGTTAACCATTACATAACCCATACAAAAACTAATAAAAATACTACACCAATGTGAAATTTTTATTGAAATCTGTTGTTAAACGGTTTCTGTAATTATATTAAAGTGTCATTTTCGTTTATTGTCCTCTAATTATTGTTAATCGCCTGGTAGAAGCAATAAATTAATTATAATTTCATATATTATAGGTAAAACCAAAAAACGGAAAAAGTGATTGTAAAAATTTATAAAATTCATTATTTTGAAGTTTTTACGAAATCGCAAACTCTCATTCATTGCGAGCAACTTAATCTATCGTCCAGAATCGGTCCAGAAATGGTCCAGAAATGGTCCAGAGATGGAGTTATAAGTCGCTAACGCTCGGTTGAAATCACTAACTATAAGTAGAAGTTTCACTTCATCGTAGAACATGTATTTCCGTACTCTGTATAGATAATGATTCATAGTTGCGCTGGTTTTGATCTCGGATTTTCGAAAAGATTTTTTAAAAAGCAAAAACTTTTTATTGAGTTTACTGCGTCTCGTGGCTACAATAGAACTGACTAAGATATTCTTTACAAGTTTGAATCTACTCTACAAAAGTATAAAAAGCTAAATAAGCAATATCTCATATTATATGGTTATGAAGCATTATTAATATGATTCCCATATGAGAGGTAAAATATATAACTCCTCCCAACGCAAAAAGCGAGCATAATGTAAAATTAGCGAGTTTTAAATAACAATTCCAGGGTCTTCGTTAACTGGACTCTTCCTTTGGGGGTCGCTACTCCTGTTTACATAATATTTTATTACAACATAAATAACTGCAAAAATACAAGTACATATATTAAGATTGTCCAAACACTTGTCTTGTTGTAATGTGTCGGGCCATCTGGGATTTCTTCGATTTTGTTCGATTGCAAAGTTAAAGCACTCTGAAGATTTTGAACATCATTCAAATTGACGTAATCTAATTTAATAGGTTGAAATTGAATTGATTTAGTATTAAAAGTTTGATTCGAAATGATTTTAGGCAAATTGATATTCTTGAAGTGAATTTTGTTACTTTGATATTTTATGATGCGAGAATTGTTGATGATGAATTCGCAGTTTGGGACGATTTCAAGGATATAAGTCCCTTGCAATGGTACCTTTTCCGTATTGGTACCACAGTGCTGTATAGCGATGATTTCGGTGGGAACAATCACAACGTATTGTTCTTCTTCTAGTTTACTGATCCGAATGCCGTTCACTTCGATCGATATTTGGTTACATTGGTCAATGTCCTTGTTGAAATTCAACATTTGGACTTCACATGGTGAATTTTCAGTAATTGATGTTGGATTGTCTTCGTGACAGAGGAAACTTTCAGTGGTTATTTCCTGGCATTTCTTTTCGAACGACATGTAAAATTGCTCACTCAGGAGAAGGTATTTCGATTGAGGCAAAATTATTTTAAAGTGCATGGTGATCGGTTGTAGATGGACTAGGTAACGGGTACAATCGATGAAGAACGTAATTTTCTGGTTCCACAATTGGTACTTGAATAATGAAAATAATTTTATTGTCCTTTGAATAGCTTTTGATTTCTAGAATTTTCTCGAAATATAAAATATTTTCCAATATTGGTTCAAAAGGTAGTTTAATTTTTTTAAGTTCTGTTCTGATTGTTTTGATTTCTTTAAGTAATTCTGTGGGTTCGGTCATCGAGTTATGGAAGGTATTTAATTTTGAAAAGGTGGTAGCGACTTCTAGTTTTTCCAGGATATCATAGATTGATTGAAATGCAGCAGTTATCTGGCCAAATAATGTTTGTATTAGGAAGAATTTTAAATGTAGGCTTCTAGTTTTAAATTTAAACTTGCCGCCACTTTGGTAACCATGAAGTTGGCGGGACTGTCAAGTCAGTTCTGTCATAGTGCTGTCACTTGACTTCTGTCGATTCCGTTTTTACGTTCATGCCGTTTTATGTTGTCGGTTATAAAAATGGAAGTTAACCGAAATAAATACTTTTGAAACTTAAGCCATCCAACGATTTTAAATTTCTACGCCACGCCCCAGCCGGTCCCCACAATTTCAGAAGTGGGATCCCGTGGAAATTTTGTGAAAGTTCTGTGCATTATGAGTTTTTGGTTATAACACGTTGTGACCATGAAGCCGGTACAATATTCACCTTATGAAGCACGCGCTAGGGCAAGTCAGCCTCTGGTTGCAACCGCGAAGGGCCCGACTACGCCTATTCAGTCTGCGCCTGTAGACTCTGAGCCCCCGGCTGAAAATGCACAAATCTCCATCGAAGAGATTATTCACACGTCTGTCCAATCCATTTTGCTGCACGAAGAAGGCCGCCGAAATGCTGCTGCCGCTGCCGCTACTGCTGCTCCCAGGGTCAAAAATAGTGAATTAAGCGCCCTTTTGCCCGAATTTCGTGGATTCGAGGACGACGCTGAGCTATGGTTGCAGAGAGTCAACGCCGTTCAGTCCGCCTACGACGTTTCCGGTGAGACCATAAAATTAATCGCCGTTGGCAAGCTGTCTGGACAGGCCCAAAAGTGGTATCATTCACGCGTTGAATATATATCCATGCCATGGAACTCACTTCAGTTGGAGTTCACCTACATGTTTGCTTCGAGGCCCAACAAAATTACCTTGATGAAAAAGTTCGAGTCCCGAAGATGGAAGAAGAGCGAGAAGTTTTCAGTCTACTATGCCGACAAAGTTCTCCTCGGAAATCAAGCCGACTTAAGCAACGATGTTTTGATTGAGTACTTAATCGATGCGTTCGATAATCCGATCTTGCAGAGCCAGGCCCGTATGCAAGAATTCTCGACGCTCAGTGATCTGCTTAGGGTGATGAAGAACGTCACTAACGAGGATCGTGGTCCCTCATCTTCATCTTATACTACTTATGCTCCGAGACGACCCGCCACGCAAGTGAAAACCGAACACACCCCACAGAATAGCCAACATCAGAATGTAAATCGCTGTTTTAATTGTAACCTTATAGGCCACCGTGCCGCTGACTGCCGGAAGCCCAAAAGAGCCCCAGGTTCCTGTTTCACGTGTGGTAGCACATCACACCAGAATCGAGAGTGCCCCCAGAGGAGAAGGAGTCCCAATGAATCTTTGGCAGCCGCCGCCGATTCGACAACCACTCACTTGGTAACTCCAGAGAGGTCACCGACCCAGGCTCTGACCCTTCCAATCCGTCTGCGAATTCGCCCGACCGATAAGTACACAATTCAGCTAGATGCACTCGTTGACAGTGGGTCCCCTATTTCTTTAATGCATGACGACTTGGTACCTGAAGATTTATGTGATAGCTTTTCCTCTCAAGATGCGTTTACGGGAGTTAATGGATCGCCATTAGTTATTAAGGGAGTTTTTACTCGAGATGTCATAGTAAGTGGAGTTTCTATGCCTGTCAAATTCTTTGTTGTACCACCGAGTACTACTAAACACCCTTGCCTTTTAGGTAGAGACGTCCTTTGCAATGGGATGCTCGAGTTTAGAATAAGTAACGATATTCAGGTCACCCCAACACAGTCTAACAGTGAGAATTTTGCGACTGAATTATTGAGTTTTGATGTAGAGAGTTTCGAATCTAAATTTGACCAGTGCCCGGTTGAACTGAATATTGATAATAGTATAGATAGCGCCACCAAAGCCCAAGTTGAGACTGATCTTGTCGATTATTATTTAGCGCCAGAGAGACCCCTTAAGCCTTTGACTGAGATCAACTTGAAAATTCGTCTTAAGCCAAATCACAAACCGTTTTCTTTCAGACCTCGTCGCCTTTCATATGCCGACCAGTTGACTGTGAGAGCAATAACCGACGATTTGCTCGCTCGCAACATAATCCGCAAAAGTTGTTCTGAATACAGCTCTCCGATCGTATTAGTTCGAAATAAGAATAAAACTCGGATGTGTCAGGATTTTAGAGTCATTAATGAATTTACGGAAAAGGATAATTTCCCTTTACCCCTCATCGAAGATCACATCGATAGATTACGAGACAAGTCTTGCTTCACTCGTTTGGACCTCCGGGATGCTTTCCATCAAATTAGCGTACATACAGATTCCATAAAGTACACAGGATTTGTAACTCCGGTAGGACAGTTCGAGTATTTAAAAATGCCTTTTGGACTAAAGAACGCACCTGCGTGTTTCATGAGATTCATCATCACTGCGTTCAGAGATTTGATAGATTCGGGAAAGGTTCTCATCTATCTCGATGACATATTAGTTGCCACTTCTAGCATTCGAGAAAATTTGGAGATTTTACGAGAAGTTTATCACGTTTTGGTCGCGAACAAGTTAGAGCTGAGACTGGAAAAATGTCAATTTCTTAGTGATCGAATAGTTTACCTTGGGTATGAGATTAATAGTGAAGGAATCAGACCCAGTAAAGAGAATATAGCTTCTGTGACAAATTTTCCTATACCAACCAACTTTAAAATGCTGCATTCGTTTATAGGTTTGGCATCTTATTTCCGCCGATTCATTCAGGGATTTTCTCTTTTAATGAAACCCCTCCTTGATTTACTGAAACTAGGTAAGACTGTCTCAGATTTTCATTTTGGTTCAAACCATTTAGAGGTATTCGAAAAGGTTAAGAATTTGTTAGTCTCCCAGCCGCTGTTGAGGATTTATTCTCCTCACCTCCAAACTCAATTACACTGTGATGCTTCTTCTCACGGATTTGCTTCAGTCTTGTTGCAGCGACAGGACGATGGACATTTTCACCCCGTTTTCTTCTTTAGCAAGCGCACGAGCGCCGCAGAATCTAAATATCATAGCTTTGAGCTAGAGGCTCTTGCCATTGTTTATTCGCTCGAAAGATTTAAAATTTACCTTCAGGGAATTAATTTCACGATCGTCACTGATTGCAATAGTCTGAAGATGACTTTAGAAAAGCGCGACATAAACCCTAGAATTTTACGCTGGTCCCTAATATTTCAAAACTTTGATTATTCGCTCGAACATAGGAAAGGGGAACGCATGCAACATGTCGATGCCCTTAGTCGATGTTTACACGTGTTGGAAGAGAATACTTTCGAGAAGAATCTCGCGTTAATGCAATGGCGTGATTCAGGAATTAAATCGATTCGAGAGACGTTAGAAACCAGAGAGATTCCTTACTTTGAACTGCGAGATGGCCTAGTGTATAGGAAGTCCGATAATAAACTTTTGTTCTACGTTCCAGAGGGAATGATTACGAATGTGATCCGAACTTGTCACGATGACGTAGGTCATGTAGGTCTCCGGAAGACGATAGATTTAATATCCGCTCATTATTGGTTTCCCAATATGCGCGTTCTTGTTAAAACTCATTTGGAAAACTGTCTTAAGTGTATTGTTTACGCCCCTAAGTCCGGGAAAAAGGAAGGTTTACTTCACCCAATCCCAAAAGGTAACATCCCTTTCGTAACTCTTCATGTCGACCATTATGGTCCTTTAGAAAAGACCCCAAAACAGTTTAAATACATCTTCGAAGTGATCGATTCATTTTCAAAATTTGTAAAGTTTTACGCCTGTAAGTCAACAAACGCCAGCGAAACGATTAAGCATCTTAAGTCGTATTTTCATAATTACAACCGCCCCGAACGCATTATTGCTGATCGCGGTTCGAACTTCAGATCTACTGAATTTAGTGCCTTTCTGAATGACAACCACATTCAATTGATTTTAATTGCTAAAAGTACCCCAAGAGCTAACGGTCAAATTGAAAGGGTAAACCGAGATCTAACCCCCATGTTGTCCAAGATAATTCCGGCCACAAATAAATGGGATAGTGCGTTGGAAAGTGTAGAATTTGCCATGAATAACACTAAATGTCGAGTAACCAACGAGTATCCTTCGGTTCTTGTTTTCGGAGTCAGGCAGCGTGGTGAGGTTCGTGATGTGTTGAAAGAGATGTTGGATTCAGAATTTCCCATTTCGCGAGATCTAGTTGATATCAGAGAAAAGGCTGCTGCTAATATTCTTAAAGAGCAGGAATATAGTAAGCGAAGTTACGACAAGCACCACAAAGATGCTCATGTATACAGTGTTGGAGATTACGTAATGTGTACGAATATAGATGTAACCCCAGGCGTTAATAAAAAACATCTCCCTCGCTATCGTGGTCCCTATGAGATTGTAAAAGTATTACCAAATGAAAGATATTTTGTTAAAGATGTTGAAGGTTTTCAGATCACCCAGATCCCCTATAAAGGTGTTCTAGCTCCCTCAGACATGAAACCATGGGTTTCGCCTTAATTTGTTTTGTTTAAGTAGGTTAAGTTCTCTTTCAGGAATTATTTCAAATTGTTTTGAATTTTGTTCGTTTGATCTGATTTGTGTCTGTAGATCACTTGCATTTAAAATTTTAATTTTGTGAAATGTTAACTTCATTGATATTGATCTCTTTATAAAATGTTCCTACTTATTTACTATGACTTACGGATTTCTTCTGAACTGAATCTTTATGGAATTGTTATAACTCGTAATATTTAAGAAATTCCCTTATGCGCTTATGAAATGTTATGATCATTCTTATGTCTTTATGTTCGTCTTGATATTGCGATGTTTATGAGGTTTATGATCGAATTTATGCTCTGTGTTATGCTACCTGTTCTAAGTTTATGATGAGATCTTTATTGAATTGTTCGACTAGGTTTTGTACTAGAATTAAATTTAAAATAACTCGTTGTAAGTGATCGAGACGCTCACATGTCAGGATAGGCCGAATTGTAGGCTTCTAGTTTTAAATTTAAACTTGCCGCCACTTTGGTAACCATGAAGTTGGCGGGACTGTCAAGTCAGTTCTGTCATAGTGCTGTCACTTGACTTCTGTCGATTCCGTTTTTACGTTCATGCCGTTTTATGTTGTCGGTTATAAAAATGGAAGTTAACCGAAATAAATACTTTTGAAACTTAAGCCATCCAACGATTTTAAATTTCTACGCCACGCCCCAGCCGGTCCCCACATAAAAAGGGTGTATTCTTCTCATTCAATTGATTGATAGAATTTTGTAGTTGTGTAATGTGAGCTTCCAAAAGTTGTTGGTTGTGAGTTAAATTGCGTGTTACAACATCGAAATTTGTTATTGATTTATGAAGGATCGTAATCTGTTCTTTAACTAAAGTTTTAATTTTATTTTGATTTTCAGAGAGAGTAGTGATTGTCTTATCGTATTTTTCGGCATCTTCTTGGGCTAGATTTCCAGTAATGCCTTTTACGATAGATCCTAATCCATTTATCAAACCTCTTTTAGTTCTTTTGACTATGGTGGGATTCATTTGAGATATTTGACTGGAGATTTTATTTTCGAGTAGTGAGGCCAAATGATATGAATGATAAAACTCGGATTCTAGTTCTTCTTCGGTGTCGTTTTTATGGATAACTTTAAGGTGATGAAAATCAATTTGGATATTAGCGGATTGTTCAATTATTCGACTAATGTCGAAGATCTGGATGAATGACCAATAGTTTACCACGTTTTTCGCATTACCAATTTTGAAGGGTAAGAGTCCGGGATTTTGATCAAGCTTGTGAAATTTCGGAGATCTCAGTTCGGTTCCGGCGTAGACAAAGAGTCTGTAACAACAGGGGTTTTTAGTTCTTTCAGGTGTATGGTTTCAACTTTTTGATTTAATTTATTTTTTATTTTTGCTTTGTTATGATCTAACAATTCCAATAACTCGAAGGGACCTTTAAATTTATTATCTTTTTTATTTCGTGATGGGTTTTGTTTATATACTGTCTGACCAATTTTAAACTGTTTCTGTTCGTCTCCTTTAGTATTAATTTTTTCATTTACAATCATTTTCTTCATTTTAATTTTCTCGGCTAAACTCTAATAAAGATGTTTAACTTTTTCGTTATGGTTCGAAACGTAATCTACATAAAAAGCGGTGTCGATTAATTCGGATGGGTGTCGGGAATTTGTATGACCATAGGTAATTTCGTATGGTGTGAAGTTGGTTGACGTATGAATTGAATTATTGTAGGCAATTAAGGCATAAGGCATTAGCATTTCAGTTGTTTCGGATTTAAATGTTTGTCGTAAAAGTCTGAGGTGTTCGATTATTGTCGAATGAAATCGCTCAACAGGCGAATTGGATTCGTGGTGAAATGGTGTTGTGAAGTGTGAATCTTATGGCATTTCAGGAGTTCCCTTATGGTTTCATTTTTGAATTCAGGACCGTTGTCCATAGTAATTCTTTCAGGTAGACCGTAGTATGAGAAATAGTGCAAAAGAGCGTTGCATACTTCGATAGCCGTTTTTCCTTGTAATGGAAGGGCTTGACCTAACTTTGAGAATGCGTCAATTATCGTTAAAAAATTTTGATTATCAAATTTAAACACATCTACGTGAAGTAGCTGAAAGGGTTTTCCAATTGTTTCCGTTAATCCGAGTGGAACGTATGGGGGTTTTCGGCAATATTTACTTTTGTGACAGATTTTACAATCGTTAATGTATTTAGTGACGTCATGTTTTAATGAGGGCCAGTAATAATTTCTTTTGAGTTTCGTTAATACCTCGATGATTGGTTTTCCTTCGTGTTGATGTTTTATTAACATAATGCGTTCGTCAGCAGTTTTGATTGAATTAAGTAATTTTGTACATTTTATTAATTTTAAACCGGAGGCGTGGAAGTATTCCATATAAACTTCACTAAACTCGTTATACATTGAGTCGTCGTGAAAGTAGAGGTAAAACGTTTTTCTTTCGGTTGTATAAGTCTTAAAGAATTCTAGAATTAATTTAGGATTGGATTTTTGTTTTACATTCCAAATATTATTGTTTTCGAATTTGTCCCATGAAATCACGAGTTTGTTATGAGGGTGTTTTGAAATAATTATCTGATAGGGTTTATTGTTGATGATTTCGTCTAAAATTTGTATACCGGTGTTAAGTGATTGGTCGTTACTAACTGAATGTGGAGTGTTTAAAGTGGGATCCAAATTTGGAGCTTTTATTTGAATGTTCACTAAAATTTTGATTTTTGGTTTTCCTTGATTTGTTGAAGATGAAGATTGCATTTGAGTGACGTCACGACTTGTTGAAGGTCGTTGTTCATCATATGGCATATTTTCTGAAATTCGGCGTAAATATTCAACGTTGTCGATATCTCCCGGGTTGTTCGCGACACTTTCTGTCTCTAAAGCATTTAGTTGTATTCTTGATAGGGCGTCTGCATTTGTATTTTGCTTTCCTTTTTTGTAAATAATTTCGTAGTCAAATTTTAACCGCCATCTTATTAATTTACTATTGGGCTCTTTGAGATTGAATAGCCATACTAGAGGTCGGTGGTCAGTAAAAATTTTGAATTTTCTCCCAAAAAGGTATGGGCGGAAGTGTTTGCACGCCCAAACGATTGCGAGTAGTTCCTTCTCGATGGTTGAGTATCTACATTCGCTTTCATTTAAGGTTCTTGAGGCGTAAGCCACAGGTTTATCATGAGGGATGTTGCCTTGGGATAAAACGGCGCCTACTGCAAAATTGCTTGCGTCTGTAGTTAGAGTAAACTGTCTTGTGAAATCGGGGTATTGCAGAATCGGAGAGTTCATCCAAATATTTTTGCAAAGTTCGAAAGATTTAATAAATTCATTTGGAAGGACTACTTTGGCGTCTTTCTTTAGACATGAGGTTAGGGGTTTTGTAATTTTGGCAAAGTCCTTCACGAAGCGTCGATAGTAACCTAATAAGCCTAAAAACGATTTTATTTCTTTTTGAGTTTTGGGTATTGGAAAATTTTTAATTGCTGAAATTTTCTCCGGGTTTGGTTTTACACCTTCGGGAGTCACTATATGGCCTAAATATTTAACTTCTTTTCTTAAAAATTCCGATTTATCCATTTGAATTTTGAAATTCGACTCTCGAAGTCGATCGAAAACTTTCTTGAGTCGAGTGAGATGTTCCTGAAGTGAGGTGCTAAAGATGACAATATCGTCAAGATAAACAAGGCAAATTTCATTATGTAATCCTCTTAAGATGTTATCCATCACACGTTGGCATGTTGATGGTGCATTTTTTAGCCCGAATGGCATTCGCTTGAATTCATAGTGACCGTTCTCAGTCGAAAATGCTGTTTTTCCTACATCGTTTGGGTGCATTTCGATTTGGTGGAAACCGTTCGCGTTGACTGCGGCCTAATTTGTCAAGGATATCTGAGATGTTTGGTAATGGATATTTGTCATCTATTGTTTTTTCATTTAATTTCCTGTAGTCGATCACAATTCTCCACTTGCGCTTCCCTGAGGCGTCTAATTTTTTGGGGACAATCCAAATAGGACTTGACCACGGCGAGGTTGAGTGTTGTATGATATTTTGATCGAGCATCTTTGGAATTTGGTCTTTTACTTCTTGTTTGTGTACCTCGGGATAACGATAACTTTTTGTAAAAACTGGAGATTCATTTGAGAGATTGATTCTATGACGAAATTTGTTAGTAAAGGTCAATGGTACTTTATCGCAATAAAAGATGTCTCTATACTCGAAACATAAATTTTGGATAGCTTGGCGTTCTTCCTGATTACAATGTTCTAGTCGTAGATTTAATAAGTTTTGTTTTTGTAAGTCATCCTGAGTTTCGTCTAATGGGTCATCTATTTCCATTTTTTCGCAAAAATTTATTTCATGAGTGTTTATTTCTTCAACATCTAAAGGTTGGTTGAATTTAATTTTCACGGGGTTTTGACCGAGATTTGTTAAGGTTGTAAAGGCAAAATTATTCGGAATATTTACGAGAGCTTCCAGCATCTCTACTTTGTTTTCAAAATTTATATATTCTGTAATGATTAAATATCTTGTATCGGTGCGGATATCTAGTAGTGTTGTTTGGTACCCTTACGGGCTCATTCAGACACACAAGTCGGAGAGACGTTCTTTATTAGAATACAATATTGCAGTTCAAGGTGTCGATGGTAACTCATTATTACAGACATTGGTATAGTCGACAATATGCAATATTGCCGACTAGACACTTTGATTGTTTCAACACTTCCTGTTGACCAAAGTATTTGGACATAGGTTAACGTACCTATATGCTTACTACACCACCAAGGGGTGCCAGAAAAAAAAATGAACGAAGTGATTTTTTTTTTTAAATAACAATTGACTGAGTAAATTAAGAATAACAATTACAACAAACTAATCAAACAATCATCTCCATTTCCAATAAGTTTTACATTTTTTTTTGTTTTTACTTAATAAAAGTAGGTATGTACTAAAATTAAAGGTTTTAAATTTTCAAATTAGGAAATCATCACAATTATGAAAAGACAATGCACAAAAAAATACATTTAAAAGTTACTACTTCTCTAAAAATACATGATTCAATTAAAACTACGCAAGAAAAAAGACAAAATTAACGATGACTTTCACTAAGAAAAATCTCGAAATTATCATAACAAATAATTACTATTAACTCTATGCTATTAACTAATTAAAATATTAGGTATCACCACATCAAACATTTAATCTTATATAATCATCAAATTCTCCTAAAACTATGACGACAAATTAAACTAACAGCGATCGGCGATGTTCAGATGCGCATTAAACTATTTCTTTTCCCCATACATGTATACATATTTATTCTTTATTTCATACCTATTATTTTTCTTTCTTCTGTATGCGTACAATTATATCATCATCATCTTTTCAATTTTGAGAACTGTCAACGACCTAGACTAAGTAGAGACGCCGATCCAGAATCTCAAAAACCCTCATAGGCACTATTTCAAACCATTATTTTTCCCTCATTCTCATCATTCCATTAGGTAAATTATTCATTCTGGGATGTCATTTTTTTCCTTCTTCACTTCTCTCGATCACTGATTTTTCCTATGACTAATTCATATTTCCTACTAATTTTTTTTTTCTTATCATACATATTCGATTCTATACTCTTAATCGACACAACTGTAAACGCCTAATACTTATTATTAAAAATAGGTACACAAAATTTAATACTATACAGTCTATGGAAATCTTTTCGGAACCACATTTTTCTCCACTTTCGGCAGATCCAAAACTTCAGGGTGATCAATCCCGATCGAAGAGATCCACCTACTTGCCAAAAACTTCCATTTAAAACTCCCATTTATTTTCGCACTATTCGTGTTAAACTTTCACACTACCTCGACTCTCAAAATGTTCACTATTCACTTTTATTATGAATTTATCGTTTTTTTTTTAAGCACTGAAAAACCTTTCGGCACCGGAACTAGCACGACCGAATTTTCAACGGACGTTACACTTTCCCGACCAACACAACGTACACACTTTGAATTTAAATTTTCCACTTCTTCTTATCCGACTCACATTTCAATATGCCAGGGCTGGCAGGATCGCCATGTAATGATTGAATATCTTGTATCGGTGCGGATATCTAGTAGGGTTGTTTGGTACCCTTACGGGCTCATTCAGACACACAAGTCGGAGAGACGCTCTTTATTAGAATACAATATTGCAGTTCAAGGTGTCGATGGTAACTCATTATTACAGACATTGGTATAGTCGACAATATGCAATATTGCCGACTAGACACTTTGATTGTTTCAACACTTCCTGTTGACCAAAGTATTTGGACATAGGTTAACGTACCTATATGCTTACTACAATTCTAGTATTCCTATTCCGTCAGGTAAATTCACTGGTATTTTAGTTATTTGTTGTGTTCGAGGTGAGATCACGACTGTGTATTCTTGGAAATTTGAGTTAATTTGCTGGGTAGTATTAGAGTTAGTACCTTCGTATATAATTGGGATCTCAGTTGATGGTATTCTTAGATTGAGGGTTTTCAAATCGATTGAAGCGCCTAATTGGTTTAATAAATCGGCTCCTATTAATCCGCCGTATTTAGGGGAAAAATCAAAAAGATGGTATTTGTGGAGGCCGTTTGTGTGGAAAATTTCGAAAATTGGCATATTTGCGACTTCGTCATGATGGGTCATCGCAATGAGCAGTTTGGATATTGAATATTTACTTTGAAATGTATGGCTTATAAAATGTATGGGCCAAAGTCGGGTTTATTAGACTTCTAGAGCTACCGGTGTCAATTAGAAAATAGGCTTCAATTTCGAGGATGAAAATATAAGGTAAATCCGATCGTATGTTATTTAAAAGAATTAGGTCAGGTTTTGGTTGAGCTCGGCTTCGCGAAAATTCTTTCCTTCGTGAGAAGAGCAACTCGGAAGATTTTCTGCTAGGATATGAGTTGTGTCGTCGTATTCGTAATTCACGGTGTCGTATTCGTTTGGTTGGTGCGAATAGTCGTATTGTTCGTTATAGTTGTATGATTCTGTATTATTCGGGTCATTGAATTCTTCGTAACAAGGTATTTCTGTGTCGATATTTTCTTGGGGAATATTAATTTCCTGGGTGAACAGTTCCTGTGAGACGAAATTCGGCTTGGAATTCTTCGCGGTGTTAATGGTTCTAGCATTTCCGGAACTTGTGTCCATAGGAGTCACTTGATTTCTTAAAATGGCACTTGTTCTTTGATTGGCAAAATAAGGGCTTTGAACAGTTGGAAAACGATTATTCGTAGACCAATTTAATTTTTGGGGGTAATTTTGAAATGGTTGTCTCATTTGTGAGGTATTTTGAGAAAATGGTCTTTGTCCTGAAGTAGTGGGTCTAGGCACGAAATTTTGAGGCACGAATCTTTGCGCAAAATTTGCTGGGGTTGTTCTTGGTACAAAATTATTAAGTTGTGGTCTCACGAAATTCTGGAAATTTGGTGTATAATTATTTTGAGAAGGATTTTGGTAAAAGTTTGGCTGATAGTTAGCACTTGTATTCTGAGTTTTTGTGTAATTAGGATTTAAACGAGGTTGGGGTCTATAATTGGCATGTTGTAGATTTTGATTACGTCCGGTATTGAAGTAGATAAAGTTTTCTTCTTCTGTTACATGGGCCAAAGCCGCTTCGAGAGAGTTTGGGTTTCTTAGTCTGACAACTAATTGCATATGATATGGCAAACCATTAATAAATGTTTTCAGTGCAAAACTGTTATGTTCGGTTTTAATTCGTTTTTCATTATCGTCATGAATGGTAGTATTTAATTTAGAAAAAAGCAAGCTTCTTGCGTCTTGGATTCTATTTCCGAATTGTATTGGAGTTTCATTCTTTTGGGGTCTTATAGTGATGAGGTCTTGAATAAGACAATCTATATATAGGGCCTATTGCCTATATTTGAGCGTAAAGGCGAGAAAATCTAGTTCCAAATGGAGCGAATTCAAAAAAATGTCAAGATGATTTTTCTCAAAAAACTTTACTGGTCCCCAATAAACATAAAATTGAAGACGTAGCTTCTAGATTTGATAACAATATAAATTTTGAAGGAACAAATGGTATAGGTAAAAAGTAATAAATGTAAATAATAAACGTATAAGGTTAACAAGGGTATAAGTCAAAGTGACAACGAATTAAAATTAACAATATAACATTTAACAATAATTAACACTAAGCATAAATGCGCTACAACACCCCCTTCCCAGAAACGCAAGTAGCGACACCTGTTAGAAGAAAAAACTAATCACCGGCTCCGTTCACCTTGCCGATAAACCAGGTACCGATCAGAAAAACGCACCTGCCTACCAGAGCGCGTGGTCACATTTTGTTTCTGTTTGGTGTTATTATTCAGGTTATGTGTTTGTTTTCGTTCATTGTTTGTAAGATTATTTGTAGAGTTTTCGCTGTATTCGTTTTCTTGTTCTTCGCGTTTATTCTTCATTATGTTTGTGTTCGTGTGTGAGACTGGGAGAGTGTTTGATGACAGTGTGCCAGGAACTGATTTCTGCAAAGAATCATCGGAATCTTCAGCCAAAAGGTAAGCGGGTTTCAATCGATCCACGGATACCACAATCTCTTTATCGCTCCTTAAAATTGCTAAAGTTTTCGAATCTCTTCGAACAACCCTGTAAGGTCCGGAATACGCGCACCGCAAAGAAGAGTGGGCAGCATCTTCACGCAGAAAAACATGAGAAGTCGAGGCCAGGTCTTTGAAAACGAAAAATTTCTTGCTGGAATGATGCTTGACTGGTACAGGACGAATTTTCATGAAATGTTTCTTCAGTTCCTTGACAAAATCTTCTGGTTCCAGTGTTGTCTGGGAAGGTTCCAAAGCGCCCTGGATAAATTCTCCGGGCAAACGAACTGATTTGCCGAAAACTAGTTCAGCTGAAGAAGCTAAGTCCTCTTTCCACGCAGCCCGGATTCCCATTAAAACGACTGGTAGTGCACCAACCCAATCATCACCACCATGGCACTTTAAAGCCGCCTTCAATTGGCGATGAAATCGCTCGACCATTCCATTTGAAGCCGGGTGGTATGGAGAGGTTCGAAAATGCTTCACGCCAAGTAATTCATTGAGATTTTTGAATAAAGTCGACTCAAACTGCCGGCCTTGATCTGAGGTAATCCTTACAGGAACCCCATACCGAGCAATCCATCCATTGAAAAGAATCTTGGCGATAGTTTGCGCCTCAATGTCTCTAATTGGAAAAGCTTCCACCCATCGAGTGTACCGATCCACACAAGTAAACAGGTACCTGTATTCGTTGCAGTATGGAAGAGGACCGACGATGTCGACGTGTAAATGCTCGAAACGCTCAGAGGGAAGAGAAAAGTTTCCAGTGGGAATGTCGGAATATCTTCGCCATCTGACATTCGATACAGCTCCGGGCCCAAATTCCACAATCTTTACCCATCTGAGGCCACACGAATTTTTGCGCAACCAATTTACCAGACGCTTTAACACCTGGGTGCGACAACTGGTGCAAGGAATCGAAAGCTGGTTTTCGAAAGCTTTTTGGAAGAAGAGGTCGGGCTACACCGGTGGAAAAATCGCAAATGACAAATAACTTGTTACCAAGAAGAAAAGCGTAATTTAAATTCAACGAAGAATCCTCGGATGTGTGCTTCTCGATCAATTGCTGAATTCTCTCATCTGTGCGTTGCTCTTCTGCCAGCGCGTCGAAGTCAATCGCCGGGTGTAACTCATCAATATCAGGCCGAGAAAAAGCGTCAGCCACCAGGTTATCTTTTCCAGAGATATGCCTGATGTCGGACGTGAACTGGCTGATATAATCCAGATAACGGAATTGACGAGGCGAACATTTTTCTAATTTTTGTTTAAATGCGAATGTGATTGGTTTATGGTCCGTGAACACAATGAAATTTCGACCCTCCAACATGTGCCTGAATTGTTTGATTGCGGCGTAAATTGCTAACAACTCTCTATCATAAGCACCATAGTTTATTTCAGCAGAGCTCAATTTACGAGAGAAGAAAGCCAAAGGTTTCCAATCTGAATCGACTTTCTGCTGGAGGACCGCTCCAATGGCGACGCTGGATGCATCCGAGAAAAGATCGAGTGTACTGTTCGGACAAGGATGTGCTAAAAGAGTGGTTTTCGAGAGCGCCTCTTCGCAATCCTCGAAGGCAACACGAGCTTCTGGCGACCAAGCAATTCGGAAATCACCCTTCACACCATCTTTCAACAAATCGTGTAAGGGCGCTTGAAAAATCGCAGCATTGGGTAAAAATCTACGGTAAAAATTCACCATACCCAAAAATCTACGTAATTATTTGACCGTTTCAGGAAGTGGGAAATTCTGCAAATCGGCGACTCTATCCGGTAAAGGACTAGTACCGTCTTTAGAGACTGTATAGCCCAAAAATTTCACCGATGACTTTCCGAAATTACACTTTCCAGGATTAATCAGCATCCCGTACTCGCAGAGTCGCGCGAATAATATCCGAAGATGCTCGAAGTGTTCTTCCTCCGACTTTGAAGCCACGAGGATGTCGTCGATGTATGCGAAACAGAAGTCCAGGTCCCCGGTCACCTCATTGATGAATCGCTGAAACGTTTGGGCGGCGTTTCTCAACCCGAACGACATGAAAACGAACTCGAAAAGTCCAAACGGCGTCGAAATTGCGGTCTTCTCGATGTCTTTCTCTGCCATGGGAATCTGATTATACGCCCTTACGAGATCGATGGTAGAGTAAACCGTACAACCGAAGAGAGAGTGCGAAAAATCTTCAATGTGAGGGACCGGGTACCTGTCCGGAATCGAGCGAGCATTCAATTGCCGGTAGTCCCCGCATGGTCGCCAACACCCACCGGGTTTGGGAGCCATATGGAGGGGAGTCGCCCAGCAGCTCTTCGAAGGTCGGATGATACCTGCTTTCAACATAACATCGAACTCGCTCTTGGCGATTTTCAATTTTTCAGGAGCCAAACGACGGGGACGACAGAAAACTGGAGGACCGGGTGTAGTCTCGATGTGATGCTTGGTCGAATGCTTCACCACCAGAGAAGTACCTATCGGTCGAGAGATATCGGGAAATAGCGATAAAAGTAGGTGGTATTTTGAATCTCCAACGACGGCTTTTATTCCACACGCGGCTTCACAGGACGAAATCTGCCCCACAGTCGAAATTGATGTCAAATTGTCCACCAAACGACGATTTCTGATGTCAACTAGTAGACCGAAATGATCTAAAAAATCGACACCAATAATGGGCTTTGATACCTCCGCAATGACAAACTTCCACAAAAAATCTCTACGCAATCCAAGATTTAAATTTAGAGTTTTGAAACCATATGTGTGGATGACCGATCCATTCGCAGCGAATAACTGGTAATTAGTTTGTTTCTTTGCTTCAGGAACAAAGATTTGGGGAAAAACACAAAGGTCCGCACCAGTGTCAGTCAAATAATCGCGTTTCGACACACGATCTTTAACAAACAAACGGCGTGGTAAGGAAGAGGAGACATCTGCCGCCGAATCTAATTGTCTCCTTTCTGGTTTTCCGCATAATTGCAGGGAGTGATGCAGCGATGCGCCTTCTCACCGAATCGAGCGTGGTAAAAGCACATACCACCCTTAAGGTCGGATTCCTATGCTGCGATTTTGGGCCGCACCGGCTCGCAGTCGCACCGGCTTTGAGTCGCACCGACGCTCAGTACCAGCCGCAGGTGCGATTTCGAGCCGCACTACTGTTTTTTTTTATTTCCGTCAATCAAATCCAATAAATTGATCTACTATCACCGTTTCCCTCGATCCACGAAATATTACATGAAATTCAATTAAATCATGCCATATTTAACGATCATAATTCATAATAAATACAGGCTTTTTGATAAAAACTCCAGAACGCCACAGTTTTTTTGGTTGTGATCCGATTCCAAAAACTCATCAACAAAAAATGATTTATTTTTCATGCTCTACGAGTAGGCCTTTTTGCCTTTTGAAATAACTGTCAAAAATGCATTCATTCCATTCATGGAAAATGAAATTATGACGTTTTAGGGTAACAGCAATGTCACATTTTAACGAAGTTTTATGTCTACGGTTATTATACATAGGTTGACAAGTTTCTGCTCAAAAATGACGAAAATACGGTATTTTTTTCCTGACGTGATGACTGTAAAGACAACAAATAAGCGGAAAAGAGGATCCAGCCAATCAGGTGATCATCAACACCTTGGCCACCACGTGCACAAAAATAGAAAATTAAATCGCGAAACGTCACATTTCGAAATGCGTTCCCACAAATTCGTTTAATTTCAAGTGAAAATGCATGAAATTGTCAATTTCGACGTAAAAAACGCATCATCAGATCGAAAGCAGATAGTGCGAAATCGTACTCCGGACATCAATCAATCTCACCGAATTAGAATTCAAACAGAAATTGGGTGTATAAAAACAGGCATGAAAAATACAGAAAACCGCATGAAAAGCGGACAAATAAGATGTTGCAAATGCTGTATAGATAACAGGATAAAAGCGGTTAATTCGGGCTGAAAAACGTTCCAAGATGAGCGGTTTGTACCTGTCATTTTATTTTGACACTCTGAATTTTTTCTGTCATTTGACATTCAACAATGGAAATGCTCATACTTTCGGATTTGTCCACCACAAATAAGGGAATTCTGCACCTTTCGACTGCTACCGGGAGGTCTACGTATAGATTTCTAGTTCTTTATATTCGGATCTTCTTTTCAAAATGCATTTGCGTACTCTTTATCTTCTTCTTCTTGTCTGTTTTTTGACTTCTATCCAGTATAGGATAATTGTGGCCAAGGACTTCCTGCGTACTCTTTATATTTTGAAGGAAATTGCATATTTTGCATGTTTCGTGTATATCTATTCCCTTTTCTGATTTAAGCATCAAATTCAACTAAAATAGAGAAAAAATTATACCTACCTACACCCGTTCTCAACAAGGGGTCTTCGATGGTATTTATGAGGGTTCCGATAAACGATCAGTACATAAAGGTAATCCCCTTCGTCGGTACAACAATGTTAATGACCTTCCAATATTCCTAAGATTTTACATTTCAGAATGCACCCTCATCATTATCACATTTCTCAGAACTCGTGAACTTTCTCTATTTTTGTAAATACTTGAGCAAACTATTATGTTAAATTGTTGTGCCCAACATTCTTGAACGATATGTCGGAAACTAAAGCACAAAGTCCAATAATGTTGGAGTTCTCGTGTCCCTCTATGACTCTTATTTGAAGGCTTTTACGATTATCGATCAAAAATTTTCGATCGACCATGTTTTACCCTAATTAATTTGAAAAATTTTCAGCGAACATCTACAGGCTGTTTGACAAAAAGTTCAGATCGCCCCGGTTTCTTTGGTTGTGATCCGATTTTAAAAAACTCATTAAAGCGAAGCTTTACCTCGGCAATTTTACCCTTTTCAGAGGGCTGCCATTTTCGGAAATTTTTCGATGAAAAAAATTGAATGTATTAACAAATGATGTGCGATCACTGGAATATTTTCCGTTTTTCAAAATTCTTTTCCAAAAGTCTATAAAAAAATCACGAAAATTGCAGTTAGTCATATCTAAAAAAGTGAGAACTTTATCGAAATTCAAAAGATGTTCGAGGGATCATACATTCTTTCTGAAAAGATCCTGAAAAAATCATGCGAATATCTTGATAAATGAAGTCGTGGTTTTTTTAAATGGGAACGGCGCGTTTTTGAAGTTTTATACGGCTTTCATATGGCCGATTCGGCGATCCGCGAGAAGTTAAACCCCGCCTTAACAGAAAATTATTTATTAGGCCTTAATTATTGTGAATTTTTTTCCCTCGACCTCTATGCCTCGACCACATTTTTTTAAATTGATAAATTAATTTTTTTCAATAATAAAGTACGATTACTCTCAATTTGAAATTAATAGTTATTTATATATCAAGTGCGTGAAATTAAAGCCGGAGGCGCAGCCGAAGGCTTTAACACGACAAGGGCCCTAAACGCTTTCTTACGCCTGAGGTGCATTTATGAACGATCTCCTCTGAAACACATCCCGTATTTTTACAAAATTTGACGCTGTCTGGAAATTAAATTGTCAAAGTGACGCAAAGGTATTCGATTTTGATTAAAAATTGAAATAATACAAATAAATTGAAAGTAGCGATTAACAACAACATAAATAAAGGTAGCCATATTGAAAAAAATTCCAAAAGTGAAAATGAGTGGCGGTTTTGGAGAAGATTTTTACGGCGAATGATAAAGAAATTACCGATTTCCCAGCAGAAATTACGGACGCTGCCGAAGCTACAGAATTATTACCAGTGGAATCAGAAATTTTATGTGAAAAAGAATAAGTGGTCTTCAATAAATGGAGCAAGTTCAACTAGATGATGTTACTATAAGGAAAGAAGTTCTCCGGATCTTTTTTCTGGAAAAATCGAACAAGAAAAAGTCATCATCATAATGTAAATAATTGTCCCAATTGTAATTTTGAGATGTACCTATAATCACGCAAAATAAATCATTAGTTATTAAAAAGATAGAATACTTAAAGCTATTTTGTTCAAGAATACACGATGCGTACTTCTAGCGCCCTAGGGCGTAAAATACCACTTGCCTCGCGGCAATAATAGCAAACTTCTCTACCTTAGTTAATAATTACTATTCTACATCAAGCATCTCCAAAATTATAGGTTGCGTAGAGTTTTGATTGAGATTTTTGTTGTTACCGTAGTTTCATAAGCAAAAAGTTGTGCTGAAAGTTTGTGAAAATGAATGAATCTGAAAAAAGTCTGTCATCGAATATTGAAGCTGCAGCGGATGGAGCTCTCTCCACATTAATTCCGAAAAAAAATGGGTTTTTGAATTTTATAACAAATACATTTCTTGAACATTTTCGTTCAATTTCACAACCTAACTAGTTGGGTAATAGAGGTCCTAACGATACTATTTTTAAGATCGTAATTTTAACATTACCTACTGAAATTAGATAAAATACATTTCACTCAGTGTTGTATTTCTGTACGCAAACGAAAGTTGGCGATCAGTCGGAAGAATAAACAATAAATTATTAACAAAACGACTCGTTTTTTTCTAGAATATAGAAATGAAATAAGTAATTATCGATTTTACACTAATGCAATTACCGCGATTATTTGCATATGTGGAGGGGAATAGTCACCTGCTGCTCAACTCTAATTTGTTCTGTGCGAGCATAACTGAAAATGCACTCCAACTAATTAATGAGATCGTCTTTCCTATAAAACTTCGAAATAGTGGATGGCAATCATTATCATCATACACAGCCAATTAATAATTCTGAACTAAAATACCATTATTCAATTAATTATGTTGTGATTGCATGGTATGACAAAATTTGTAATTGTATGTTCTTGATGAATACTTTGCATATCGAGTTTCTTGTAGGTATTATATTGATTATACAAAATAATTCAAAATGTTTAGTCAGTCGTTGCGGCTGATGCGGCCCGACTCATGAAAGCTGGGCCGCAGCACAGTTCCACTGAATCCATGTAAACTACGACGGCTGCGACTCGTACGACGCGCGCACTGCGATTCTGATCATGAGCAGAGCTGTTTAGCCGTGCGGCCTCAGCCGCTGCATAGGAATGCGGTCCATTTGAAATAATGTAAACCAGTCACCCGGTGCGGCTGATCTGCTGCGATTTTCAGCCGTGCGGCCCAAAATCGCAGCATAGGAATCCCACCTTTACGCGCTTCCTCCTCACGCTGGCGGCTAACGGAACGGTCGGGCCTCTGACGCTCACCACCGGAATTGCGACCGCGGGAACGATCTCTGCTCCGGCCACGATGAACCACCATCGCCAGGTCCTTCACCAAGTTGGTAACTTCCTCCAGTTGTCGCTGCCACGGTGTGGGCTCTGGGGAAGTTGGCACAGGGACGGAGACGGGGGAGACGGAATAGCGGGGATTGGTGTCCGCAATTGCGTCAGCGAGAGTAGCCACCGTTGACAGATCTGTTGCTTGGGACGCCAAGATGTTCTGCGTCAACGGGGGAAGTCGGCTGCTCCAAATGGAGCGAAGCAGAGACTCGGGGACGAAGTTCCACCCAAGTTCTGTAAGTGGCGCAGGAATTGGGATGGTTTCCTACTACCAATTTCCTCGTGTTCAAGGAGGCGTCGGGTCTTCTGCTCTTGGGAAGCGCTGAGCCGCGAGATCAGTTCCCTCTTGATTGTCTCGTACTTTCCGTTAGCAGGAGGATTGCACAAGACGTCGCGAACTTCTGCTGCGAATCTACCCTCCAGAAAACCGTCTACGTGGCTGTACTTGGTCTCGTCGCGTGTAATATCTGCCAAGACGAATTGGTTTTCAAGTTGGACGAACCACATCTCCGGATCGTCCGGCCAGAATGGAGGGATCTTGACGGCAATCCGGTAAACATCCCGGTTTCGCTGCTGGTTCGGATCGTCGACGTTTCGATCACCACCTGGGCCATCTCCAGCTTCGGCCATGTTTTTATTTAAGTAGAGTAAGGAGGTAGGTTCTGGTGCCTCAGCCGAACAAGTTGTCTACATTCCGGCGGTTTACGTTTCAGATGTAAGATGTATAATTAATAGTATAAATTCCAGGCGTTCTGAGTGAAATTGAAAAATAATAATTTCAAAATGGCGGGGTATTTGAATTAGTGAGAAATCGAATTTTCCCATTAAAAAATTATGGCGGCCAATTTGAATTTTTGAAATGGGGATTTCCGAATAAAAAAATGCGACATATTCAAATTAAAAAATGTGGGATATTTGAATTGGAAAAATTAAGAAATTTCGAGTTATAATATGCGGTATATTTAAATTCGATAAATACGTAGTCGAAATTAGAGGTGGGTAAATTCAATAAATTCATTATTTAAAAAAAAATTTTATTTCTATGCATAATGCGAATAATGATAACAATTCCCTTAATAATTGTAATGATAATGAACATAAAAACAATAGTAATAATAATGAGTATAAGAATACTAACATAATATTATTTATAAGAAACTTAGGAGGTAAGGATGTAATGACCAATATAATCGTTATCATGATCAGCAATACACGCTCGAATACATGATAATTTATTTGTGGCATAATCGTATATTTTAAAGCATTCCGCAAACTGCACACAAACAAACAAAATTTATTAAGATTTCAGCATAGCGCTACATCCGTGACTAGTTCATTCATAAAATGAGTGACGCTTACACTGCACTCACTTTACTTCGGACACTAAACCCGATAATGAATGATAATTCACGATGCGATCATGTACGATAAGACAATAAGCCCGCGTATGTGGTGGAAATATTTCGGCACTTTCAAACTCTACTTGGACATCTACGGTACTGGATTTGACTGCTTCTTCTTGTTTTGAGCAATCGATGACGAATAAAGCCTTATTCTTGAAGGTTTTATAATCACTGATGGGCTCACTAATTTTGCGATGGTAAAAAATCCTCTGAAAGTCACTATAGGTTTGATATGCCTCCGTGTAATCGTCCTTGGCAAAGTCGCAACGTAGGCAATCGTATGGATAGCAGGTAGAGTTTAACCACACACGAACTGATGTTAAATTTACATTGTCAAAAGATGCAATATCACTTCGGGCATTATCTTTTCGATTCGATTGAAAGGCTAAAATAATGTAACGGGGTCGCTCTAGACTGGTGGACGTCTGCACACTCCAAATGTCCTTGTTTGTAGCTTTAACGGCGGGGAGTTCATGAACTTGCCATTTGCGGAACGGTATCGATATTGGAGCACCGACACTCATTTTTTGAAAAAGTTGTAATTTTCTCTCATCGTTCGGATAGATGTGTTTCACACGTATTTCCATATCGGTGATGTCGATCTTGGCGGTCTTCGTGCCGGTACTCATGTAAGAATTATTATCGGTCCTATTGCGAATCAATCGAAGCTGGTGCTTCCCCATAATAATATGAGGATAGTCTTCGAATACTCCGAACCAGAACCGTAACGGTATCCATAGGGAAAATGTCTCGCCTTTCAGTTTATCATATGTAGGTATAACATTTACTGTGGCATTTGGATTCCATCCGGCCATTTGTAATGCATTACATTCTTGACTATTGTAACATAGCAACCCCTTTATGGAACTCACGGTACCGATATCGCGAACCTTATCGATCTCGTGCCCATTTAGCAAGTACGTGCCGGATTGGAATAGATAGGAGCCGGCGTTATTGGTCAAGTTACACACACCATCGTTCCCCGCCGATTCGACCAACTTACACACGATATGCAGAACGGCATCATTCCAATAGATTAATGCATCCTGTTGGTTGATCACAAACTCAATTTCATCGTTATTATTAAATGATTTGATTTGTGGCCGATATGAATGCACTTCCTCACGGATCACACTTTCGTCGAACCGAGGTTTTTTGAATATGTCTAATGTGTCGGACATTGTAACCCAAAGACTTCAATAATCGAATATTATCAATGGTAAGTCGTCGTCTCACTGATGACGATGTTGAGGATTGATCAGTACCTACTGAAATTGGTACTGACTGATCGTCATTAAATACCAGCCCCATTCTGAACGTGGTATCAATAGAACGATGGACGCCCCCTCTCCTCTTTCAATTCCAAAATCACAACCACTTGTTCACCACGGAAATTCACTGGCCGCCACTCTTGATCGAGTAAATCGACAGTTATTTCATGAATGATCGATTCATTGATAACTGGTAAATATATAGGATTTCTGGGCTCGACATTGATACTGTAACCAGGTTCAACGTTCGGAGCGAACTCGTAGATCGTATGCGACGGCTTATTGTCATAGTAGGCACCTTTTGTGATATTACACTCCACTCGTATAGTGACGACTTTGATGATATTTATCGGTAAATCAGAAGTGTGTAATAAATTCGCTGGTAACTTTTTCGCTGAGAACCCCAACATTCGTCCGATACTGTCCAGAGGTTGAAAGTCTACTTCATATACCGATTTCACCTCACATTGTAGTGTATTATTATTCGGCTTCAATGAAATCAATTCGTTATCTTTAAATTTTATTTCATCATCATCGCTGAGATGCGATTTAAGTAAACGTTTTAGACACTCTTCAATCGATGTGATTTCATAAGATCCAATGGGGATCGTAATAACTCGTTTCGTTCCATCATTTCCATAATAATAAAATTTATTATTTCCTGCGTCGATATTTGGAATACTATTGCACGTATGAAGGCCGACTAGACGAAGCGAATAACTACAATCGGAATTCAGCTGAATCGGCGGATCTTGGACGGCAGCAAGAGTACTTCCGCGTCCCGTTAAAGTGAATGTTCGCGACATGACTAAATGAGACTGACGTTGCAACTTTATTTATTTATTATTTATTTATTATATAAAAATTTCAAACACAAATGTCCACAATTATAGGTGGTACTTTGATAAGTATCATGATTATAATAGATATTGAAATGCTCAAAGTATTTTATCAACTCCAAGGGTGGCGATAAATTCCCCATACTATCAAAGTATATGACGTCAGGTCCACATTTTTTGTAAGAAGTCCAATGAGTCCCACTACCAACACTCGAATCGATATTAATGATCCCAGATTCATTCCTGCGAGGTACAGCCGGTAATTCATCTCGCATGAATACACCGCGAAAATGTGGGATTTTGAGAATTTTCACGTAACGTCGCAGGTCGATGTCCGTGAGGGGGCGTGTTGGTAGTTTCAATGGGAGTTTTTTGGCCGAATAAATAGACCCATGCCACTCTTGTACGGTTTCAGATAAAGTCCGTCACCTTTTTTACCTAAAGCTATAGTCTCCATGGATCGATTGTGCCGTTGCGATTCCTCAAACTTTTGCTTTCCGATTTTAGCATCATTGACTGCTTTTGCCACACTGGCGGCACCTCCTAAATTGAAAAATAAAATTATAAGTATTTCAAGGCTACTACTTATCAATGAATCAAACCAACCTGTCAATGCTCCAAGTGCCGAGAGTCCTGATAAAATCGGCACAAGAAAGGGTATGAATGAACCCGTCTTCGGTACGGGTATGACCCGTGGTAATTTGACACCTTTTTTGCCACCCACTTTCTTAACCGCCACCCGAGCCGCTTTTAGAGTTTTCACAGTGTGCGACTTTAAATCGCCAACATACTTGTCTCCCTTCTTTTTCAGTTCATTCACAATAGCCCTATGGAATATCGCCTTCACCTGTCTTCCTTTTTGCTTAATTTTCCCATCCGTAATACCGGCCCCCATTTTACGTTTAATTTTCATCGTATTGGTCGTCAACCAGGCAGCCGTTTTTTCACCGAAACTGGAATCTTTGGCCTTGACACGGTCCCAAGCTTTATATTCCAAAACTTTATCAGCGGCGTGACGTGCACTGAGGTCGTTGGACTGTGAATAAGAGATATCGTGCTCCTTACATGCCTTATCTAGACCATTTACCCCCGCATCACCCCTGGCCAGACGTTTCTTCAATTTAGTACCGGGCCCGCAATACTGATATCCGGGTAGATGGGCCTCAAATGGCAGATTATTTATAATCGAGTTAATCATTTTCATTCTCACACCGCGTCCTACTTGTGTAACTATCGCTTTTATACTGATGATTTAACAATACCTAAGTACTCATATATATATATATATATTGGTAAATCATTATGAATATGGATCAGTATCCATCAAAATGCGGTTCGTGCCACAGAATGCTAAATTACCTATACGCAATCAAGATACCAACGATGATATTCATCACCACAACCAAGTACAACGTCACGGAAGACTTCTCCCAAATTCGATACGTGCACTAATAATCGGCCCCTCAAATTGTGGTAAAACTAATGTGACGATGAGCCTCCTCTTGGAATCCAATGGACTTCGCTTTGAGAATGTGTATGTGTATTCGAAGTCGCTTTACCAATCAAAATTCCAAATGCTGGATAAGGTATTGAAACGTATACCCGAACTTGGCTATTACCCCTTCAATGAAAACGCGGACATTATGGATCCGTCAGAGGCCAAAATAAACTCTGTGTTCATATTCGATGATGTGGTATGCGGTGCACAGAACAATATACGAAAATACTTCAGTATGGGTAGGCATAGAAATGTTGACAGTTTCTATCTAGCTCAAAGTTATATGAGTATTCCCAAGCACCTCATTCGAGATAATGCAAATTTTTTAGTAGTTTTCAAGCAAGATGATAAAAATTTGAAAAATGTGTACATGGAGCATGTGGGTGCCGATATCCCGACATTTTCCGAATTTAAAAATATGTGTGGTCAATGCTGGAAGGACAGACATGGATTCCTTGTGATTTCAAAAGATGATCATATCACTAAGGGGCGTTATCGTAAAGGATTCGACAGCTACATAATGATGTAGCCCTTGTGCGTGACATGTAGTTTGATAGCTACTTTCCTATCGAGAGCATCTTCGCCATCGTCGTCGTCGTCGTCGTTATTGTCATTATGAATACCACTCTGAAGAAGAAAGTGATCGAGGCATCACGGAATGTGAAAAATAAATTTGAATCATTAAAATTGGATCGTCTGCATCAAAAACAGACAGTGGAAGAAGTTTTTGAGCCGGTAATATCCCCATTGAAAAGTTTATCGCGAGCAAATTCGGCATCACAACCCTTGAGTCCAGTTTTGAGGACACCATCACTGAGAGATATGGGAAGGCATATTCTAAAAAGAAGTAAAATGTTCATGTCACCAACATCATCATCCACCCCTCAACCCAAACGATTAAAGCAAGAGCGTCAACCGCAACCACAAGAGCGTCAACCGCAACCACAAGAGCGTCAACCGCAACCACTTAATCCACTGGATGGTGTGGATGATGTGGTTGGTGCGGATGATATGGATGATAGGGGTGGAGATGATGGGGGTGAAGAAGAGGGTGATGTGGGTGAAGAAGAAGAAGAAGAGGGAAATACTGATGAGGATGAGGAGGAGGACGTGACGATAAGATCAAGATCATCCGTTCTACTCTCTGAAATGTTGGAAAGAATGCCCGACATTGCAAAACCGTATGTGAGGAAATTCCTATTCGATAATGATCAACGAAAAATGGACCATCGTAATGTGCAATATTCCACGGGGGATGATGGATGAGTTATTGGTAGAACTCCGATGAAAATCAATTCAAATGGTGACCTCAAAATTGATCAACGCTTGATTAAAGGGACACGTGGTATTTACGAGCTGATTTTTATGAGATACCCCGATGATGACAAATACAAATCAGAAGATTTGGAAGCTTATTTATGGCTGGCGCGAGTGGCGAATTTATATCGCCAAGATTTCGAACCGAATGGAAAAGTTATGGGTAGTAAAGGAGAAAAATATAAATTAATACGTCCCATATTTCAATCTCTTCAATCGAAAAGCAAGGAAGGTGTATCTCATTCACATGTCGGCAAAGGTTACTCCGAAACATGTCATCACCCAATGTTGAATCATCCAATGAAATATAATGAAAAACCGATAGAGTACATTTATTGGGATAATATTAATGAACTTGTGGAACGGTTGGGGCTTTTGAGTGCGTCACGGCGAGCTGGCAATACATCTCACAACAACGAAATCATAGCGATCGAAGAGGAATTGCGTGAAGTTGAAGTGATATATTAATTCCGCATCAATCCTAATGTAGATCAGTCAACTCCCAACGGTCACCATGAGCGTCGATAAATTTGGTCGATCTAATCGCATTAGACATGTCAGTGGCGATAATAATGGATTCATAAGTTCATATCAAAAAATGGTAAAGGCGTTTAATTCCTTGAGTTTGAACGAAGATGGAGATTACGATGCGTTGAATAAAAAAATTACTAATGTTATGAGCCCCACCAATGCGAGTGACTGTGCCAATATGGAGTACGTAGATACTGCATTAAATTCCAATTCTAAAAGAGTGAAGGATGAGTTCAATGAAATCGTTAAAAAATTAGATGAGAAATGGCGGAGGATATTTGAAGAGAGTGAAACCCATATTCATACGCTACTGGATAAAATGTCATCGACTTCAAAAGTGAACCACACGATGAACACTCTTATAAAGAAAAAACGCCCTCTCCAGGAGGTTATTCCGTCTAATATATCTGAAGCGGGTGCATCGTTAAAGCCATGGGTCGAAATCGAGAAGAAATTGTAAAAAAAAATCGTCGTATGAGTGTAAAGGAACAAATTGTGAATGAGATATATAAACCTGCAAGGCGAGCATTTCCTCGCCGACGTACTATCATGCGTGGGATAGATGACCTGTGGCAAGCTGACTTGGCAGACTTTACAGATTATTCTCGACAAAATCGCGGATTCAAATATATCTTAGTGGTGATCGATGGATTTTCCAAGTACGTATGGACTGAAGCTGTGAAATCGAAATTTGGAAAGGATGTGACGGCCGCCATGAGTTTGATAATGGATAAATGTATCGGAAAAACTCATGGGATCCCCAAAAATCTACAAACTGATAAGGGAAAAGAATTTTATAATCAATCATTCGAGAATCTCATGAAGAAATTCAACGTAAATCATTACAGTACGTATAGTGTGATGAAGGCGGCTATAGTAGAACGTGTAATACGAACCATCAAAGGTAGACTTTACAAATTATTCACATTAGAAGGCTCCTACAATTGGATCGACGGACGATTAAATCGGGTGATTACTACATATAATCAAAAATCCATCCATCGTACGACGGGTATGAAACCGATTGATATTACCAAGAAAAATGAGCGAGCTATTTTAGAGACTGTGTATCTCAATCCAATCAAATCAATAGCTAAGCCGAAATTCAAAGTTGGAGACATTGTACGGATCAGCAAAGAGAAGCATTTATTCCGCAAAGGTTATCTCCCCTCCTGGACTACGGAATTATTTCGAATATGTAAAGTGAACCTGACAGATCCTATTACATATTTATTACAAGGAGTTGATGGCTCATCAATATTGGGAAGTTTTTACGAATATGAATTACAGCGGACCACTCATGAAGATATCTATTTGATTGAACGAATTTTACGTAGGAAGGGGGATAAAATCTACGTTAAATATCTCGGCTTTGATAATAAGCATAATAGTTGGATCAATTCATCCAACATTGTAGACTAGTGTGTGTTCGATAGTGATTTTGTTCATCATCATCATCATGAGGATGCAGGAACAGGTTACGTCAAGATATCCATCATATGCACCGCCGTTAGCTCTGACACCGTCACCACCAGCACCGCCATTACCACCAGCAACTTCAACCCCACCGAACCCTTGGGAAAATGTCGATCATTCAATCAATGCGGGGAAACAGAAGTTTTCATCATCATCAGCTCTTGCTCTGGTCATGGCGCTTCAAAATATTGAGCAGAGTATTAAAATATTGTCGTTAACCGGCTGGAATTTAGTTATCAATCAATTAAACCCATGGGAACTAAATAATATTTGGACCGAACTTCCGCTCCGATATCAAGTTGATGAAGGTATACAATCCCGGCTGCCCTGCTTCGAGCACTATAGAGAGGATGAGTATCTCGCCTACGGACCCGTACCCTTAACCAAGGATAAGTGCCATCGATGCCGCGCCAATAAATATGAAAGCGAAAATAATATCGGATATGATGTAATTAATTAACTAAAATTTTTTTACTCATGAATATTATAATTTATGCTTATTGCCAATATTATTGTGTTTATTATTTCATTTGAATAAATCAAGATTTTGCATTCCTCACACTTTTTGTTTTCTTTGAACTCCAATAACTGAGGCAGTAATCTGATTGCTAACATCCCGGATGCGATCTGATTCTTAAAAAAAAGGCAAGTAAGCCATTTCTTTTCCTCTATCACGTACTTAATGATCAATAACCTCTGTCGAGAGTAAAATGCATAGTAAGAGTAATAAAAAAACTTCTTGAGAATTAGTTCTTTCCTTGACACGTATTAAATCAGAAGTCGGCAAAGAAAAATGAGTGACGATAGTATCAGTAGCGATTCAGATTGGGATCTTGGCTCCGAACCATCAATCGTTTCGGGCTATGAAACTGCCAGCGATAGTGAGGATGACCAGGCGATCTTCAGGATGGATAGACTCCCTATGGTCAATATATGGACTGGCAGAGCTTGCATTATGGAATCATATGTAACAGATCTGGAGGAAGAATATGTCCTCTGCTATTTGTGTTGGGGCGGTAGAATGGCCGCGAACACCCTCCAATTCATGGGCGTCTCCAGGCATGTAATAGCTGACCTGGTGGCGTTCACGCCGAAGAAATGCCGATTCTGCCATGTGAATTTATCGGTGCACATGCTACCAGGATTATGTTTCCATTGTAACCAGCGTTAATATTCTACATTTATACATATTAAAAAAATTGTGAATAATAATCCATTTTTTCTATTATATTATACTTATTGCCATATACCTATAATTGTGCTTATTATTTCATCTGAATAAATCGAAATTTGGCATTCCTCACACTTTTTGTTTTCTTTGAACTTCAATAACCGAGACAGTAATCTGATTGCTAACATCCCGGATGCGATCTGATTCTTATAAAATATGAAGAGTAAACAATTTATTTTCCTTCATCACGTACTTAATGATCAATAACCTCTGTCGAGGGAAAAATGTATAATCAGCATTATAATCTTTCCACCACCACCGCCGTTATAGCTATTGAAAATAGGTGATTTTTTTTCTCCCACCGATTAACCATTATCCCATAATTTTTCAAACAGTAAAGATGGAAGCCTTGAATAGTATTGGCCAGTGTGAAATCATCAAGCCTAAGCTGAGCTTAGATCAGCTTGAACTCGACAAACCCTATAAAGTGATAGATGTTCGTAAGATTTCGACAAGTTTTGGGGAAGCCGTTTTGGTTGAGCTGGTGGAGAATGTGGTGTTTCTCCCAAGAAGGGTAGTGTCTCTCATCACATCGGACGCAGTGAAGGCTTTATTGGATGGCGGTGGTTGTGTGTTAAAATTCACCGGCAAACGAGCGATCAGTAACAGGGCCTTCCCGGCCAATACCTTCGCTTTTGAGAAGGTTCCAGTTGTTGTGGAAGTTCTCCAAGAAAATATGGTGGCCGAATAATTTTACGATTAACAGCAACGATAAATTTAAATAAGTAAGTCAAATTTTTATTATACCTTTACCCAGATTTTCTAATTTTTCATTATTTCCAGTAATGTTTTCATGTGAAAAATGTGAGAAATCTTACGCTCGCAAAGATAATTTGAAACGACATACGAAAGCTTCACATAAAGAGGCGGAGGATCATGAAATCGATCATCCATCGACGTCATCATCATCACCTAAACGAAGATGCATCGATAATATTTACTGCAGTCACTGCGATCTTCAAGTGCCAAAACCAAGTTGGAGTGGGCATCTACGCAGTCAACAGCATAAAACCAATCTACCTGTACAGTTCGACGACGATGATGATGTCCATGTTGTGGATCAAAATTTCAGCTCCCGCATCATAAGTTTTCGTATTTTGAACAAAAAACAAGATTTGCTGGATATCGGAATCTTTTTGAATAATATCAAAGCAAAAATAAATAGACTTATTTTGAGAGAAATCGAACGGTTCAATACAATAAAAGTGAATTTTGAAATATTTGCCGATTATGTGCTTCCAACGAAACTTGTGTCCGAGGTGAAGTCCTTCAATACTAAAAACAACATAGTAACACCCACCACGAACTTGGAAGATATCTTCTCAACACTTCTAGATGTTCTGAAAACGAAATCGGAGGAATTTCAGGAGCGAGATTCAGGTATGTGGATTATATTAAGTATAAAATTATTTAACTGAGAATGTCTCCCCATTTTCTTTCATAGGATGGACGCTCCTGAGGATTCTGCATCTAGAAGTTAATGTGAATAAATTCAACGTTTTGGGTGGATCTAGCTACATCAAACTTCACCCGCACATCGCTAGGAAGAAAGCAGTCATAAACATTCAAAACTCGGATAATCAATGTTTCAAATGGTGTATATTAGCGCATCTACACCCAGTCGAACAAAATGCTGAGCGTGTCTCAAATTATCGAAGGTATGAGAACGATTTAAATTTTGACGGCTTATCATTCCCCCTCAATATACGCGATATTGCTTCTTTCGAAGAGCTTAATAATATTTCAATCAACGTTTACGGTTTGGAAGATTATTACAATGAGAAATATAAAACGTGGCAGTCAGAAGTTGTAGGGCCACTTCATTTTTCAAAACTTCGGAACGCTCCTACAAATATTGATCTGTTATTGATCACCAATAATACAGGTGGACAACATTACTGTCTTATACGTAACTTGTCACGATTAGTACGCTCCCAGTTGACATTACACGAGGAGCCAGTTTTCTTATGTCGTGGGTGTTTAATTCATTTTACCAATGAATCTAAATATAACGATCACATCGAGAATGATTGTAACCATATTAAAGTGAAATTACCCACATCTGAAATGCGACAAGATAAATTTGGTGAATCGGTAGCTGAAAATATACTCTAGTTTGAAAATTTCGAAAAATCTTTAAAAGTACCTTTCGTTATTTACGCAGATTTTGAGACGATTTTATTACCCATACAAACTTGTCAACCCAGCGCTTCATCTTCATTTACCACCGCTACGCATTTACACGTACCGTACAGTTTCGCCTACATAATTAAATGCGACTTTGACGATAGCCTTACAAAATTCGAGCTTTATCGTGGAGAAAATGCGTCCGAAATATTCATCAAACGACTTGAATGTGATGTGAGAAATTTATATAAGAAGTATTTTAAAAATCCTAAAAAAATGATTCCCTTAACAGGCGCAGAGGAGACAGCATTTATAAATTCGACACATTGTTCTATCTGTGATAGACTATTCAGTAATAACCCGTTTGACTGTAAAGTTCGCGATCATTGCCATATGAGTGGGAAGTTCAGAGGCGCTGCACATAGTACTTGCAATTTGAATTATAAAGTACCCAAATTTGTTCCAATTTTTTTCCATAATTTAACGAATTATGATTCCCATCTCTTCATTAAGTCACTTGCTACTGAATTCAGTTTTATCAATGTTATCGCTCAGAACAAAGAGAAATACATTTCCTTTACTAAAAAATTACTTGTCGATACAGATTCAGAAGGTAATATGGTTATTTTTAAACTTAAATTTTTGGATTCTTTTCGTTTCATGCCCTCATCACTCGATAAATTATCGCAATCTTTGTCAGATGATGAATGTTCGGAAGTAATTAAACATTTCCCGAACCGTCAGCAATTCACCTTACTTCGACAGAAAGGTGTGTTTCCATACTCGTATGTCGACTCGTTTGATAAACTGGATGAAACCGCTTTGCCGGACTGCAGTAAGTTCTATGACAATTTAAAAAAGTGTCATATTACTGATACGGATTATGAACGGGCTCGTCGCATCTGGCAACTTTGCGAGTGTAAAACGTTGGGTGAATTTGCTGACGTCTACCTTAAATCAGACGTTTTATTGTTATGTAGCGTATTTGAGCGTTTTCGTGAAGTGTGTTTAAAAACATATAAAGTAGATGCGGCGCATTATTTTACTGCACCGGGGCTTAGTTGGGACGCTATGCTAAAACATACTGGCATAGAGTTAGAGCTGTTTACAGATATCGACATGATACACTTTGTCAAGAAAGGTATCCGTGGAGGTATTTGTGTTTGCAATCACCGTAAAAGTGAGGCAAATAACAAATTTCTCCCACATTACGATTCAGCAAAACCCTCAAAATATATAATGTATTTAGACGCGACTAATTTATACGGCGCAGCGATGTCGCAGAGTCTGCCACAAAGTGGTTTCGAATGGGTAGGCGCCGACGAGTTTGAACGTGTAAATGCTACCGGTATTGATGACGATGACGCCCCATACGGGTATATTTTAGAAGTTGACCTAACTTATCCTGAAACTCTACACGATTCTCACAATGATTTACCATTTTGTGCAGAAAACATTATTCCCAGTACATCGAAAGCTAAAATTTCTAAATTATGCCCTAATTTGTATAATAAAACCAAATATATAATCCATTACCGAAATTTGAATCAAGCATTAAAGCACGGATTAGAGTTGACCAAAATTCACCGAGTACTGAAATTTAAGCAATCACCATGGATGAAAACTTATATCGATCTTAATACTGAAAAACGAAATCAGAGCCGCAATGCATTCGAGAAAGATTTTTATAAACTAATGAATAATAGCGTATTTGGTAAAACCATGGAGAGTGTTGATAAACGAGTAGACGTGAAATTGATAACCCATTGGGAAAATAGAGGACGGCGACTCGGCGCACAAACATTAATAGCCAAACCGAATTTCAAAAATCTGCTATCGTTTACTGATAATTTTGTGGCAATTCAGATGGAGAAAACCCAAATTCTGTATGATAAACCGATCTATGTGGGTTTTTGTGTATTAGATTTATCAAAACTAATTATGTACGATTTTTTCTACTTCCTAAAAAGCATTTACGGTGATCGAGTACGTCTACTGTATTCTGACACCGACAGTCTTATACTCGAAATTATAACGGAGGATTTTTATGCAGATATGCGAGAACACTTACATCGTTTCGATACCTCTAATTATCCTCCTGATAATATCCATAATATGCCCATAACCATTTCGGTGGTAGGCAAAATGAAAGACGAATATAAAGGCCGCATCCCTTGGGATTTTCTCGGCACCGGTGCGAAAGCTTATTGCGTAAACGTTGAGGGGGATTTGACGAAGAAAGCAAAAGGTGTTAAAATGGAGGTCGTTCAAAAAAATTTAACAATGCAAGACTATGTAGATGTTGTTACTAATAAGACACCCATTATTTACCGAGAAATGAATGTTTTTAGATCTCAACAACACTCCATTTATACAAAATTAATTTATAAAATTGCTTTGTCCCATAATGACGATAAACGATTTTTAATTCCAGGTACATTTAGTACTTTGGCTTTAGGACATAAAAATATTGTTAATTATGATCAATAATTATGTATGTAATTAGTACAATTTTGTGATTTTGTCGACGCCTATTAGATTTTATAATTATACTTCTGTATGTTAAAATACAGGCTGTATCTCAATTGCTGTCGAGAATTTCAGGGGGTGATTCTTCGTCAAAAAATATGAAAAAAAGTTCATATGGGCATAGGTCCTAAAATGCTTCCCTGCGGAACCAGCTGTCCTCAAAGTTGACCCTAAAAAAACTTTTTTTTCGAATATCTCCAAAACCAATCCTAGTAGAAAAACTGAATTTGGCAGAGAGTTTCACAATATTATCTTACATCATCTCATGCGTTTGACGAATTTGGGAGAATCTACTAGCGTACAATTTGGGGTGGTCGCAAGTTTGAATTTCTCACAACTTTTTATTGGGTGACATTTTTGAAAGTTTTACTGCAGCATGAGACTCGTTGGACAAAAACATGCAAAAAAGGTGCTCATGAGTCATAGCGCTAGGATTAACCGTTTCCGAGAAAAATCGATTTTTCCGTTTGCGCACGTGTATGAGCATTCAGCAACTCTCATCATAGTCGACTAGAATTCACGTGTAAAATTCAATCAGAAATTCAAGAACCATCATTTCAGGAATAACAAAATCAAAAACAATCAGTTCCAAAGAACAATAACTTGTTCTGCACAAAAAACGCTGGATCAAAAATGATCAATTTATGTAAAACGAAAACTTCATGGAAGATTAGGTAATGATTGTAAATACTTATGTCCGAAATGACCATAATTCATCATGAAATAATGATTCTTGAATTCCTGATTGAATTTTACACGTGAATCCTAGTCGACTATGATGAGAGTTGCTGAATGCTCATACACGTACGCAAACGGAAAAATCGATTTTTCTCGGAAACGGTCGATCCTAGCGCTATGACTCATGAGCACCTTTTTTGCATGTTTTTGACCAACGAGTCTCATGCTGCAGTCAAACTTCCAAAAATGTCACCCAATAAAAAGTTGTGAGAAATTCAAACTTACGACTTCCCCAAATTGTACGCTAATGGATTCTCCCAAATTCGTCGAATGCATGAGATGATGCAAGATAATATTGTGTAACTCTCTGCCAAATTCAGTTTTTCTACTAGGATTGGTTTTGGAGATATTCGAAAAAAAAGTTTTTTTAGGGCCAACTTTGAGGACCGCTGGTTCCGCAGGGAAGCATTTTAGGACCTATGCCCATATGAACTTTTTTTCATATTTTCCGACGAAGAATCACCCTCTGAAATTCTCGACAGCAATTAAGATACAGCCTGTATATCCAATACATGTGCTTGATTATTATTATTATTATTATTATTATTATATTAGTATTATTACTATATATATTATTTTGCATTATTATGTATTACTCCATTGCTGATGTAATTGTTTTTATCGTTGCTGTCATCGTATCTATTTTTTAGACTTGAAATAAAAAGTTTGAACTTCCCATAATTACTTATTTAAATATTTTACGCCATCGACACCACACCTTCAATCTCCAAATCCAAATATTTACCCCGTATTTCATAATTCCACATTTATCGAATTTAAATATACCGCATATTATAACTCGAAATTTCTTAATTTTTCCAATTCAAATATCCCGCATTTTTTAATTTGAATATGTCGCATTTTTTTATTCGAAAATCCCCATTTCAAAAATTCAAATTGGCCGCCATAATTTTTTAATGGGAAAATTCGATTTCTCACAAATTCAAATACCCCGCCATTTTGAAATTATTATTTTTCAATTTCACTCAGAACGCCTGGAATTTATACTATTAATTATACATCTTACATCTGAAACGTAAACCGCCGGAATGTAGACAACTTGTTCGGCTGAGGCACCAGAACCTACCTCCTTACTCTACTTATTTATTCCTTGTCGCAAGGTACGTCGGGGGCACCAATAATATAGGGCCTATTGCCTATATTTGAGCGTAAAGGCGAGAAAATCTAGTTCCAAATGGAGCGAATTCAAAAAAATGTCACGATGATTTTTCTCAAAAAACTTTACTGGTCCCCAATAAACATAAAATTGAAGACGTAGCTTCTAGATTTGATAACAATATAAATTTTGAAGGAACAAATGGTATAGGTGAAAAGTAATAAATGTAAATAATAAACGTATAAGGTTAACAAGGGTATAAGTCAAAGTGACAACGAATTAAAATTAACAATATAACATTTAACAATAATTAACACTAAGCATAAATGCGCTACATACAGGCTGTCTTATAAAAAACGCCCCAAGCCATAACTTCTTTATTTGACGTCCGATTCAAAAAACTTGAAGAGCAAAAATAAATTGCTCGATGGGTACTATACAAACTGACCTTGATTTGAATTTTTTTCAAAAGGGTCTTCATTGTCATTTCACGGTCAACTTCAAGTTTTCAAGTAGAAATGCAATTTTGGTTCAAAACAAATGTATAGGATATTCTTTTCTGAGTTCAATGATGTACAATATTTTGAATTTTGAAGAACATTTACTGGTGAAATAATGAAATGTTTATCGGCATCAAATTGGCTTTTCCAAACCAAATTGTACAGTCGCCGGTGGGCAACAATCAACTTTTAACGTGTTGAGTTTATTGTCGCTGTCACATCCAGTTCTGTGATTGTTGTACACGGCACTCTCTCCAATTTTTTTTTGTGATTTAAATAAACTTCTTTTAATAATTTTTGCTGGTAAAAAGGACTCAAAACGGAAAAAAATCCCAATTACTCAATCTAGAAAAAATAGTCCTGCTCATTTATGTTGCGAAAAGTATACATTACCCAGCGAAAATTTTAAGTTGACCATTGATTTACATCGAGGTCCATGGTATAAAAAATTCAAATAAGGGTCAGTTTGTAGTACTCATCGAGCAATTTATTTTTCGTTCTTAACTTTTTTGAATCGGACGTCAAATAAAAAAGTTATGGCTTGGGGCGTTTTTTATAAGACAGCCTGTATACTTCTCTGATCGGAAAATGTAAGATTTAATGCCTCCTTGATTAATTGCCATGAGTTAAGCTCAGATCTCGATCCAATTAGATCTGCTGCACGATTACGCAATTTACTCAAAACAGTGTCGAGTAGGCAAACATTCAAAGGGTCGTGAATTTGTGCTGTATTTTGAAAAGCTACCAGAAAATTTTCGCATGCGGTAATGAACCGATTGAGTTGTTTTGGGTTTCCATCGAATAGTGGAATATTATCTGCCTGGTATCTTAAAAGTTGGATATCGGGTCTATTTTGTCCCGCTGGATTCATTGTGTTGTTTTGATTAGTTTCGAGATTATTTGCCAATTGTAATTGGGCAATTTCAGATGTATGTCTGTCGATTTCACTTTCGGACTCGGACATAAAATTATTGTTTTATTAAACTTAAAAATTACGAGAAAATTACGTTTTTCGATTAAAATTAATGGGAAAAATGAGGGGATGAGCACTTGCCATGCGAAGTGAAGGTAGAACGAATTCTTCATTTTCCAATTTCTTGTTTCTTTTTCTTCTTAACTCTAATGCCTTTAGGATCCGGTGAGGGTTTCCCAGGACTTCCTAGACTAAGGTTCCAGTAGGTTTTATCGCGATGATTGAACCCTGGAGGTCTTTTCTTGAATCCTCGATCGTTTTTCGATGTCGTGGAACTTAGGACGATTTTTGTTCCAATCAATAGTTCACTTCACCAAAAGTCAATTTTTTGGATGGTTTCGCCAAATAAACGGTAAAAACAGACCGGAATCGCGATTTTTGTCGTCCGTTTTGGCAAATCCTACCGACTGCGCCAGTTTTGATCTCGGATTTTCGAAAAGATTTTTTAAAAAGCAAAAACTTTTTATTGAGTTTACTGCGTCTCGTGGCTACAATAGAACTGACTAAGATATTCTTCACAAGTTTGAATCTACTCTACAAAAGTATAAAAAGCTAAATAAGCAATATCTCATATTATATGGTTATGAAGCATTATTAATATGATTCCCATATGAGAGGTAAAATATATAACTCGGGGAACGGGGACGCTATAACTATTATCACTCTGTCTCATCTGAAATCAACTAAAAGGATAGAGACAGAACGATGGTCATGGTCTCCCGTGATGTGAAATTTATTCAAATGCTCCGTATATATAATAATAATAATAATAATAATTGTTTTTTATTGGTGATCCCAAAAGGAATACAAATCAGCTCAAATGCTGTTTTTCATTGATCCCTAACAAACTTAAAGTACCCTATTTTTACAAAAGAAAAATTAAAATTAAAAAAAGTTTGAAGAAATAATTATAAAACAGATTAGTTTGACATCAGAAACAATCAAATATATCATAAACTTTGTTTACTTAGTAACATAGATCTAACTTGTGACTTGAATGCAGACACCGACTTGAGACCAACATATTTAAATAAATCAACATTTTCATTATAAATCTTCGAAGCTAGTATTTTGAATGCAGAATCGCCTAATTTCAACCTTACGATATCAACCTCCATGTAGTTTCTCCTCAGCACAGTCGTATGAGTTCTCAAAATCAATAGCTCCCGCAAATAACTTGGTCGGCCTGTCTTGAGCATTTTAAAAACGAACGTCAGGAAGTTGAAATATATCAGTACTTTTTAGGTTTTTTACCAGTTCTGACCATATAAGTACCAGCAGTTCATATTAACTTACGATACTTTCTTACTTAGTTATTAAATATACCTAAGAAGATGAGGGTTCAACAATTAAATGAATATGTATTGTATGTTTTCGACACACCTATGCTAAAAATGTTAGATTTTTTAAATTAATAAGTAGATTTCAAATTCGACATTCTACAATAGGAGTGAATAAAGGAATTCCTCAACAATAATAACGTCAGGTTTTCCTATAAAATTAATTTTTGTCAGCTGTCTTGCATAATCCGTAGGTATTATTGCTGTGTTTCTGGCGTTCATATCGTCCACAGGGAAATTAAATTTTTCAAAGTACATATAACGTTTTCTTCCTTGATCAGACTCATGAAATGCAATAATATCAAATGCTGAGGAGTTCAATTTGAAAATATTTATTGCGACTCACCAGGGGATATGCAATCCCCCCATGCATTATCTTCTTCGATTCGGTTTGTTTTGTAGAATGAGGTGCGAAAATCAACAAAACCTAAAATATCGATTCAAATTTAACCACTCTTCTTCTTGAAATTCAATCGTTACTTGTTCCGTCTCAGGAAATTTCGACAATTCCCAAAATATAACGATTATCGTAAGCAAAATGATCGAGGGTCACTGCACACCTCGACCCAAGATCTAGTTCTAATGTAGACAGCACCTGAGTAACTTGTATCTATGAAGTATTTACCTCTGACCCCGTCTTTGATTTACCAACTCATGATCCCCAATCGGGTCATTACATACCTCAGCTTCAAAATTATCGAATTTCGCCTCTCATTATCGTACGCCGCCCAGAAACTACCCCACACTACTTTAGTCGCGGATTTTCATCATATATTTTGCTACTAATTCTAGATCATTATGAGAAATTGGGGATAACCGCGAAAAACTTAAATAAATAGGCAATTGGGGAATATTTACGCTGATAATTGCGGCGCAGTAAGTGAAATTTCAATCCATTTGTTACAAAACGTGTCTGTTAAGTAGGCAACCAATACTACAATCAAGAAGAATCCGTAGGTTCAGGGACATATCTTGAATTGAGGGATGTTGGCAATGCCCTCCTTTTTTTAATATTGTGACGACTGTCGGGCAAGACTTTTGTGGGGGGGACTTTTGTCCGGCGTGACGTTTGACAGGCGCGCATCTCACTCTTAGTGGGCTAAATATGTTGACAACACGAGTTGCGAGTTTTAGTAACAGAAAAATAAATTAAAATTCAATAAATAGGCAATTGGGGATATTTACGCTGATAATTGGGGCGCAGTAAGTAAAATTTCAATTTATTTGTTACAAAACGTGTCCGTTAGGTAGGCTACCAATACTACAATCCAGAATAATTCGAGTGAGATGCGCACCTGTGACTCGCCATACCAGACAAACGTCTCGCCCGACAGTGGTCTGGCCAGATACTCGTCATAATATTCAAAATCATGGGTCACCCCTATTCGGCGGAATACCCATTGAGCGGAATGGACGTTGGGCGGAACACCCATTGAGCGAAATGTACGTTGGGCGGAATTTCCAGAGGTACCCAAACAGTGACATAAATTGTTCAAGTCCATGTCCAAACCACAGAAAGTAACACCTCTAATCTTGATCTTGAAAAAAAGTATGAATAAATGCAAACTTGGATGAACCGAAATCTGAATCGGAGAACCTGAACCTAAGAAACGTAATTCGATCAACCGAGAACCAAATCGGTGAAATTAAATTACAAACTTGAATTCCAAAACCGGGATGGTGTGTTGTACAATAATTTTACCCCGGTGCAACTGCAACTCAAACTCTAGATACCATTTTTCAATAATTATATTGTATGTACATATCTAGGCATATTGAACCAGAGTTCCCGACTAATTTCTGTGGGGTAATTTTTAATGAAAAACATATGAGCTTGGCAAAGAGTTTATTAAATCACTGTTTTGCTAAAAACAAATCACCTGACAAAAATAGTTATTTGTGTATCTAGGGCGCAAAGTGTATCATTGGCGCTCGAGGAGAGAAGTTGCAGCCTGAGGCGCAGCCGACCGGGCGATGGTGGTTCATCGTGGCCGGAGCAGAGATCGTTCCCGCGGTCGCAATTCCGGTGGTGAGCGTCAGAGCCCCGACCGTTCCGTTAGCCGCCAGCGTGAGGAGGAAGCGCGTAAGGGTGGTATGTGCTTTTACCACGCTCGATTCGGTGAGAAGGCGCATCGCTGCATCACTCCCTGCAATTATGCGGAAAACCAGAAAGGAGACAATTAGATTCGGCGGCAGTTGTCTCCTCTTCCTTACCACGCCGTTTGTTTGTTAAAGATCGTGTGTCGAATCACTGTTTTGCTAAAAACAAATCACCTGGCAAAAATAGTTAGGGCGCCAATGATACTTTGCGCCAGAGGTGCACACAATATTTTTTCTACTATGAAAAAGTTACCACGCATTCATTTTCAAAGAAATTATAATTTTTTGAGCAGGCGGCATTGTGAATAATTTATTCGAATCCATGGAGAAGTTGTCAACAAAATTTGTATTTGCATTTCACGTGAATTTTTGTGTGCCGTTAAAAAATTGTGCCAAAAAGCCGTGTATCTTCGGATAATCGCTTGAAATCTGTTGAAGTGGGTGACAAAAGTGACGATAATGACAATGATCCCCTGCATTTAATTTTAATGGTTGTGAAGTTTCCAATTATACGTTCAATTTTGAAAATAAATGGTTAGTTAATGAATCAATTTTCTAGTAGAACACAGATTTTCAGAAAAATCTTACTCGAATCACCATGCCCTAGGGCGCAAAAATTAACTTTGCGCCCTAGGGCGCGAATCACCTCCTTTGCGCCCTAAAAATTGTTCGCAAAGTTTGACTTTACATAGTATTTGTAGAAAAAAGTAACTAAATTACTTCTTTGCCAGGCTTGTAAGTTTTTCAAGAGAGAGTACCCCATCAGAAATTAGTGTGATTTTTGGATGGAATTGATTTTTCAAGAAGTAATAATAGTTCCATCAGAACGGTGCGTCGTAGCGACATCAATCAAGTGTAAAACAAGAGTAAAATTCTAAGGCAATCTATTGCATTTATTGTAACTTCGGTACCTAACTTGAAGGGGAAAAAGTTGAGCGGTATTTAGAGATTCTTGTAGCGTATGTGGCGCCCTCTAGGAAATACTGTAGTGCAGCTCGTCGCCGAAAAGAATTTAGTTCAATGGTGCAGATTTAACGGATTTATTCCAAGTAGGAAAAAGGTACAGAAAAGAATTTATGTTGGCAATTACAAAAACTGAATTATTATTTTTATAACAATATCATAATCTTGGCTACCACCGCAGCCGACTAATTAAAATTAGAAAGACGCAACGCAAAACCTAAAAGAGCACCTGCCGCAACCGGCACACCACCGGTCAATGTGGCCTGCCTGCCACAATACAGTAAAATTGAGTCCAAATTATTATTCCTCATACCAAAAAAAAAACATTATCAATTTTTGAATCCTCATACCAAAAACCCGGCCCTTGTAGCAATTTTTGAATTGATATTCCTAAAACTTAAAAAAAGTATTGTAAGACAAGTTTTTACCCAGCCCGACGGGGCGTCGTAATTAATCTGCCAAATCTACTGTTAAACTCACCAGTACCGTTTCTATTATGAATCGGGGGGGGGGGGGGGGGGGGGGGGGAAGACCGAGGTGACGTGGTCATCTCGTCAATTGCGGCACATGAAAAAGACATACACCTGTTTATCCGGTCTCGCGGGGTTAGTTCATCACAACTCACCGGGGGCTGTAGCCCACCGCCTGTATTAATCTCGGCGATCATGGATGGGGTCATCCTTCGTGTCCAGGGGTGCTCGCTTAATGGTACTCTTGAAGATTACCTCTGAAAGCGTAATTAGCGCCCTACGTTCACGCTATCTACTTTGGCTACATTCTGATGGTGCTACATCTACGAGTACCGAATATACGAATATTTAATAGATCTTACGACTACTTCTAAAGCTACCGACGTACGTTTACCGCGATGGTGGATTATGGCCCACTCCGGCCAGCAACGCTTCCCCGATACAGCCACGGGGTCGCAAATGCCAATGGTGTACAGCTATGTCATTACGACGGCTGGTGTAGCACTTTCAGCCTCCACCAGCGGTACGTAAGGAGATCTGGATGGCCGACATCTTACCCCCTGTAAGATTCACCACCCGCAGGAGGCCCTCAGGCGCCATGATGGAGCGGAACTTCCCCATCGCCCATAATGCCTAATGCTGTCGCGGATCACGCGCCTTCCCAGCCTTCCTACTTACGGACCCTAACCTGCCAGATCAACCCCCGGCTTCCCAGAACTAACCTAGTAGACATACCTTCACAATTACGACACTTTAGCTAACCGGATCCCGAGCCACCTCTCCAGCGCATCCGGTACTCCTTCGTTATCACCAAACGTCACATTCCACAACCATCTTTTGCACCAATCACCAGTAGACTGCCCACGCCCGGCGGTATCATCCCTCTCTGACCCTCGTCGGTGGTCTCAAACTCTCCCCTCTACTCATGACTTAATTATTCGCTTACAGTATGTAAAATAAAAATTTAAATATTTATACCCTGTAACTTTTTTATTATCCACTATTTTAACCTCAGCAATTTGTATGTGGGCAAAAAGGTGATCCAAAAAACGTAGTCCTGCTTCAGGTGCAGTTTCTCCACTCAAAATGAAGACGTAATGTCCAAAAAGTGTTTGATCGAAAGTGTCTGTACGCAAAGTTGAGTAGTTTTCAATCGATTTTTTAGCCACTGTTCAAAAACTATCGAAGATTTTTCAACGCGATTTTCCACGAAGTCAGCGCAATTTTTTCGCCCGCTGAAAATTTGGTATTTCAATTGGTGATTTAGATTCCAGAATCAATTCTCTCGAAAAAGAGCCACTTGTTTGAAGTCTTTGCAGAGATGAAACGTTCACGAGTTATGGGCTATTTTATCGATCACTTGCGCGACCAAAAATTGTAAGTTTTGCGGAAAGCGTTTATAATCACTCATTGAAAGACCGGCGATCAAGTTTCTATTTGATCAGATCTAATAGGGTATTAATTTTACTAGAGCCAAGACCCATGGCCTTTATCTGTTTTTCAACATATCTCTCTTTGTCACGTTTGACGTTTGGAATTTTACCGATTTGGTTCTTTCCGGATTACATCTACGTTCCGGTCCATGGTGTGCTACAATCCTTCAATCCGGATTTCGGTTCGTCCGAGTTCACATGTTTCTCATAGATACTATACCTACCTTCATTCAAGTTTCAAGAGTTACTTTTCGTTCAAATATTGGTTCGAGATAGGACTTTTACGTCACCTATCAGACAGCGATTCATTCCACTGTTTTGGTACCACTGAACGTTCTGCCGAACGGGGGAATGGTCGAATGGGTATTCCGCCCAACGTCCATTCCGCCCAATGGGTATTCCGTCGAATGTAGTGATCCCCAAATCATTGATAGAGGGTATTGTATGACGTTTGTATGGTATGACGAGTGACAGGTGCGCCTCTCACTCCCCGACTCATGACGAGTGAAGGCGGCTTTCCAGAACTGCGACCGTCGCCGGCGACACCTCAATTAGCCAATCAAATCACAGCATTTTTGTATTCCCCTCACTTCGTTTTAAATTGAAATTGTATGATTGACTAAACCGAGATGTCGCCGGCGACCGTCGCAGTCTGGAAAGCCGCCTTGACAGGTGCGCCTCTCACTCGACTGTGGGGCAAGGCTTTTGTGAATGACTGAGGTGAAGTTGGCGTCCACTCGTCGACATTCGTGCTCTCATCATCTCAGTATACTATACTCCCACCACGGCTCTCATCGAGAGAGTCCACGGTCACGTGATACTTACATTTCAAGGCCAGTTACGGTACACCAACTTCATTAAAATGGATAAACGCACAACTAAATCAAATAACTCAACAAACCCCAAACCCCCAAACTTCTGAGCAAACTAATACTAACACTACTACCAATAATACCGATCAGGTAAATACTTCGAACATGGCGCAATTTAAACCAGAATACTTGAAATGCGTTCCAGAATTTGACGGTAATCCCAGTGAACTCAATAGATTCGTTTCTACTTGCGAAAGTCTTATTGAAGAATTTTATAATACAGCAGAACCTGCTGCTTTTCAAAATACATTCATTTTGCATTCCATCCTTGGTAGACTTATAGGAAACGCCAGAATAGTTGCGGACATACAAAACCCTTCGAACTGGGCCGAACTTAAAGAAACCTTACAGAGAAACTTCGCCGATCGTCGCGATGAAACTTGTTTAAATCGTGATCTCGTCTTAATGCGGCAATATCAGAATGAGAAACCCCAACAATCCTTCGATCGTTGCCTACAGATCCTAAATTTGCTTTGTTCCTATGTGGACATGCACGAACAAACTCAGGAAGCGAAAAGGTTAAAAAGAACCCTCTACAATGACCTCGCCCTGAAAACCTTTTTATCGGGATTAAAAGAACCCCTTGGTACCACCATTAGGTGTATGCGCCCAAAAGACATGAAGGAAGCCCTACAATTTATCCTTCAGGAGGATAATATTCATTATTTCCAAAACGTTACTACCAAAAACAATACGCAACCGCAACGCCAGTTATAATTGTAGAATTGCATAGTTTGTATTAATATGAGATTCAACTGCTGTATTCCGCGAAGAATCTTCGCATTATCTTAAAATGCTTAATTTGCTTTTTCTTTAATGAAATGTATTTTCATATTATTAAGTCAGTCTTTTTGTAACGTTCGCAACGAATAAACCTAAAGATTCACTCGTGCTTTTTGACTTTGCTTTTTTAAAAATTGTTTCTCGTGGACACGAAACAAAATTGGCGCAGTCGGTAGGATCACCTGAAAATTGAACGTATCGAACGGGCAATTTTTCGTATCAACGATTAATCAGGAGATCGAACTTTTCGGTAGTGATCAAACTAGTGATTCGAGGGCATATCGGATCCGGAACCAAATCGTCCAGTTTGGTTGCTGTCGAAACCAAGTGTTCAAGCGGCAACGGAGAAGCAGTCAATTCAGCACACAACCTGGTGGAGGACAAAAATCGCCAAAGCCAGACCAATCCAAGTCCTGGGGAAAGGAACAAAAATCGTCTCGAACCTATAGGCATCTAGAAGTAAGATAGGCTAAGAAGAATCAAGAAAATGAGAGCAATCCAATTGTAAGCATTCCAATCATTTCCACTTTCCTAATTTTAAGTAATCATAATTTAATCGCGTTCGCACGTAGAGGAGAAAATCCGTGAATTTCAATAACAACAATAATTTTTATCTTTGGACCAACTTTGACAAAATGCCTGACGAATTAATAAGACCACCTATTTTACCACCACCTGCAGTAAATTACCAACTTTTACGGTTGTACATAGATTCAATTCCTCTTTATGAAGGCAACCCACATACTTTGGGAATATTTTTAGCCCATTGCGAAAGTTTAATCGTCACATTTGCCGGTACAGATAATCAGATGAACTCCTTTATTCTACGAGCAATATTAGGTAAACTTACGGGAAGAGCCCTTATGTTGATAGGTTCTCGTACAGAATTAGCCACTTGGCAAGAAATAAAAAACGTTTTAAATTTAAGTTTTGGAGATCAACGAGATGTAGATTGCTTAGTACATGACTTAATTTGTCTGAGACCAAATAAATCAGAAAGCCCCTATAATTTTGGCATGCGGTGTCAAGACGTTAGAAGTCTAGTTATTGCAAAAGTAAATTCCACTAATATTCCGCAAGCTCAAAAACTCATCAGACTTGAGAATTACAAAGATTTGGCATTAAAAACTTTTATACGTGGATTACCCCCTTATTTACAAACAAATATTAGACTCAGAAACCCAGATAGTCTCGAAAAAGCAATGAGCCTAGTGGTAGAAGAAGAAAACTTTTCCTATTCTACTCAAAGAGCGAATACTTTAAATTCAAACACTAATTTTAGACCGACGCAAAGATTTACACCAACGCATTCAAATGCACCACCTCATCAAAATTTAATGAGAACGGGATACGTACCACCTAGAAACCCAACTTCTTTTAATAATCAAAGACTCATGTTTGGTTCAAATTCACAACCTAAACCATTCGTGAATAGAAATCCAATACAACAGCCGACAATGTTTAACGCATTTGTACCAAGACAGAATCCGACTTTTAATCCGACTAATAATTATTCAAATAATTATTCAACCTGGCGCCCAAATACAAATTTTCAATTTCAAAGACAACCATACTTTAATCCTCGCCCTCAGCAAAATCAACCATTCCAAACTCAAAATTTTCCGCAAAATTTCAATCGTCCCAGTACAAGTCAAAATCCAAATAACAAACCAGAACCGATGGACACGTCCTCGTCAAATACGCGTAGAACGATTCCCCGAAATAATTTTGGCACCACACAACTTTTCAATCAAAACGTCACCGAACCTGATCATTATCCAAATTATTCTGAAGAATATCAAGCTTACGAAAGTTACGAGTTTGATCAAAATTATTCCGAATACGACCCTGAGTATAATTATGATGACACTCAACAATTTTATACTAACAACACAGATCCGTACCCAGAACCACAGATAACGAATAACGAGACCCCTGAAAATTTTACCGAGGTTTCCCCTATGAACAATCAGACATAATTATTCAACTTAACGTCATGAAATCCAATCTGCCTTATATCAAAATACCAGAACTTAATGCGAACTTTTTAATAGATACAGGTAGTACAAAAAGTTTAATCAATCCGGAATTAGCTCATAAAGTGTACGAAAATTTTATTTATCAAGGAAATTTTAATATTCAGACCGCACATGGTACTTCTCTTCATAATGAAGTAATGGAGATCCCACTTTTCGAAATTTTTAATGTAAACGGAACTCACAAATTTTATTTGTTTAACTTCAGTAAGAAATACGATGGATTAATAGGTGTTGACCTACTTGAGCAATTAAATGCTAACGTAAATGTAACTACTAAGGAACTAACCACTCCATATGCAACTATACCAATCATTTATGAACCCGAAATTGATAACGAAGTAAATAATGAGGAAAACATTTTAAAAAATTACAAAATAATAATTCAACCTCGCGTAGAGCAAATAGTAAAATTACCAGTCACACAAAAAGAAGGAATCGGTATTCTAAACTATGAAAAATTCGAAAACGGTGTCGAAATGCCAAAAGCTCTTGTTACTACAGAAAATTATTACGCAACAACAACCATTAGTAATAGCAATGAAATCCCAATTGGAATCACAATCACGAAACCTTTCAAAATTGAAAATATTGACCCAATCGAAACAAATTTTATTGATAAAATGGATACAGACTGTCCAATGGACCAAGAGAAAGACAACCTTTTAAAATCTAATTTGAAAAATCTTAGACATTGTAATAGAGAAGAAGCTGATGCCATCAGAAAAGTATGTCTAGAATATCGTGACATTTTCTACTGTGAAAATATTCCGCTAACTTTTACGAATAAAATAACTCACTCAATTAAATTAAAAGACGAATCTCCCATTTATACAAAATCATATCGATACCCAGAAATTCATAGACAAGAAGTTAAAAATCAAATTCAGAAAATGTTAGATCAAAAAATTATACAAAATAGTACATCACCCTGGTCAAGCCCTATATGGATTGTGCCTAAAAAGCTAGACGCATCAGGACGTAAAAAATGGAGAGTAGTCATAGATTACAGGAAATTGAACGAACAAACAGTTGATGACAAATACCCCCTTCCAAATATTACCGATATACTAGACCGATTAGGAAAAGCAAACTATTTTACGACCTTAGATCTTGCTAACGGATTTCACCAAATCGAGGTAAATCCCGAAGACGTACCCAAGACGGCTTTTTCAACCGAAAGAGGACATTACGAGTTCAAGCGTATGCCCTTTGGGTTAAAGAACGCCCCGTCGACGTTCCAACGGGTAATGGATAATGTTTTGCGTGGTTTACAGAACGAAACCTGCCTAGTATATTTGGATGACATTATTATATTCAGTACTTCCTTACAAGATCATATTGACCGAATTAAACAAATTTTTGATCGACTTAGAGACTCTAACCTAAAAGTTCAGTTAGACAAATCAGAATTCCTTCAGAAATCTGTACAGTACTTAGGACACATCATAACACCAGATGGAGTCAAACCAAATCCAGATAAGATCTCTGCCATTAAGAATTTTCCACTACCAAAGACCCAGACCGAAATAAAGAGTTTTCTAGGACTTCTAGGATATTACCGTAAACTCATCCCTAACTTTGCAAAAATTACTAAACCAATGACAAAGTGCCTAAAAAAGGACGCGAAAATTAATCATGATAAACATTTTATGGAATCTTTCGAAACATGTAAAACTATTTTGACTAATGACCCTATTCTGCAATATCCTGATTTCGCAAAACCCTTTATATTGACGACGGATGCAAGTAACTTCGCGATAGGAGCAATCCTGTCCCAAGGTGAAATGCCACGAGACAAACCGATAGCATATGCATCGAGGACTCTTAACGAATCTGAAACCCGATATTCGACTCTTGAAAAAGAGCTACTAGCCATCATATGGGCATGCAAACATTTTAGACCCTACCTTTTTGGCAGAAAATTTACAATTTACACCGACCACCGTCCATTGACTTGGTTGTTTAATTTCAAGGAACCAAATTCAAAATTGGTTAGATGGCGACTTAAGCTAGAAGAGTATGATTACAATGTTATTTATAAAAAGGGAAAATACAGTTCAAACGCAGACTGTTTATCTAGAATTCAATTGAATGCTCTTGAAACCGACTCAGTAACTAACAATCCTGGTGAAGTAAACCAAGAAATTTTAAACTTTTTGAGAAACATGTCAGAAACAGTTACTTACAACGAAAACGACCCTGTACCATCGACTAGTAAGGAACCAGATACGAACACTAAGATCAAAGTTTTATCTGATATCCAAATTAAACCGCCTGACAAAAATGATGATAACCAATTATCCACTCAACATTCAATTTCTAACGACACTGAACATGACGGAATAAGGATTCTCGACGAGGCAATAAATAATAAAACAAATCAAATTCATGTTTATCCGAATACCTACTTTAAACTAGACGTCGTTCGTGAGAATTATGAAAATCATAAAATCATTAAATTAAAAATCCCGGAACAGAAGAATGAACAATTGATATTAAAATTCCTTAAAGAATACACCAACCCTGAAACGACTTATTGTATGTACTTTCGCTACGAACAGTTGTACAAAGATTTTTGTAAAGTCTACTTAAAATTCTTTTCCAAAAAACAACCCAAACTTATTAGATGCACGAAAATGTTAAACACCATTACAGATAAAGACGAACAGTTAGTCTTCATTAAAAATCACCATGAAGAAAAATCAAATCACAGAGGAATTAATGAAACCCTCGAATATTCAAAAAGGAATTATTATTGGAAAGACATGAAAAATGACGTGACCACATACATCAATTTATGCGAAATATGTCAACGCGCAAAATACGGTAGAAAGAAACCATATGTACCCCTCATGATAACTAGTACACCTACCAAACCCTTTGAGATTATCCATATTGATGTCTTTACTTTCAACAATCAAAATTATTTAACTCTTGTAGACGCATTTACTAAATTCGCTCAAGCGATACCATTAAATGGAAAAACAGCCGTACATATCAGTAACGCCTTAATAAAATACTTTTCATCTTTCGGAATCCCTGAATCCATCACTGTTGATAATGGCTCAGAATTTAATAATAAAACCGTTAAAGAACTATTAAAAATTCACAAAATAAATGTACACTTCACAACCCCGACTCATCACGAATCAAATTCTATTGTTGAACGTTTCCATTCGACTATCATCGAATATTTGAGAATTTTAAAAGAAATCTACCCTAACAAAACCGATCTAATGGACTATGCCATTATAGGATATAATAGTTCAATTCATAGTGCGACTAATTATACGCCTTTCGAACTGACTTTTGGTCATACCAACGCTAAAAATGCAAATGAAATTTTTATCCCTGACGTATTTTATACAGACTATTCGGAAACTCACAGGAAAAAATTAGAACATGTTTACAAAAACGTTAACCAAAAATTAACCGAAGACAAAACTAAAGTCGTGTTGAAAAATAACACCGAAGGAGACTCAAACGAAAACTTCTATTGGAAAGATCGTATATAAACAAAATCCTAAGAGTAGGAATAAAAAGAATAATAAATTTATAGGCCCTTACGAAATAACTGAGATACTAGATCGAAATCGAGTAGAAATCACTAACGTAAACAACAAATCCAAAAAAGAAATACTTCACATAAAAGAATTAAAAAAGCCCCCTATTGTTACAGACTTACTTCCCTCATCATCATCCTTGGAGTAAAACCCGATCACTCAAAATTTCATAACCTGAATGATAATCCTGGACTGTTGCCTCTGAGACTAGGTAATGCACAAAACAAAGTAAACATTTGGACATTTATACAAATATTCGATATCTCTGATATAATCTACAAATTTCACACCCTTGAAAAATCTTATTCGGAAGTTAAGAATTCGCTGAAAAATTCTACAAAAGAGCCAGCTATACGTGAAGAACTTTTAAACTCTATTCAAATTACTGATTTCCTCGGAAGCAAAATTCGACTACAAATTAATCAATTAAATCCAAATTCTATATACAATAAACGATCTAAAAGAGGTCTAATTAATGGACTTGGCTCAATAGTTAAAGCGATAACCGGAAATCTAGATAATGACGATGCCATAAAATATGAAAATGCCATCAATCAGCTGTCACATAATCAAAATGAGATGAAATCTTTGGTCAAGGAACAAATTACGTTACTTCAAAGCTCAATTGATAAATTCAAAAATAGTACAGAAATTCTCGTTAATAACCAAAACGTTTTGAATTACCAAATTAAAGAATTACAAAAGTCAATCAATGAAACCCAATCAAACCAATTTGAAATGTATCACATTTATTTAATGCAAACCGTTAATCTCGCAATTTACCACATCATTTCAAATTATTTACGATATGTTAGAAAAGATCGAAGTAGCTATCTCTTTTTCTAAATTAAATACTTTCCACAATTCTATCATCGACCCAAGAGAACTAGCATCTGAAATTTCTATTGTAAACGACCAACTGACACAAAATAGGCTTCCTTTTAAACCAACCCTGGAAAATTTATTGTTGTTTGAGAAAATCATGGAAATTAAAAGTTACAGTAAACAATTTCAAATCGTTTTTATATTAGAAATACCAATAGTAGAAAAAGAAAATTATGATTATTATCATTTGTACTCGTTACCGACCCCAAACCTCGATCAATTCAAAACGCTAATCCCTCAAGCAAAATTTACCCTCTCAAACGAAGAACACTACAGCCTATTCAACGAAGAATGCCGAGAAGTAAGCAACGAAGAATACTTGTGCGAAAATCTACACAAAAACACGATTGAAGACAATTCTCCATGCGAAATACAACTCTTGAAATACCACAACAAGATAACGACGTGCAAGCAAATTCCGATTAAAATATCGGACATCAAAATCCAAAAATTAGAGAAAAACCAGTGGATAGTCATCACAGCCAATAACGTGATTGCCACCGAAACTTGCAACCCGGATAAAACTGACATCCTTTTAAATGGGACTTACCTAATCGAAATCGACAATCAATGTGAAGACTTTAAACTCAAAACCTACCAGAATTCTAAAACCAAATTTAAAAAAAGTGTATTTACCCCAACTGAGACTTACAAAAGCGTCAGATTTGGAAACCACCAAATTGGAAACTTTGGATATGGAATCCATTGACCTGGACGACATCAAAGGCGTTTACAACGCTCTGAATAATCAACGAAAGAAAATCGAAACTATCAGCGACATTCCCCCTGTGCACTTTAATAACATCAGTGCATATACAATCTTTTTATACTTTGTTATAATATTTACTATTATTTTCATATTTGTAAAACTGAAACCATATTTATGGAAAACGGAACCGTCTAACCCTAAGTTACAGGTCGACGTCGAACTGGAAATGAAGCTTTCAACCCCCAACATCAGCCTTTGATCGAATTTTTGGAATCACCCCAAATTCTCCACTAAGGCCGGAGGAGTTATAATTGTAGAATTGCATAGTTTGTATTAATATGAGATGCAACTGCTGTATTCCGCGAACAATCTTCGCATTATCTTAAAATGCTTAATTTGCTTTTTCTTTAATGAAATGTATTTTCATATTATTAAGTCAGTCTTTTTGTAACGTTCGCAACGAATAAACCTACAGATTCACTCGTGCTTTTTGACTTTGCTTTTTTAAAAATCGTTTCTCGTGGACACGAAACAAAATTCGCCCAACGATTACACAACAGCCAAGACAAACACAAAAACTCATACAGGCAGCAACCAACCCAAAATTTTACACCCTATCAATCTTATAATTGCGGTGGATCCAATACACAAACGTACACTCAGACTACCAATAGCCATCAGCCCCGGTCGTCTTTTCCATCTCAACCCATTCAATTGCAATTTAAGAATAATTTACCACAAAGAAAATTTCCAACAAATTCTCAGGTCTTTAAACCGTACACCCCTCAGAACAAAAACGTCTTCAAACCAAATCCGAATTATCAAAAAGCTTTGCCAGCCCCCACACCTATGAGTACGTCGACAAGACAGAACTTTAAACCAAACACTTCTTCCTACCCTCAAAGACAATGGACCTCGGAGGAACTAGTCAATACTGAAACTCATGACGACAATCAATTCGAACCTTGTCAAGACTTTGACAAGGGACAACAATATTTTGACGAAACTAACTACGACACCGAAGCTAGTTACGGTGACACCCAAAATTTTCAAATGGACTCACCTCCGAACGATCAGATATAACGCCAAAACTAAACTCGGAAATAATATCGTTTAATGCAGCCAACATGAGCGAATTACCTTACATTACGATACCAGAATATAACATCAGAATACTTATTGACTCAGGCTCAACGAAATCTTTCATAGATCCAAATCTCGCTTTCCAATTATTCCCAAATCCAATATACAATTACCCCTTTATAGTTTCAACTGTTGATCAAAAGTCCGCCCACGAATTTAATTGTCAGATGCCAGCCTCAGAAATATTCAGATTACCACAACCTTCAACATTAAAATTCTACTTATTCCAATTCTATAATATTTTCCAAGGTTTAATCGGAGTCGATAACCTCAAATTACTTCAAGCCCAAGTAGATTTTAACAAAAGTCTCCTAAAGACACCATTTGCCCAAATTAACGTTCAATGTCAGAAAATTGGAAACAGCATAAATTTAATTACGGTGAAACCCCGTTCAGAACAAGTAATAAAAATAAAGACCACAATTGATAACGGTGAAATCATTATACCATATCAAAAAATCCATAATTGTGAAATTCCTTAATGCCTATCAACCGCCCAAAGCGGAGAAGCCTAAGCAACAATTTTAAATAACACTACAAACCCAATTACTTTGAGTTTTACGGAACCCATCGCAGTTGAAGAGTATGACGGAGAGGAAATCTCGTCGTATGACCTTAATAATTTTGACGAATCACATACCCCCAACCGTCTAGACGTATCGAAAATCCGAACTGAACACTTAAATATAGAGGAGAAACATCAAATTGAAAATTTGTGTCGGGAATTCTCAGATATTTTCTATCAGGAAGACACCCCATTGACGTTCACCAATCAGATCAAGCACAATATTAAAACCTCAGACGAAACACCCGTATACACGAAAACATACAGATACCCTTTTATTCATAAACAGGAAGTTGATAAGCAGATTACAAAGATGCTCGATCAGCAAATTATTAGACCCAGTAGCTCACCCTGGTCTTCACCTATTTGGGTAGTACACTGGGGGAATCATAAATCGGGACACCTTGCCGACCAGCGTGTTTTTAAAGTTGCCTATCTACGCCGTTTCGATGAAGCCATGTTAAGATGCGACCCAGCAGTTGTTAGAAACCTGAAACCAGCCGATATTCTGTGGGAAACGATGAATCAGTCTCAGTCTTGTTGGTATGCGTCCTAAGACTTCAATCGCTCAACCGCTCGGCGCGTTAAATTTGAAAATAGGTCGTCGCGACTTATGGCCGTTTCACACGATTAATTATTATTATCGCAACTTTATCTAGTATGAGACTGATTTAAAATTTACGCATTTTCTGTTTCAAACCATTTAAATGTCAAATATCAGATTTTATTGAAAGTTGCGATCGTGATCATTAATCGTTTAAAACGGACATATAACTTCAACTAGCGGTTAATTTTAGGTGTTATATCAATTGTAGCCCAGCCAAAAATCGGCCCTTTGAGTGCAAAATTAGTACTGAATCACAGATATTTTGCGAATTAAAATATCAAATTATTTCGTTATGAAAAGTTGTAACATTTTTCCACGAAAGCGATAACGCTTTTGGCGGACTTGGTCAATCAATTCACCTCAATTAAAAACTAGAGCATGCGCGGAAGTAATGGGAGGGCCTTTGGATGGCTTATATTTTGATCTGAGATTGTCATTGATTCATACAATACATGATCAATTTGAACAGTTTGATCGATAATCATCCAAAATTCGATAATCATCCAAAATTCTTAAACTGGAGCACTTGGTCAAAACTGTTGCAAACTCTTTTTAAAGCCTTTGCAGCTCTTTACAATTTTCATACGATCATCCACCACGTTTTGCTCCAATTTGCTCGCTATTAACATAAAAGAATAAGCACATAGAAAAGCCAGTCCTATCCTCTTGGTTCGTCGGTTTTGGCAAGCGCAAGCGGTCACTCGCCGACACCAGGTAGCCTTACAGATTTGCCTGCGGCAGAATTTGAAACCCCTAGATAACAATGAAGAAATATATCCGTCTTCGTCTATTCAAAACTTGCACCAAACGAACTTTCCATGGTTGTGTCACGTCGGAATTATGAACGAATCTCTCATTTTAAATCTTCTCTTGAATTTTATTTTCGATATACAGGCTGTTTGATAAAAACTCCAGAACGCCACAGTTTTTTTTGTCGTTATCCGATTTCAAAAACCCATCAATAAAAAATGATTTATTTTTCATGCTCTACGAATAGGACTTGTTACCAAATTTTTTCCCTCAACTTCTTTTTTCAACATTGATAAATTTAACTTTTTTAATAATAAAACGCGATTATTTCCAATTCAAAGTTGAAGTAGATCTTTTTTTCTATACCATCGGCCAATAAAAAAGTAATTTTTTCTTGATAATCATCAGAAAAACGCAAAAAATGATTCGCCAGATTTGGTCGGGTTGAACAAATAACGTCATTTTCACGTTTGCTTTGGAATCCAAAGCACTCCTGAAACTGACATTTTTTAAAATTTAATTCAAATCGGGCGAAACTTTTTATGCGTTTTCTTGGATAAAAATTGAAAAAATGACCACTTTCTACATACCATAGTAAAGAGAAAAATACATACTTCAATTTTAAATTAGAAGTAATCGTACTTTACTCTTAAAATAATAAACTTACCAATGTTAAAAAAAGAAGTTGATGGAAAAAATTTGGTAACAAGCTCGTAGTCCATGAAAAATAAATAATTTTTTGTTGATGGGTTTTTGAAATCGGATCCTAACCAAAGAAACTGTGTCGTTCTGGAGTTTTTATCAAACAGCCTGTATGTATTCGCCACATCTATGAAATTACACTTTTCAAATTTATTATCGCACGTTCACTAATTTCCCATTTCACGTTGAATTTGATACGAAATTGTTTTCTGCAGAAAATCATATAAAACTCTTCGGATAAAAGTTGTAGCACTTTTGATTCAAGTGCGCTAGTTTAGGAGTTATCGATTACTTGAAATGAAATGGAGCACGGGATCATTTAAGATCTCCGCTCATGTTTTTTTGCCAAATTTATTATTGCACTTTCACTAATTTTCCGTTTCACGTTGAATTTGATACAGACTTTTTAATGTAGAAAAATTATCATTCCGGTTAATGACGTGTTATGACTCTAGAAATTAAGATAATTGAATACTTCTTGGATCTGCACGCAATAATTGAGACTTGAATGAAAAAGATAATTTATTGTCACCTAATACTTATACATATTACATCATCACCAAGAAGTATTCAATTATCCTAATATCTAGAGTCTTAACACGTCATTAACCGGAATGTTGATTTTTCTACATTAAAAAGTCTGTATCAAATTCAACGTGAAACGGAAAATTAGTGAAAGTGCAATAATAAATTTGGCAAAAATACATGAGCGGACATCTTAAATTATCCTGAGCTCCATTTCAAGTAATCGATAACTCCTAAACTAGCGCACTTGAATCAAAAGTGCTACAACTTTTATTCGAAGTGTTCTGCGATTTTCTGTAAAAATCAATTTCGTATCAAATTCAATGTGAAATGGGAAATTAGTGGATGTGCGATAATAAATTTGAAAAGTGTAATTTCATAGATGTGGCGGATATATCGATAATAAAATTCAAGAGAAAATTTTAACTCAGAGATTCGTTCATAATTTCGACGTGACACAACCATGGAAAGTTCGTTTGGTGTAAGTTTTGAATAGACGAAGACGGATATATTTCTCCATTGTTATCTAGGGGTTTCAAATTCTGCCGCAGGCAAATCTGTAAGACTACCTGGTGTCGGCGAGTGACCGCTTGCGCTTGCCAAAACCGACGAACCAAGAGGATAGGACTGGCTTTTCTATGTGCTTATTCTTTTATGTTAATAGCGAGCAAATTGGAGCAAAACGTGGTGGATGATCGTATGAAAATTGTAAAGAGCTGCAAAGGCTTTGAAAAGAGTTTGCAACAGTTTTGACCAAGTGCTCTAGTTTAAGAATTTTGGATGATTATCGAATTTTGGATGATTATTGATCAAACTGTTCAAATTGATCATGTATTGTATGAATCAATGAGAATCTCAGATTAAAATATAAGCCATCCAAAGGCCCTCCCATTACTTCCGTGCATGCTCTAGTATTTAATTGAAGTGAATTGATTGACCAAGTCCGCCAAAAGCGTTATCGCTTTCGTGAAAAAATGTAACAACTTTTTATAACGAAATAATTTGATATTTTAATTCGCAAAATATCTGTGATTTATTACTAATTTTGCACTCAAAGGGCCGATTTTTGGCTAGGCTACAATTGATATAACACCTAAAATTAACCGCTAGTTGAAGTTATATGTCCGTTTAAACGATTAATGATCACGATCGCAACTTTCAATAAAATCTGATATTTGACATTTAAATGGTTTGAAACAGAAAATGCGTAAATTTTAAATCAGTCTCATACTAGATAAAGTTGCGATAGTAATAATTAATCGTGTGAAACGGCCATAAGTCGCGACGACCTATTTTCAAATTTAACGCGCCGAGCGGTTGAGCGATTGAAGTCTTAGGACGCATACCAACAAGACTGAGACTGATTCATCGTTTCCCACAGAATATCGGCTGGTTTCAGGTTTCTAACAACTGCCGGGTCGCATCTTAACATGGCTTCATCGAAACGGCGTAGATAGGCAACTTTAAAAACACGCTGGTCGGCAAGGTGTCCCGATTTATGATTCCCCCAGTGTACCTAAGAAAATTGATTCAAGCGGTAAAAAGAAATGGCGTGTAGTTAACGACTACCGTAAACTTAACGAAAAAACCATCGATGACAGGTGCCCTTTGCCAAACATATCCGATCTGTTAGACAACCTCGGAAAGTGCCAGTATTTCTCAACCCTAGACTTACATAGTGGTTTCCATCAGATAGAGATGCACGATAACGACGTCCCCAAAACTGCATTTAATGTCGAAAATTGACACTTCGAATTTCTTCGTATGCCATTCGGGCTTAAGAACGCACCCGTCATATTTCAGCGTGTTATGGATAACATCCTGCGCGGCATTCAGAACGAGAAATGTCTTGTATATCTTGATGATATAATAATTTTCTCGACGTCTCTCCAAGAACACATTGAACGGCTCAGATCCGTATTCTAAAGATTACGTGACACTAACTTCAAAATCCAATTAGATAAATCAGAGTTTTTACGAAAAGAAGTTGCATATTTAGGACACATTGTAACAGCCCAAGGCGTCAGGCCCAATCCAGACAATATTATGGCGATAGAAAAATACCCAATACCGAACACAACCAAACAGATCAAAGGATTTTTAGGCTTATTAGGATACTATAGACGATTTATTAACAATTTTGCAAAAATCACGAAACCTTTAACTCAATGCCTTAAGAAAAATTCCAAAATTATAATAGACGAACAATATAATCAATGACCCAATACTCCAGTACCCTGACTTTTCAAAAACGTTCAATCTAAGGACAGATGCTAGCAACTTCGCCCTCGGAGCCGTTTTGTCACAAGGCCCAATAGGAAGTGACCTATCAGTAGCGTACGCATCACGTCCACTTAACGAATCGGAACAAAAATATAGCACAATCGAAAAAGAACTCTTGGCTATCGTATGGGCAACAAAATATTTCCGCCCGTACCTTTCCGGTAGAAAATTCAACATCATAACCGATCACAGACCTCTCCAATGGCTGTTTTCACTTGAAGACCCGAATGCGAAACTTATACGATGGAGATTCAAATTGGAGGAATTCAACTTTACAATTTTGTATAAAAAAGATAAATTAAATACCAACACAGACGCGCTGTCTAGCATTGAGATCCACACTAAAATGACGAATCCATTATGGAAACATGGAAACGCAACCAGACATCGACGACCCACCAGACAATGACGACGAAACTGTTCATACCAACGCAGAGCAAAACCCGATAGTAGAAATACCCGTTGCAGAGACTCCTTTAAATCACGGTCAGAATCAAATAGTAATACACTCAATTTTACATTCCCCAGCTTCACCCAAAATTACGAGGCTATTCGACACCAAACAGCGAATAGATGTTCAAATATCTAACAATAAATTTGATCAAGACATAGTTAAATTCGTAAAAGATATGATAACACCGAACGTACAATATCATTTGTACTTTGAGAATCCCGAAATGTACGAACCCTTCTGTGAAACAGGAAGAACTTCCAATGGCCGTCATTAAAATTAAAAAGATGTAAATTCAAACTAACCGACATAACAGACGTAATCCGGAATTATCACGAAGGTAAGACGAATCACCGCGAAATAGATGAGACCGAAAACCGAATAAAATCATCATATTATTGGCCAAATATGCGTAAATCAATTCAGACATTCATAAACCAGTGTGAAGTATGCCAGCAAAGTAAATACGAACGTAACCCCATCAAAATGAAATTCAATATCACTCCAACCCCAACGGGACCATTCCAAATTATTCATGTAGATACGTTCACATTAGAAGGAAACAAATTTTTGACAATGATCGACACTTTTTTAAAGTACGCACAAGCTTATTGGCTATCCAGTGTCTCATCAATTCAAATCTCGGAAAATTTAGTAAGTTTCTTCTCACACCACGGTATCCCAAAACAAATAATTTGTGATAACGGGACGGAATTTAAGAATTCGGTAATCAGCGATCTATTTAAGCTTCATAAAATCGGAGTTCATTTTTGTTCTTCCGAACATCCACAGTCCAATAGCCCGGTCGAACGTTTTCACTCGACAATTATAGAACATATTCGCTTGATGAACACCCAAGGTTTCTAAGACAACCCTATACAAAATAAAATGACATATGCCGTACCCTTTCGATCTCGACATTGATAAAATTTTAATCAACGATTATGTTAATGACCATAAGGAGCGAACGCGACTTATGTACGAAAAAATTAATAGTACTATTCTGGAAGACAAACAGAAAACAATCGGCAAATTAAACGCAAATCGCGATGACCCAACACTATTCAAACCAGATGCAGAAACATTCGTTAAAAAACATGTCAGACAGAAGAACGCCAACAAGTGTAATGAAAAGAGGCAAATTAAAGAAATCCGCGAAGCCTCTAAAACCGTATCGACTACCAAACAACCGAAAGTCCATATGAATAACTTGAAACGTCTGCTTAAAACAACATACAATTTTAGAAATAAGCCAAATAAATAATCGGAAACATTTTGTTTCAGAGTGCCCTTTATCTTGGGTTCGCAAGATAAAATAGATGTTAGAAACTTGAAGGAAAATTTAGGATTAATACCATTAAAATTAGGAACCGCAAAGATAGAAGAATACCAACACACATTCATCCATTACAATGACTTGAATCCCATAATCGAAGAACTGAACGAGTTAGACGAACAGTACAATTCCCTTCGGAACGAGACGATGAAAACGCCTCGGTATCAATCGGAAACCATTAATCACGCAAAAATTCTAAATTTAACGAAAGAAAAAGCAGAAATAAAATTAAAAGAAATCATCCCGCATCCAAATCGTTTAAAACGAGGACTTATCAATGGATAAGGTTCCATATTCAAATTAATTTCAGGAAATCTAGAGGCATCAGACGGCGAACGTTATGAACATCTCATAAGCGAACTCCAGAAAAATCAACTGAAAATCTCCTCTACCATTTCAAAACAAAACTCTCTGTCTGTCGAACTAATCTATAAATTCAATAGGACTCTCCAACAAGTAGCTCATAACGAATTACTTCTCGGTATAAAAATAATGCAAATATCATCAAAAATGGAACAAACTGAAGTCGAGGAGAATATCCTCTACGTAAAAGATCTTTTTAATCAAATCACCAATATGTACGAAGTAATTATCTCGATCCTGCAAGATATCGAAAATTCTATCTCTTTTTGTTGAACCAATACTCTACACCCCAGTATCATCAATACGGCAGATCTTTATCTCGAACTATCCAAGTTAGGAAGAAAAGTAAATTCCAGTCAATTACCCCTCGAAATAACTCTTGAAAATATACGACTTGACAGTTCTGACAGTTATTCCACAAACAACAAACAACGCTACGAAATAGATGTAACTTTTGTCTTGTGTCACAGTTTAGGTAAATCCGGGCTAAATCCAGGGTAAATCCGGTAAATCTACCTAAACTCCCTGAAGTCAGTAAATTGGGCTTGTTTAATTATTTCATCTTGCCAAATTATTCCAAGGGATAGAAGCTATTAAAGGAGATAAAGAATTTCTTGTGAGGTAGGTATTAATAAAAGATGAGGAAGAATATGTAATTTTCTGGTCAGGGTGTCTTCTTTAATCAGGGTATTCAGAGTAGAAAGGGCTACCGGTAGCGCCGGCTCCGGCCCGATCAGGTGTCGGTCGGAGCCTTCGCGCGCCAGCTCATCTGCCTCTTCATTGCCCTGTACTCTTGTATGTCCTTTCACCCATGCGAGGTCTACGACATTTTCTGCCGCCAGTCTTTCAGAGATAGGTGGCATTCCCAGACCAGCCCTGAGTTGATCCTGGACCCCCTCAGAGCTAGCAATACCGTTCTACTGTCTGTCATGATGCGTACAGACTTGCCCCTGATTCCAAGTTCAGTGGCTCTTTTGGCCCCTTGAGTTACCCCCGTCAGTTCCGCTTGGAACACGCTGGAGTAGCATCCAAGAACTAAACTATCTCGCAGGTCTGGATCTTCGGGGAAGATACCCGAGCCCGTGCCTACTACTTTTGGAACCGTCCGAGAAGATGTTCACGTCCGATACTTTTTCTTCGCAAAAATTTATTTCAATGCCATAACGCTTTGTGAAGTTGTATTTCACCAGGATGCGATCAGACCTCGCCCCCAGAATAGGTACTCTCATGAGCGCCTCATTTAGGATGCGAGTGTGACCGCCATCGTGGTTTCTGCCATTCCATAGACCCTCAGCCCGCAGTCTCAAAGACGCCCCCAGAGCCACCTCCTAGACGTGCAGGTCGAGGGGAGGCAGGCAGAGAATCCTCTCCAAGGCCGAAGTTGGGGTCGTCCTCATAGCCCCAGTCACTGCCAGGCCTTTGGATGTGACTTATATGAGCCATCTCGTTCCTCTGTATGGTTCGGGGCCACCAGACGAGCTCACCGTAGCAAAGCATGGGTCTGATGACCGCCACATACAGCCAGAGGACGATCCTAGGGGATAGGCCTCAAGACCGCCCAACAGCCCTGCGGCATTGCCAGGAGGCCGCGCATGCTTTGCTCACTTTAAACTCCAAGTGTATTTTCCAGTTGAGTTTGTTGTCAAGTACGATTCCCAGGTACTTGACTTCCTTCGTTAGACAAAGTTGAGTTCCCTTCAGTCTAGGTAAAGTCATTGCACCTAGCTTTCGTTTTTTCGTGAAAAAAACTCGCTCCGTTTTCGCGGCGTTTACCGAGAGGGAGCGTTCCGTTGTCCATTCATCAACTATGTTCAGCGCGCTCTGCAGAATGTTGCAGAGTATGCTCTCATGTTTACCCGTAAGCAGGATTGCCAGGTCATCTGCATAGCCAATAGTGCGAAACCCCGACTCATTGAGCCGGCGCAGCAGGTCGTCAACTAATATGTCCCATATTAGCGGGGATAAGACTCCACCCTGTGGACAGCCCTTGCTAACGACACCCTTGACGGTGCAATCCCCTACACTTATCTGTATTGCTCGCCACTCCAGGGCATGCCGAATCAGCTCACACAACATGAGGGTTACGGCGTGTTTCTGTAGTGCCTTGGTTATGCTTTCGAAGGTTTGTCGGTTAAAAGCGCCTTCGATGTCTATAAACACTCCCAGGGTAGCTGATTTGACCTCCATCAACCTCTCGATTCTGCTCACCACTGCGTGTAGCGCAGACTCGGTCGATCTTCCTGGGATGTATGCGTGTTGACTGGGATGAAGAGGGCGTTCCATTAGCGCCGTATTCCTGATCTCTCTGTCGCACAATCTCTCTAAGGTCTTCAAAAGAAAAGACGTTAGACTGATGGGAGTATATGATTTTGCCGCGGAGTAGTCCGATTTCCCCAGTATTGGTATAAATATTACTTTAACTTCCCTCCATTCCCCGGGAATGTATCTGAGGACGATACACGCCCGGAAGATTCGCACCGGATGGTCTAGTATGATCTCCAAACCCCAGTGGAGAAGAGCAGGATACACGCCATCCAGCCCAGGTGATTTATAAGGAAGGAACGATTTGATAGCCCACGCTACTTTTGAAGCACTTGCAATGCGAGCGGCCACGGCCCAGTCTACAGCAGTAGGGTCCGAGGCGACGTACTCGGGCCAATCAAGATCAGGTGCTACCGCACAATCTGGGAAATGTGTGTCCATCAGCACCTTCGCAGTCTCCGCTAGGTCGGTGGTGTAGGTACCGTCCCCTCGCTTTAAACTGCTGGGTTGTTGATTCGGGTCTTTCGAGACGATCTTCTCCAGTCGCGGGGCTGAGGCAGTGGACTCTATGCCACCACAGAACGATCTCCATGCCTCCCGTTGTCTTTTGCGAATCAACCCTTTGTACACTTTTCGGTGCTCGTTGTAAGCTTCCCAGTCCGTGACATTTCGGGTGGATTTGGCTCTGTTGAAGAGTTTCCTGCTTCGCGCCCTGAGGTTGCCAAGTTCTGTGCACCACCATGGTGTCGCACGACCCTCGACAGCCGCAGTGCGCAGCGGGCAGGTACTTTCATATGATTTGATGAGACTTGATCTCAAGATGCAATGCCCTGCTCCAACTGCTCAACCGTTGTAATGTCCTGTGGTCAGGTGCGCACGAAACGACTCCCTGTCTGTCTTTCTGGGGTCCCGGTGAGGGCTGCTCACTATTCCACAGCACTTTATGTTGAAACTTATCCATCGGTGATCGGACATGGACACCCCGGGTGCCACATGCTGATCCGCGATCTTACTTGAAATGTTTGCGGATGCCAGGGTGATGTCTATCACTGTTTGACACCTAGAAATTACGAAAATTGGTTCGCTCCCTCTATTAACAATTTCTAAACTAGTGCTAGCAATATATTCTAGTAGTGTCTTACCTCGATTGTTGTTGTCGGCGCTCCCCCAACTTGTGTGGTGAGCGTTCGTATCACATCCAATAATGATTTGTTTATTTCCGGCCTCACAGTACTCAACGAGGTCCGTCATCTCTCTTGGAGGTGGGGGTCCTATCGAGTTGATCGGCAGGTAGATTGATGCGATTGTTGCCCACATCCCGTATTGCAGCTAAGACGTACAGCCGTTAGGTCCCCGGTGCAGAACTGCAGTACTAGGTTGGCTTGAAATTGCCTCGGGATGTATATACACGTCCTAGGCCTGTCAACATTTTGTGTTACATATACGGTACCACTTAATTTGCCCAGTCCACAGACCTGGCCTTTCACGCACCAGGGCTCCTGGAAAAGAGCTATTGTAGTTTCAACGCTGTCCAGGTGGCGGCAGAAAGTTGCGACCGCCGCCCGGCAGTGTTGGAGGTTTGTTTGTATGAAACTTACTTTGGTCGTCATCCGTGATCCGCAACAGTTTGGGAAGGACCAAGTTGTCAAAAGACAGCATGGTTCTTCAAACGACAGACGGTCCTGTGGCCGTCGAGGAGGCCGCCCGGTCGGTCGTCTGTTCGTCCTCCTGGGAGGGAGCATCGACCTCACTGCGAACAGTGGAGGCGGCCTGGTGAAACTTCACCTTTAGGGAGGTGAACAAATAGTTTAGCCTCCCGTGTGTGTCCGCGAAGGATTTGACGAGGTGGAATCCAGGCCAAAGTGGCGTGTTGCCCACCTAAGGTAAGGCTCAACCACAAGGATTCCTTCATCCACCCCTACGGGACGCTACGCACGGCACAAACACGTGGGTAGTCTTAAGAACGCCCAGACAGCACGACTACTATGCTGTTGGGTGGATTTTTCTGTCGGGGTTGTCTTCCTTAATCGAAAACTTGCTTTCTTTGTGGCGCCGGCTGATCGCCGTTCGCCCCCTTCTCTTAGCTGCAGATGCCCTGCTTCACCGGGGGGTGCGGCGAGGTGACCGCTTTTACACTAGCTGTTTGGGCATTGCTTAGAGTTTTATGAAGTTACCTATTCGATATTAGCAACTCCTCCAAGACCCAGATCCCCCATTACCCCCCACTATTATTATCAATTTACATCATGAGCTAGAAAATTTGGAAGAATTGCACAAAAATACTTATTCTGGTTATAATCCGGAAACAATCTCAGCCCCAAATAGACGCCTTGCTGGACGTCAAACCTATAACGTATCCTCAGAACAATTGAATTCCTTACGTTGCATTGGACTACCCTGGACCAGAATAGCGAATACTTTGAACATTTCACTGAGAACTGTACAGAGATATAGAGATTATTTACAATTTGTAGAAAGAAAACGACTCTGATGAGGAACTAAGTACGGTAATTAGAGAAATCTTATCAGCCACACCAAATGCAGGGGAAGTGTATGTAATGGGGGCGATTCGATCTAGAAACCTCTCAGTAACAAGAGCACGTGTGAGAGAAGTTTTGCATAGAATTAATGGACTAAATATATCGCTTAGAAGAACTAATACCATATGCAGAAGAGAATATAAAGTAAAAGGACCAACCTCGTTGTGGTGAGATGAAACTTTAGCATCTTATTTCATTAATAATTCTCTTAAATGATTCAATTGTAGGCATATGGATTCAAATCATAAATTGACCTGCTTCCGATTCGTTTATCACGGAATGATTGATGGATTTAGTCGATTATTAATTTATTTGGATTGTCTTCCAGACAACAAAGCCGATACTGTACTAAATTTATTTCTGATGGGTATTTCCAAATATGATGTGCCCAATTGAGTTCGAGGAGATTATGGTATGGAAAATATAAGTGTAGCAGACAGAATTCATGATACAAAATCGAGGTACAGGAAGAGGCAGTTTTATCACGGGTCGTTCCATTCATAACCAGCGAATAGAACGACTATGGGGAGTAGTGCTTCGGTCGATACCGAGACTTTTTCGGTATCGGTCTCGATCTCGTACCGAGACCGAGATCGAGACGAGAACGATACTTCATGTCCTAAACCGAGAGCGAGACCGAAACCAACTGCCCGAGACTCTCGTTCCATCTCGGTCTCGGTAACATTTGCATGCAAAACTTTCATATGTTGAACAAAAACGATTTGAAATGACTTCATTTCTATAGAAAATGAACATGAAACCGGTTGCAGGTAACTGTGAATTGAACAAAACTGAAATTCTTAATTCTGTGAAAATTGAAAATTGTAGTTATTACAGACTCCCTCTCAATAATAAGTTTAATAACGAACGAGTTAACGAATAATACTCATCAGAATGTAGAAAGACGATAACACTTTAATAAAAAAGTAACACTTTTAAACACATATTAAAAGTATTCAACACAAATTAAAAATACATATAAATAATTAAAAATAATCAAAAATTCTATTACGATTAAGGAGTTCATTAAATAAGTAAAAACTTGTGAATAAGCAATTAGGCAATGAATATAATTCTACAGAAGTTGTTCTTTTAGTTCACAACTTAACCATGAATTCAAGCAAAGGATACTTCTGGCCGATTCTACTTTAAGGCAGTTTCTATGCTTTCGTATGACTAGGGCTGCTTTCGAAAAAAGTCGCTCTGAAGGTACTGATGTAGCTGTCACACTGAATATGCGTTTGCGTTTCGGCATTTATCAAATATTTTTTCAACAACTCCACTAATAAACTAATAACTTTACGGGAACGTCCGTTTGTTGTGTTTGATTGCTAGGTTTGGTAGGTGGATGGGTACTGTCAGTGTCAGTTTGTGGTACTGGTAGAGACCTGCGAAAAATTTGTACGAAACCCGAGACTCTCGGGCGAGACCGATACTGTCTCGGCGAGACCAAGACCGAGACGAGAGTTCGCGATTCAAACCCGTGACCGATACGAGACTGTCGTAGTCTCGGTCTCGTCTCGCCGAGACCGAAGCACTAATGGGGAGAAGTAAACAGAGTTGTTACAAAACATTATAAAGTACTATTTATTTACATGGAAGAGGGAAGAATTTTATCGGAATTAAATGAAGTTGACCTGTTTTCTCTGAGATTTGTTTTTCTCCCGAGAATAAAGAGTTCATTGAACAAATTTATTCACCAATGGAATAATCACGGATTAAGTACCGTGCATGGTTATACGCCACAACAGTTGTGATCATTGGGTATGATGAATAGTGATGTGGACATGGATTCACTTGAAGATATAAATTATAATCAAAATTCCGACATGTATGGTGTTGATTTAGAAGGTCCCAATCCACCAATAGAAACAGATAACAACATAGTTGTGCCAGGCGCTGATAAAAGAATTGCTGCATTGGAAAGAAATCTATATGATCTAGTGCCAGATTCACTGGTCAATGACGAGATAAACGGAATTGGTAATTACTTGAGAATTAGAGATTACTTAAACAATTAATTTTGAATAAGTGATCTAATAAATTGACTTTCAATTTTATTATAATTTCGCCAGAGTTTTTCCGGAAATTTTCTCGTAGAAATGACAATTCTCATTTTTAACAATGTTACCTCAGAAAAGGGAGCCAAATTACATAGTTTTGTTTTATTTAATTTGTAGGTACAGAGCGATAGAAAAAATTTCACCTAAGGGGAGGCTGTGATTATCATTCTCTCTCTACCCGTTTAGTAGCTTTCAGATGAGACGGAATGATAATCATAGCTTCCCTTTATGTGAAATTTTTTCGCTCGCACCGTATTACCAGTTATTATCTACATATGTTTGAATTGTTTCTATTTTTTTTCATTGTTTGTGCTAATAAAAACTTATTAAAACATTGATTTAAAAAACTTTATTATTATTCATTAAATTAACATTTAAACATTTGTCGGAACGTAAAAACAAGAACTAAGTTCAGCTCTCATCATAGAATTACATATCACAAAAACGTGTATAATGACGATAGTGTAGTCAATCATTAAAGCGAAAAAAGGAACTAAATTTGACTATACTTCAGTCTTGTTTTAAATGAAAATCTCCATATTAATACTAATCAATCATAGCAATAATAACGATTATAGAAAAACATGAGAGAGAAAGAAAGTTAACTTGAAATGGAACATTGTGTGTCAAGAAAGTATGTTTTTGGAGCTGGTGCTGGACAGCAAAAACAATACCTTGACACTTTCCATTCGATCGAAATCAAGAACATTCGCGATTGTAGTTAGATAGAAGTTGAGTATACGACGCCCAAATGAAATTTTTTATCGAAGAATTCGTAGCATTAATTACCAAGCTAGTTGCTAGGTATTTCCATTAAACATCTCCGCCATATTGATTAATTATAATCGCGAATACTCAGTGTTTAAGTAACAAATTTTTTTGAAGCAAAACTTGGAAGACAATAATGGCCAACAAGTGGCGTCCGTGACATATGGACGACGGCCGCCCACTGACCATTCTTATTTTCTAGGGCCGTGTCAGGCCTGATCTAAAAACAATACCTGTGGTAGGTACTAAGTATTAGTAAACAGAGTGAACACAACAAAATTATTTCTTTAAATGTAAAAAGGAAACAAGCTTAACCTTAGTTAAAAATATTAATACTTTCATCACATTAACTATACAGGGTGTCTTTGAAATACGTGTACAACGCGCTACCACATACTCCTGAGGTCAAAATAGAACGATATAACCACAATGACCTCAGTCCAAAAGTTGATAATAAAAAAGTTACAGGGTGTTGAAATGAAAATTTTTATTTCCATTTTCTTGAATAATTTGTCAAGTTTTGGGAATAATAATCCAAAAATTGGTACACGAGGGTTTTTTGGTACGGGGAATACTTATCTGGACTCGGTTTTGCTGTATTTCCTAGGGGGCGCTACGTACGCTGCAAGCATTTGCTAATGACAGTCGCAACTTTTTCCCTCTTCAAATTACCGATGTTCCAATAAATGGAATTGACTGCTTCATGATTTTGCTCAATAAAAGTTTTCTTGTTTGATGTCGCTACGGTCCACCGTTTTGAAATTATTCACTCTCGAATTGTGGATTTCACCCTAAATTCGCTGTAATTTTTGGGGAAATTTTTCCAGAAAAACAAATGAACCCTCCAAAAAGGAAGTTTAATTACTTTTTTCGTCAGGTGAGTTGTTCTTAGCAAAGCAGTCATGGAATTAACTCTTTGTCGGGCTAATGTGTTTTTCATGAAAAATTACCCCAAAAATTTGTGCGATTTTAGGGTGAAATCCACCATTCGAGAGTGAATTATACCAAAACGGTGGACCGTAGCGACATCAAACAAGAAAACTTTTATTGAGCAAAATCATGAAGCAGTCGATTCCACTTATTGGAACATCGGTAATTTGAAGAGGGAAAAAGTTGCGACTGTCATTAGCAAATGCTTGTAGCGTACGTAGCGCCCCCTAGGAAATACAGCAAAACCGAGTCCAAATAAGTATTCCCCGTACCAAAAAACCCTCGTGTACCAATTTTTGAATTATTATTCCCAAAACTTGACAAATTATTCAAGAAAATGGAAATAAAAATTTTCATTTCAACACCCTGTAACTTTTTTATTACAACTTTTGGACTAGGGTCATTGTGGTTATTTTGACCTCAGGAGTATGTGGTATAGCGTTGTACACGTATTTCGAAGACACCCCGTATCTGGTCTTTAAAAACAACCAAAAAAGAAATCAAGCTTAATTATAAAAATCTCGATAAATTAAATAACGATGAAAAACTTTTAAGTAATCAAAAATGAACAATATATATAGTGCGCGTCTAACCGACGTGTTCGAACGTTTTTCGAAAAATATCAAAAAATTTGAGAGATGAAAACATTTTCTTACCTAGAAAAAATCGTAGAATCTGAAAATACAAAGTCAGGTATGTGCGTCTATTGAAAAAAACAAAGTTGAGGCCATTTCTGATCAAACCGGCAATGTTGGAGAAACAAAAATTTCGTGAAAAAATGCTTCATTGAAAATAAAAATCGACCTGTCCGACGAATTTCAAAATATTCGAACAGTTCAAAATTTTTTAGGGGGAGGGGGACAATTTGGACGCGCACTGTATGTGTTGAATGCTCAAGAGTGGGAGAAATCATTACAGTTTCCCATACCTACATTCATAGCACATTTGAAATCATTGTAGTTATCATGTGATGTGGGGAGTCTGAGTTGCAGCCCACACGTGTTTGCGATAGGATAAATTGAATTGTCATGTGAAAATTACAATATTGGCTGAAAGCTGTATCCTAATGGCGGAATGTGGTCTGCTCCAGTGACAAAAATTGAAATATCCACTACGGTGACCGCATTAGAATGTTCTGTAAAATCAAGTACATTAAAACTAATAAGAAAATTATGAGATACAAACCTTCACAGTCCAATGAATAATCGCGCCAAAACGACAATTGACGATTTTTCACCCTTCGGCGATTCGTATTTATTTCACTAAACTTCACCCCAAACTCCACCCTAAACAGAGGGGTAATGGGTGATCTGGGTCTTGGAGGAGTTGCTAATATCGAATAGATAACTTCATAAAACTCTAAGCAATGCCCAAACAGCTCGTGTTGAAGCGGTCAGTCTGTAAGTCACCAAGTCCTACTTCTTGCGTTCTCGTCGCACCCCCCAGTAATGCAGGGCATCTGCAGCTAAGAAAAGGGGGCGAACGCCGATCAGCCGGCACCACAAAACGGGCAAGTTTTCGATTAAGGAAGACAACCCCGACAGAAAAATCCACCCGTCAGCATAGTAGTCGTGCTGTCTGGACGTTCTTAAGACTACCCACGTGTTTGTGCCGTGCGTGGCGTCCCGTAGGGGTGGAAGGAATCCTGGTGGATGAGCCTTACCTTAGGTGGGCAACACGCCAGTTTGACCTGGATTTCACCTCAAGACCGGCGGTCAAGACTAACCCACATTGATCAATCGGCTGCGCCGTCCCGTAAGAGGGCCGGCTGGGTGAGCCCTTGGGGTGCAGAGGAGTGCGCAGCGGGCGCGAACCTTTGGTTTTTAAGGTGCGTGGCTTGCTCCTGTGCAACTCGCACCTGGGGGCTATATCTCGCGAGTAGCCCTGGCGTCCTTTTGACGTCCCCGTGTTGGACTCCGTGGTGGGTGGGGAGCTCGTGAGACGAAGTTTTCGTTTGTTAGTATGGAATCGAAAAATCCTGAAACCAAAACCCATGAGGTTGGATCGCAAGACCCAACTCAAAAACTGAGTAAGCCCCGGAAACGGATTTCCGGAGCTCAACAAAAGAAGCGACAGAGGTTGAGGCAGGAAGGCTTTAGTGGCTACCGGCAACACCTCTACCGCGAATGGGGTCACTCCCCAAGATTCGAAGGGTCCCAGCTCCCTGGCTGAGGGTCGGAAGCCTCAGGGCGGAGAACCGAAACCGGGCGGCGGGTACCCCACGCAAAAGAAGAGGCAGAGGTCCGATGGCTCCTCCGCTCACTCTCCGGTTGTCAATCACAACAAGAGAGTTGCGCGGCAGGCGGGCGGGATGTCTGGCCCTTCAAAACAGCCCTCCGGACCTGTTCGGGATGGGACCTATCGTGAGACGGTTGGCGCTCAACTGAGAGTGGCAATCATCGACATTCAGGACTGGGACTCTAATTCCCTCACAAACAAGGGAGGCTGAACTATTTGTTCACCTCCCTAAAGGTGAAGTTTCACCAGGCCGCCTCCACTGTTCGCAGTGAGGTCGATGCTCCCTCCCAGGAGTACGAACAATCGACCGACCGGGCGGCATCCTCGACGGCCACAGGACCGTCCATCGTTTGAAGAACCAGGCTGTCTTTTGACAACAGTATGTTACGATTTAGATTTTCGTCTCTTTTGTTCGTAGTTTTGTCCCCATTTACATCGCAATGATAGGAGGGTTGTTCGGGCCCGAATTGAGCGTCGACCGAACTCCCAGGGTGGTACTCGGTGGACCACCTTGGGGTCCCACATCACCGCTAGCCCCGCTGTGGCGTGAGCAACCCACAGCGTTGTTTTAGTGCTCATGTTCCTTCGTATCGTCTTTTCTATTATGTTTCTTCGTTTTCTTCGTTCGCCAGTCTGTCCTGGGAGCATATGCCTCGGGGTACTCGCCCCGTGCGGCCCTTCGTGTACCTCGGGGTACTTCCTTCGTTAGCTTCCATCTTTGTTTCGTTGTGTTTCGCTGGGTCACCTTGTTATTGTCTGGTTTAGTTCGTTGTCTTGCCTAAAATTCGTATAGATAATTAGTAGAATTCGTATCGCTTCATTAATTATTTATTGTTCACTTTTCGAAATTGTTATTTACATTCGGGTAATTGACAGACAATGACAGGTGACAGGTGCCAACTTCACTTCGCGATCTTGGGCGGGAATTTCAATCGGTACTCTTTTTGCGTAGATTTTTCGTTATCAGCCACTCTCGCGTTTCTCGACTCGGTCAGGCTCTCTTTCGTCCTGACCATCGACCTGCAACCACCTCTGGCAAGTTCTGAGTGCTTTAAAAATGTAGAAGACATCGAAAGTCTTACCCCTTCGGGGGATTTGTTTTAATTTCACTCAATCGCGTCGGGTACTCCACTCGTTTCGAATTTCGGGAGTACCCTCGCACCCTTAAATGGGGATTTGAAGGAACTTTGCCACGTGGTCGGTCTTCGTTCGCACCCTTTCGATAAGGTAAGCGTTTCTTTTCGTAGTCGACTTTCTTTTGCTTATTTCGTGTTTTCCTCCCAAGGGTCCTAGTGCTAGTCCTAGTTGCTAGTCGCTAAATTTAATCCATCGTCTCCTAGTCGTTAGCCCTGTCGCGGGCCTAGGGATGAATCGTCGCTCGTACTACACCAGCTTTCGTCTTCGTAATCGTACTCGATCGTCGTCATCGCCTTCGTGGATCAACTCGTTGACTGACTCGTAAGATCGCTAGTTCGTAAGTCGCTAAATTGTAAGTAAACCTTTGTCGCGTTACTTGTACTCGATCGTACGTATTTTTGTTCGCTTCGTAATAATCGCTAGATCACTTCGTTATTTTCGTTCAGTCGCTATCTTTTAATTAAACTTTATTGTAACCTTTTGTGTGTTGGGAGTTTTCCAACCACACTTTCACTTGTACTTAACTTGTAAATTTCACCCCCAACTTTTTCCTGTTTTTTTCTAAATAAAAGTAGGTGGCGCCCATTTGCCACCACCCGAATAAAACTCTCTCGTTTAATTTGTTTATGTATTTGGCGAACCACCCCGTCTCCACAGTTAGCCGGACGATTTGGTAGGTTTTGGTCAACACGTCAATTTGGTACGTAACATTTTTGGCGCCCAACGTGGGGCAGACTTTTCGGTAACTTGCCATTCGGAAGAGAGTTTTTATTAGGGTGGTGTGTTTAGCATACGGATAATTGTAAAATGTAACTAGATTGTAGGCTCGTAGCTTGTGTAGTATTAGTCGGTCAGGACGAGGTGCTCCATCGATCGAGATGATGCTCGGGTGACGACCAGTCCCCGAATGGTTTTCGTGTCGTTTGGTCTTTATTGTACTTTCCTTTTTTCTACCGGTTCGCGTTGCTTCACCCGGTTTGGTGAAACTTCCCTTGGAAGTTTCCTAGCGGGGGAAAGAGGGGAATGTTACGATTTAGATTTTCGTCTCTTTTGTTCGTAGTTTTGTCCCCATTTACATCGCAATGATAGGAGGGTTGTTCGGGCCCGAATTGAGCGTCGACCGAACTCCCAGGGTGGTACTCGGTGGACCACCTTGGGGTCCCACATCACCGCTAGCCCCGCTGTGGCGTGAGCAACCCACAGCGTTGTTTTAGTGCTCATGTTCCTTCGTATCGTCTTTTCTATTATGTTTCTTCGTTTTCTTCGTTCGCCAGTCTGTCCTGGGAGCATATGCCTCGGGGTACTCGCCCCGTGCGGCCCTTCGTGTACCTCGGGGTACTTCCTTCGTTAGCTTCCATCTTTGTTTCGTTGTGTTTCGCTGGGTCACCTTGTTATTGTCTGGTTTAGTTCGTTGTCTTGCCTAAAATTCGTATAGATAATTAGTAGAATTCGTATCGCTTCATTAATTATTTATTGTTCACTTTTCGAAATTGTTATTTACATTCGGGTAATTGACAGACAATGACAGGTGACAGGTGCCAACTTCACTTCGCGATCTTGGGCGGGAATTTCAATCGGTACTCTTTTTGCGTAGATTTTTCGTTATCAGCCACTCTCGCGTTTCTCGACTCGGTCAGGCTCTCTTTCGTCCTGACCATCGACCTGCAACCACCTCTGGCAAGTTCTGAGTGCTTTAAAAATGTAGAAGACATCGAAAGTCTTACCCCTTCGGGGGATTTGTTTTAATTTCACTCAATCGCGTCGGGTACTCCACTCGTTTCGAATTTCGGGAGTACCCTCGCACCCTTAAATGGGGATTTGAAGGAACTTTGCCACGTGGTCGGTCTTCGTTCGCACCCTTTCGATAAGGTAAGCGTTTCTTTTCGTAGTCGACTTTCTTTTGCTTATTTCGTGTTTTCCTCCCAAGGGTCCTAGTGCTAGTCCTAGTTGCTAGTCGCTAAATTTAATCCATCGTCTCCTAGTCGTTAGCCCTGTCGCGGGCCTAGGGATGAATCGTCGCTCGTACTACACCAGCTTTCGTCTTCGTAATCGTACTCGATCGTCGTCATCGCCTTCGTGGATCAACTCGTTGACTGACTCGTAAGATCGCTAGTTCGTAAGTCGCTAAATTGTAAGTAAACCTTTGTCGCGTTACTTGTATTCGATCGTACGTATTTTTGTTCGCTTCGTAATAATCGCTAGATCACTTCGTTATTTTCGTTCAGTCGCTATCTTTTAATTAAACTTTATTGTAACCTTTTGTGTGTTGGGAGTTTTCCAACCACACTTTCACTTGTACTTAACTTGTAAATTTCACCCCCAACTTTTTCCTGTTTTTTTCTAAATAAAAGTAGGTGGCGCCCATTTGCCACCACCCGAATAAAACTCTCTCGTTTAATTTGTTTATGTATTTGGCGAACCACCCCGTCTCCACAGTTAGCCGGACGATTTGGTAGGTTTTGGTCAACACGTCAATTTGGTACGTAACAAGTAGTATAAAACTAGGTGTGACGTCACATTAGCCCCATGCTAATCTTATGCATATCCGGTCTACTCGATCTATCTCTCTGTCCTTGTCTAATCCGTTCGATTCGTAAATAGGCCCATCCTCTTCTAATCTGGTAACTTTCCTGGTGACTTTTTTTAAGTTGGCACCACTGCATCGATTTTTTTTCCCCACGTTGACACCACTGGTAACCAGACTTCCCTCCTCCGCCTCCTTCTCCTCCGTCTCTTTTCCCGATGTGCCTTTCTGGCAGGGGTGTTCATCACCCTCCCTCGCGCCCCTACGCAACTAACTATTTCACCCACCCCTACTCGTCAGCCCCCCGGGTGCATGCGCATGCATCATGCGCGTACTCTTTTTTTTTTTCTCGGCGCTGCCGCGACCCGGGGTCGAACCGCGTACCCTGCCGTTTCCGTGCCGGGGCCTTACTTACTTACTTACTTACAAGTTTATTAATCTTTCAATAATATTTACATGGCAGAGTTTTGAGAAGATTACATAATTGTCAGTATTTGAAAATCATATAATTAAACAAAACATATCACATTTTACAATCACAAACTTATCTACTAGTTCCTACATAAATGTTTACCTAGAGCTTTTAATTATTTTTGATTTGATCATCACAGAAAGTTTCATATAAATAATTCAATCGTTCAACATTTTACAATAATTATGAATGTATAATATCACAGGAAAATTAACATTAAAAACCTGTTTTACTAATTGGTACCATAGTCTAGTGGCTTATTTCCTCATCGGAAGCAGAATCGTGATAAAAGTGTAGATGTTCATATGTGAGTTTATGTTTATTAATCTTTTTCCTGATAGAAATTACATTTTTCGTTAATTTGTTATGTCTTAGTTGTGTCATGTAAAACTTGACTGAGATTCTATTAATAAATTCTCTAATTGTTTCCATTTCAGCAACTTCGTGAAGTGTCTGAATTGGGGTAAATCTGTCCAGCCTGGTGATGAGCCGTAAACATTTATTTTGAAAGACTTGGAGTGGTCTGATTTTATTTTTTGATACACATCCCCAAGCCGGTGCAGCGTAAGTAATAATAGGTCGCAATGCGGCCGTGTATAACAACTTTTTATTCTTTTCAGATAACTTGTCGCTTATGAAGAGTGGATAGAGACTTCTCATTGCGGCATAGGCTTTTCCCAATACTTGGCGAATGTGTGAATGAAATGTAAGTCTGGTATCAAGAGTGACTCCCAAGTATTTTACCTGATCGGTGGGAGCTATTTTGTTATTTTCTACGTTTAGCTGATTAAAAATTTTTATATTCCCATACTTTCTATGAAATATGATATTTTGAGTTTTGGCACTGTTGATTTTGATTTTCCATCGATTAAAGTATTTCATGAGCAAGTCTAAGTGTATTTGTATTTGTTTATTAGCGATTATTGCACCGAAAGAGGTTTTGTAGATGGCAGTGTCATCCGCAAATAATGCAGTTTGTGTCTTTGGAAACTGCGGCACGTCATTAATGAAATAGATAAAGAGCTTGGGTCCAAGGACGGATCCCTGGGGAACACCCGCATTAACAATTCTAGTGTTTGACAGAGTGTCATCTACTTTGACATTAAAAGTTCTATTGGTAAGGTACGAATAAAGTAGTCTGACAAGTTTTGCGTCGAATTTGTATGCTATAAGCTTGTGGATCAGCCCTGGGACCCAAACCCTGTCGAATGCTTTTTCAATGTCGAGGAGAGCCATTGCGGTGCAGTATCGTCTATTATAACCCTGAACAATATCATGTACAATTCTCACCACCTGTTGAGTTGTATTGTGTTTACTTCTGAAACCGAATTGACATTCTATTAGCAATTTGTTATTTTTCTCAAATTCATCCAAAAAGCCGGCTATTATTTTCTCTGTCAATTTTGATAATGTATTGAGAAGACTGATTGGTCGGTAACTGGTTGGGTGCTGATGATTTTTGTGAGGTTTCAGAATCGGAATAATTGTTGCACTTTTCCAAACTGTCGGAAAGTATCCTAGCTGAATTATTGAGTTTATTATGTAGGTCAGTTGCACAGTTGCTTTTCGGGATAAATTTTTCAGAACTTTGTTGTGTATCCGGTCTGGGCCAGGTGCTGTGTTATTAGAGAGGTTTTTTATATTGCTCGTAACTGTCGAAGGCGATATTAAGAACTTGGCAGATTTTGTGCGTATATTAGAAGGAGTATTAATAAAATCTGTAACCGACTGAATTATATTTAATTGATCCTGAGTGTGATTATCATCTAGATTGTGTATTTCCTCAAAAGTGGTAGCTAATAGGTTGGCTTTGTCATAATCGGTGAATTTGATTTCGTTTGTATTATTATCAGAAAGAGCAGGAATTGGTGTGAATTTTTTCTTCAAAGCTTTGACAGTCTTCCAGAAATTTTGATCTCCCGGTTTGAGATTCTGTAATTTGTCACCCCAAAATTTATTTTTATGAATGCCAATTTCTAAGTTAATTTGTCTACTCATTTCCTTCACTTGTTGCGCAAGTTGTTGGTCGCCAGTTCTTTGCTGTCTTTTGCGTAATTTATTCTTATTATTAATTAGTCGTTTAATTGTATCAGGAATATCATCTTTGGACAAGTTTATTATTTTTAATTTTGTATACTTGTCTACTGTTTTATTGAGTACTTTTGTAAACTTTTCGATTTCATCATCAACCTCTTGAGGAGTATTTAAACTATTGTTAATTTTAATTTTGTCGTCTAGACTAACTCTGAATTTTTTCCAGTTTGTATGTTTGTATGATCTGATTTTTATGTATTTATTAATTTGATTAAAATTTGTACCAATTTCAAATAAGATGGGATTATGGTCTGATTCCAGTTCCGACAAAGACACGGGAATGCTAACGTTTTCTACTTTTTTGTTAATTATAATGTCAATTGTTGATGGCGCCATATTATTAGTAGGAAAGTGAGTGTGTTCATCGGGATACAACACCGCAACACTCTCTCCTCGACTGACCCGCTCCAGGACCGTGCCGTTGTGATTGTTGGTGCCGCAGTTCCAAATTCTATGCCTCGCGTTGAAGTCTCCCACGATCAGGACCTTCCTATCCACACTGAGAAGCCTCCGGATCTCATCCTCGTTGAAATGGTTCGATGGTCGGTTGTACACGGCCACAATGCTGATGTTTTCTGAAATTTTTAGAATTAGATGTTGCAATGTATTATTTGGTAATGATGGAGTGTTGTTATATGGGATGTTATTTTTTATCACTGCAGCTATGCCGCCAATTCGTGGAGTTGGGCCATCTTGTCTAATTATATTGTACCCCTTGAATTGCAAGCGATCATTTGGTTTGAGTTTTGTTTCGTTTAAAAATAGGATGTCAATTTTATTAGTCTTTAAAAAATGAATTGTTTGAGGAACTTTGTTTTTGATATAATTTGCGTTCCAAGAGGCCACTCGGAGTTTATAATTCATAATTTTCTATGTTAGTCAAGAAAGATTGTAATGTTAGAAATTTATCTTGAGTATTTTCGCATTGTTCTAATTGATTGTTGAGATGAGTTAAAGCAATAATAAAATTTTTCATATTAATAAGATCGTTCAGTCTTTTGAATTCTGTACTCAGCTTTTTAAAATTCTGGATGTCCATGTCGAATTCTTTGGGAGCCTCTTCTCTTTCCGGATGTGGCTTTTTCCATGGGTTCTCCTTCGAAGCTGGCGGGAACGACCGAGGAGGCGGTGGCTTACTCGTTGTCGGTTTCGACGGTTTTTCGCTTGGTCGAGCATCACGTGTCATCTTATCTGGGAGTTGTTGTTCTTCGTATTTTTTGAGGCGATACAGGTACACAGGACAATCTGTGCTGTTCGCTGGATGAGGTCCTTCACAGTTTGCACATTTTGCGGGATGGGAATTTTCTTTCGTGCATGCATTCGTTTGGTGATTTCCTGCGCATTTCAGGCATTTCGGTTTAGCAGAGCAATATTTTCTGGAGTGATTCCACTGTTGACAGTTATAACATTGGGTTAGTTTTTTGTTATTATATCTTCGCTCGAATCTGACAAATATATTTAGAATAGTTTTTACTTCTGTGTTCAACTTTTTCAATGTTACGCTTTGGTCGGTTACGATTAGATACTTCGGTCTGTACGTGTTCTTCATAAGGGCACACTCGATAACTTTCGTGTTGTGGAATTCCGCGAAATAGCTGATGACATCTTGTGGCTCTGGCTTTTGGTCCAATCCTATTATTACGAAAGCATGTGTTTTTTCGGATTTCGTGGCGTAGGTGTGAAATTCAGCATTCGCGTGTTGAAATGCTTCGACAAGCTTCTCTTGATCACAAACATTTTCCGGGTAGATTATAGTCTTGTACAGTGTGTACTTAATTTTAGTTTTAGGGGCACGTTTTTCAATGAAGACTTTCAGGGCATTAAAGTTATCTGGTTTACCGTGAATGACGATCGAAGGTGGCTTTGTTGATGTCTTCTTTACGTGTGACGTTCCTTCTTTTTGCTGGACCCTTATCGCTGGTTTCTTTAGCTGAGTTGACGGCTTTGCGGCGTCCAAATTTTCAAGATTAGCTACATCGCTAGGGAAATCTTCGTCATCGTCCGATTCACTGAGAATTTCGAACTTATTAGAGAGATGGAGGGATTTTTCTTGGTTGAAGGCCTTTTTGGCCTTGTTCTGATCTGGACTCGTTCGCTTCCTTTTCACAGAGATTATGGTAAAATTTTCTTCGGAGTTCTCATCCATTATTTTTGGAAAAAATTAGGCCCCGCGGCCCAATTTGTGTCACCTTGTAGAAAATTTATTCCGAGCACTACTGGACCGAAACTTTGCTAATTATGGAATTTGATTATAATCAAATTCGCGGATGTCGTCTTCGTTGGTTACTAGCGCAGGAGAGTCGAGAGACGACCGTCCTCCTACAAGCACTGCCGGGGCCTGTCGCCGACCAACCACGCGCTTGGCCCCGTCGACGTACGCTCGGCGGCCCGTCATGCGCTGTTACGGTTTATTTTTACGCTCGAGTACTATCCTAGGTACTGCAATTGAATTTTAACTTATCGCGACACCTTTTGACCCTCGTGGGAGTCATCGGCCCGGTGTGGCCAGAGTTCAATAGATATTCGGCGGGAAAGTGAACGTAAACACGAACTCTTTAATGTCAATCGATATTTTATTGGTACTAATTTCTCTCGTTGCTTCCTGTGGGATCTTCCCCCACTTTTGTTGAGTTTGGACAGGGTCTTTATTTGGAATCACTTCTTGATGGTTATATTTATTTATTTATATTTATTTATTTATTTATTTATTTATTTATTTATTTATTTATTTATTTATTTATTTATTTATTTATTTATTTATTTATTTATTTATTTATTTATTTATTTATTTATTTATTTATTTATTTATTTATTTATTTATTTATTTATCTATTTATTTATTTATTTATTTATTTATTTACTTCTTCTACCCGTGTCCTAGTACAGTAAAAAATAAAATTAAGTATAAAAAATAATATAACATCAATGTAACCCGAACCTGACAGGGAAAAGAAAAAACAAATCTCGGGGACATTGTTCAGCACTTCCACCGGAATGAAAGTCTGTTCTACCACACTATCCCCGGTAAATGATACAAAAATAATGAATCAGAACTTGCAAAATTAGAATTATTCAACGCATAGTAATAAACGCTATTACCTAACTATCAAACAATATCAAACAACCGAACCACGTCAGAACCTTACAGGAAAAATAAACCAAATAATAAAAAATAAAAAAAATAAACCCACCAGCTACAAAAACGCCGCTTTGAACTTTTTTCTTAAATGACAGACACTTTTACACTCCAAAGCCCTAAAAGGCAGACCATTGAGTAGATGAGGCGCAAGATAAGAGAAAGATTTCCTAAATAACTCCGTCCTATGCACAGGGATAGTCAACAAATCCTTCCTCCTAATATTTATACTATGAACATCCGTCCTAAAGCTTAACCTATTAGAAAGATACTCTGGAGAATGTAGCTTAATTATTTTGAAAAAGAAGATAACAGCATGTAACTTACGCGAATTATGCATATTCAACCACCCAAGCTCTTCCAACCTGCAAGATATACGTTGACGACGGCTTATTCCCAATATAAATCTCACGCATGAATTCTGAATGACCTGAATCCGCTTGACATCACTGGCATATAAGCAAGGACCATAAACAACATTACAGTAGTTGAACTGAGAAAGCACAAAGCTACTGCATAGAACGGTTCTCATTCTGCGACAGAGGAACGCCCTAGAATTACGTAACATTTTCAAATTTACATAAGCAGCACGAATACACTTATTGACATGGGTCCTGAAACGTAAGCCACTATCCAAAATCAAACCAAGATTCTTTGCCTCATCCACCACATCAATCTTAACACCATTCACAAAGATCTCGACCTTAGCACCAACTCCTTGCATATCTCTTGCACTGCCAAAAACCATAGCTGACGACTTATTGGGATTAATCTGCAAATTATGCGCAAAAGCATTATCTAGCAACTCATGCAAATCCACATTCAATCTGGGCACAGCTCCCACTAACTCTGATACGGGAAAAGACATATAAACTTGAGTGTCATCCGCATACAAGTGATATTGACTGAAACGAATGGTTTTATGTAGCTGAGATGTATAAATTGAAAATAAGAGAGGTCCCAGAATAGACCCTTGTGGCACGCCACACACTACAGGTGCCGACTCAGATATTACATTATCAACTCTAGTCCTATGTGACCTACCCGACAAGTAATTGTGAACAAACTTAATTGCGGAACAATGCAAACCAGCATAATGTAAAATTGCCAACAGAACATCAAATTGAATCGTGTCAAAAGCTCACGTCGTGCACCCTTCTGCCGTTTAAGTGCGTTTCCTGTAAGAGGAATATGTGGATGTAATTTTGAATTATCGTATCCATCCTTCGGGGCTCTTACCTCTCAGGACGTTTTCCGACCGAAATCTTGCCGTTCAGTGCTTGTGAAGCCAGTATTTTTGCGATTTCGTGTCCGATACCCATTTTGGGGCTATAAAGCACTCCGGCATAAGTGAGTACTATTCTTCTAGATCTTGTTCTGCTATCTAAGACCTGCCCTTACAGATTGAATCGACGCAACAACCCACATCTGGTTTACCGATTTTCTTCGAAACCCTCGTCTCACTTTTGAGGTAAATCTGGAAACTAACGACACCGCGTGTCGCTTATGCAATTCTTCGTTCTAGGGTTTTTTCTTTCCTTCCTTTCTTCGTCTTCGTCGTACCACCCCTAGCGGATTAACAGTCCACGGTCCGTCCAGGTCTGGAGGGTTCTCACCGTTGCTGGTAGTCGTCCCCGATCGTTTTCCGGGAGCTGTCGCATCGAAAGGTCAGATCAACGCTTGATCCCTTTTCAGGAACTTCCGATTTGAAGTAACGTCTTCCTTTGCATCGTGTACCTGTTATATAAATACCTGTATTTAATTACCGTATTGCGTATATCGCGGCGCTAATAATTTTATTGATTGCGTAGTTTATTTCTTATACTTACTTTTTGTAAAATCCATTCGCGCTTGGCCAAGATCGGACCGATCCTTTTGCCTAATTTAATTAATCTTTATATCGAGTACCTTAAGTTTGCCTAATTTAATACCTAACTGGTACTTCTTTTAGTATTTTATGATTACCAGCTTTTGTCATCAATCTAACAGTGTGTAATAAATTTACTTGGCGCCCCAATATAACACCTTTATTTACCCACGGCCGTCTTCACTGTTGCTAGCCCGTCCTAGGACGAATTTCACCCGATCAAAAGTTGCTCAAATCGACCTGAAAAGCACGGTTTTTAAAGAAATTTTCGATTCGGAACACTTTTAAGCGAGTTAGGAGACGGTTCAGTTCGCGTCACTGCACACGAAAATATCGTCCTAGGACGAATTTGACCCGAACAAAAGTGGCTCAAATCGACTTGGAAAGCACGGTTTTAAAAAAAAAATTGATTCGGAGCACTTTTAAGCGAGTTACCCCCAAGTTCATAATCAAACTTTAAAGTCTCCTTTAAAAAAATTAAATGAGAATGTGACAAATCAACTCTTGCATTTGTCACATTCTAAACATCACTTTTACTAAAGTGACTGTAAATTTGATTATGAAATCGGGGGTTAGGAGACGGTTCAGTTCGCGTCACTACAGACTTGAATATCGTCCTAGGACGAATTTGACCCGTACAAAAGATGCTCAAATCGACCTGAAAAGCACGGTTTTTCAAGAAACTTCGGAGCACTTACAAGCAAGTTAGAATACGGTTCCGTTCGCGTCACTACAGACGAAAATATCGTCCTACGACGAATTTGATACGAACAAAAGTTGCTCAAATCGACCTAGAAAGAACGGTTTTTGAAGAAATTTTCGGTTCGGAGCATTTTAAAGCGAGTAAGGGGACGGTTCAGTTCGCGTCACTACAGACGAAAATATCGTCCTAGGACAAATTTGACCCGAACAAAAGATGCTCAAATCGACCTGAAAATAACGGTTTTTGTACAGTCACTAGATGCAGTACCGCAATATGCCGCCATATTGGCAGTAAAATTTGCGCGGAAAAATCTAGACGTCAGAATTACAGGCACGTCAAAATGATTTCAACATACCTCACAAATTCGAGATTCTTCATGAACATTCGGTTGTAATATCAACTGTATCCAATTTCGGTTCCTCACCGCATCCGTATTTCCTTCTTACATTGTTCTTACATTCATAGACGCCACATTCATGCTGCATGCGGATTTTAATGAAGATTTAATCGAGGTTTTAATTAAAAAATCACGCATCTAATGACGTTTGATCGATTACGTCATTTCTGGGGATACATTTGGAGAGAAACAAAAAGAAACAAAAAGTCACTAGAATGCCGCCATATTGGGAGTAAAAAATGTAATTCTCTCTCTAACACATTGAACATACCAATCGCGGTACTGTATCTATTTAGTGACTGTAGGTTTTTGGAGAAATTTTTGAATCGGAGCACTTTTAGGCGAGTTAGGAGACGGTTCAGTTCGCGTCACTACAGACGAAAATATCGTCCTAGGACGAATTTCACCCGAGTAAAAGTTGTTCAAATCGACGGTTTTCAAAGAAATTTCCGATTTGGTGCACTAATAAGCGAGTTAGGAGACGGTTCAGTTCGCGACACTACAGACGAAAATATCATCCGTGGACGAATTTCACCTGAGTAAAACTTGTTCAAATCGACCTAGAAAGCACGGTTTTCAAAAAAAATTCCGATTCGGTGCACTTATAAGCGATTTGGTAGACGGTTCTATTCGCATCACTACAGACGAAAATATCGTCCTAGGACGAATTTTATTCGAACAAAAGTTGCTTAAATCGACCTGAAAGTACGGTTTCTGAAGAAATCTCCGATTCGATGCACTTATAAGCTAGTTGGGAGACGGTTCAGTTCGCGTCACTACAGACGAAAATATCGAACAAAGAGAACGTCAGCATGATTAAACATTTTCGTCGAAAAGCAAACTATTGCGAAATGCTTCAGATTTGCAAGGAATTGTAGAAATCCAACGGATAAGCAGGTCGGCCCACTCACGGTTGCAGATTTGAAGGTAGCGGTAACGATACTGATAGAGTTGAATCAAGAACACGAATTCGAGACAGAAGTGGCTACGATATCGATGGAGAAGCCGTAAGTTAGCAAAAGCCGAATGAAGATTCTGCATCCGTTCGTGGACGCCTCAGAGTTGGCGGACGTTTACGTGCCAAATTCACGTTTCCACTCCAAGGCGAAAGTGTGCCGGCTAACTGTGGAGACGGGTGAGGGTTGCCCAAATTAAGCGAAAGAGATTTTAGTTTAGGTGGTGGCTTTGAGCGCCACCTATTTCATTTGAACACAAAAATAGTAAAATGTCAAAAGAAATAAGTTGGGTTATGATATAAGAATGACATTAAGCAAAATATTAATTAAAGCAACTACGAATATAGAGAGATTAAATTACTGAAAGAAAAAAGAGAACCAGAGGGGTCTCCCCAAAAATTAAATGGATAGGTATAGTCTATTCAAGATAAACTGAACATCACGTGACCCCAAAGTACCTGACAAATACCTGTCATTAGTCAATGGTTATCTATGTTTTTCATTTAAATTTTGCTGAGCAACTTAGGTCACGTGATGTTCAGTTTATCTTGAATAGACTATACCAGTATTTAAGTTTCAGAAAATACAGAGAAATTATGCAAATATTTAACCACCGGTACAGCGTTACAGCTTTACAAGGTTATGAGGAGTCCTAAAACTAAAGTGAAGATCGTATGACGAAGAGGCGGTATGGACCGCTGCCTACAAAGTCGACTACTGAAGGCGCCGATAAATCAGCGTAGTTGAATTCGATATGGTAAGTAAGGGCCCCCGAAATTGGGCGATAATTTAATTATTTGATACCAGATCCCGACAAAAGTTTTATGAAAGTGACGAGAGCCCTATTCTAGGCTTAGCTTTCGATAAGTTGGAGAGCGAGTAGACGAGAACGTCCGTGGTGCGTACCGTACCGACCGAAGCGAGGATCGTTCTTCCCCAAACGGTGCTGAAAGCGCTGGCTAGGGGTGCAACCTCAGTGGTAGGGAGGACGCTGCAGAGGCGAACGAGGGACCGCCCGAAACCACAGGTGGTCGAGTTGGGCGAGGTAAGAGCTCGACCTTGGTCTCGCACTCAAATTTTAACCCCTAATTTAGGAGAAAATCGACGACGTTAGCGAGCAGAAAATAGAGCGAACGAATTCAATGGGCCTACCTTATCGAAACAGTCGAGATTCCGAGAACTACTTGTAGTCGATCGGCTGATAAAGCGATCAGAGCCACGTGCTATTTCACAAATCCCCAGAAATGGGCGTAAACTCGCTCCCAAAGAACCCGAGAGGTAATTTCGACGAATGGAGCGATTTTACTATTTAGCGCGAACCTAACAATTCCCCGAAAGGGTGATTATCGAAATCGGAAGTTAAGTAACGTCGCTTGAAATATTTTGCACGTCTTCGTTGAACGGAGAACAGGCTCGGAAAGAAAGATGGTTGAGACGGTAGCCGAATTCCCGCTAGATTAGGAGATAACGAGACAAATCAAGGATGGGAGGACTCGCTCCTCGAACGAGCTCCTAATGAAGAAGTGGTCGATTCGAAATTTCCGCCATCGATGTGAAAGGGCCGAAGGAAGTCGATGTCGGTTGACAGGTGACAGGTGACAGGTGTCACTTGTCAACAAAACGTGGGATGACTAACCTCATTAGCGATGTAAACAAGCTATTAACGCTAATTAACTCGAAAATTGAACACGATAACCTGGTAATAGAGTTTTATTCTGTGACAGTCCGAACCCCTGCATTCCTAGCCGATTTTAAGGCGAAGGCTCACGCACAAAAACGAACCGAAAAAGCGAGGACAACACAAGGAAAGCAAAGGAAGTACTACGGAGTAAACAAAGGGCCGCACGGGGACGAATACTCCGGGCATACGCCCCAGGACAGAACTGGCGAGCTAAGAAACGAAGAAACAATAAAAGGGCACGACACGAAGGAACATGAGCATTGAAATTACGCCGTGGTTTGCTCAGGCCACGACGGTGGGAAGGTGTCGCCAGAATCCAGAGTGAATTACCCTGGAGGTTCGGTCAAACGCTCAATTCAGGCCCGAACCACCTTCCTATCATTGCGACCAAATAAAGTGCAGAAACGTCGGCGATAATGAGCGAAAATCTAAATCGTAACACAGCATTCGTTGCTGAGCTACGATGAGAAACATCCTGTAATTTCATCATCCAAGAGCCATTTGACGAAGTTACTCATCCGAGAAGCACACCAACGGACGTTGCATGATCGGAACCAGCAAACACTCCGCAGGAAATACTGGGTCATCAACGGAAAAAATGCCCTGAAAAATTAAATAAATGAATGCACCGTGAACAGACTTGGGAAGCTGAGGATTATGAGATATTTTTAACTAAACTAATTTTTGGTGAGCACTTGCTCTGAGAGACTACTGAAGAACGCTGCCTCACTTTCCATTTTTTATGGCCTGGATTCCAGTAGTCAATGATAGGCAAGTAGTAAATTCAACTATGATTTTATTAATTAAACAAAGGTGTTCGCTTAAATACACTTAATTCTTATAGTTGCCGTCTGGATTTTGTGAATATTGACTTTTGGGAGGACAACCTCTTTTATGGCTCCGTAATAAGTTGACAATGGTGAATGGACATAGCCTAGGGCTACAATATGCGGCAGGTATACCCAGGTATACGCATGTAGCCGTAAGCTAGATCCATTCCCCATTGTCAACTTATTACTGAGCCATGAAAAAGGTTGTCCTCTCAAAAATCAATATTCACAAAATCCAGACGGCAACTATACAAGCTACGCATATTTCAAGTTTAATATGGTGATGTTATTGCTGACATGTGTTGGAAACAATTAGATCCGCAAGAGCGTCACAGTTTGTATATTTTTATTATTCTGGCGTGTCTCAGAGATGAACGGCGAAAACTGGATCTTCTGTCATTTGCTGTTGGTTTTTTGGGTCGGATGAAAGATGGAAATGTTCAACAGTTGTTGGACATCTGGCAACCTCAGACTGAAGACGTTTGTGCATTGGATGAAATTTTCCCGTTACATGAGGACGTCATGTGGGTTGTACCCAAAGACGTCTTGCGGAGCTCCCTTCCATGGAGGCGTAAATGCCATAGACGAAACTGAGCAGATTTTTTGTTTTTTTCGAGCTATAATTTTCAAGACTCTGAGTTTTCTTTATTTTATAGCTTACTTCGTCCTTCTATAGTGGGAACCATGGGATTTCGCCTTGTTTTTCCACGTCCTCTTCTGTTGGAACCATGGATTTTGTTTTTGATTTTTCCAGGTCCTTTTTGCCGGAACCCTGGATTTTTCTTGATTTTTCCACAATCTTTTTTGTGGTCCGTGGATTTTTTCTTCCTTCACTCCCCTCGGATGTGTTTTGTTTTTCTTCACCATTTCTGGGCTGTATTTTTCCATTGCTGTGTTCTTTTTTGTTTCGAAGGACCATGAACAAACTTGGGAAGCTGAGGAGTTTGAGTTATTTTTTAATTCAACTCATTTTTCTTGAGCACTTTCTCTGAGAGACTGTAATGTCTTGGTCGTAGGGCGCAACAAATACTCATTATTATGGTCTGAGGTGGTTCATTCACTAACTGGACTCACATCAGTAATATTGCGCTACCTCGTCGGAGGTACAACTAGCTCACGACTGTCCGTACAACTACTCTTCAGTCGGAACGCACTTATTATTCCTCAATACTAATTATGCTTATCTATGCTATTCTATCGCTATATGTATACTAATATATATATACTACACCTTTTTTTTTTTTGATTATTTTTTCCCTGAAACAATAATCAAATCAAATTAATTTTAATCATTCTCTAAACAATATTATCACTTAACCTACACATTGCAATGCGAATACCAACTAAATGCCAACAAGACATGTAAACAAACAAATGTACTTAACACTGTGCTGAGTTTAGCAAAATTATGACCTTAATTGTAACTTAATACTACTAGAAACTAGGTTATTCTTCAATTATCTTACATTAGTTACGATAAAGCTTAGTTCTATTCTTATGTACTAACATGGTTTTTCCGTCTTTTATGATACGCACATTCGGTGTACAATCTTCTATTACACGGAATGGACCGTTGAACACTGCACTGAGCTTGTTACCGGTTTCACTTTTCACCAAAATTAAATCGTTTTCCTTGTACGTCACTGCGTTTATTGTCTTATCGTACGCATTTTCCTTTTATTTTTATTCAAAACTAAACTTTTATTAGCGTCGGCATGTGCCCGTTGTAACCTATATTTAAGTTCTAAAGCGTAATCATTAAAATTATACAGTGGATCGATTTCATTTATCAAATTAGTGGGAATATTACAAATTCTATCAAAAACAAGTTCATAGGGAGTGTATTTTATTTCAGTATGCACTGATGTATTATAAGAAAAACACCAATATGGTAACCAAGTGCTCCACATTGAGTTTTCTTTTTGAGCTAATATTCGAAGATATGCTCCTAGAGCCTTATGAGAATTTTCTAGTGCTCCTATAGTTTGATGGTGGTAAGCGGTGCTGGAAGTTTGCTTAACTTGCAATAAGTCGCTTACTGATTTCATTGTACTTGAAATAAATTCTGTATCACGACCTGATGCAATTTCTTGAGGTATTCCAAATCTCAAAATAAAATTTTCGACTAGTGCTTTCGCTACTTTACCGTTTCTTTTGATTTTATCGGATATCCTTCTACAAATTTAGTTAATTCACACTGAAGCGTTAGTATAATGTAACAGTTACCTTCAGCATCTTGTTCAAGAGGACCCATTGGATCCAAGAAAATTTTCTGGAATGCAGCGCTTGCTGTTGTCGTAATAACCATAGGTTGTTTCGTATTTCTTCCAAATTTATGTCTTTGACAGTTGTCGCAATGATTTACAAATTGAGTTACATCTTTAAGTAACCCTGGCCAAAAGTAATGTTTTTTAATGTTATTGAGCATTCGTTGTATACCAGCATGACCACTGGTTGGTAGTAAATGAAAATCATTGAGGATAATTTTCTTCGTATCGTCATCGATAATTCTCTGTACTCCTTTTATTATTGCAATTCGCGGACCGGTCCAATTGAAATCATTTTTTAATATTTCAGAAATTTCCCTCATTAATTTATCACAATGCGCACTGTTTTTTATTATTAATATTTCGGGAATGTTAAATTTTTAACAAATTAATTCCAAGTCTCTCAACAATTCGGCTAGCGAGAATGTTGATCAAGGTTTTGGAACATTAAAAATTGTAGATAGTGACGGTACGTAGAATACATTTTCTGACTTATTTGAAACATGCTCAAGCTTTTTTATTTTATTCACCTTTAAATTTTCATCATGACTAACAATTAATTCGACACAATCCTTCGGTTTCTTGAGGATTTCTACGACACTCGGGTGATCAGGCCGAACGTTCGTAGGAACCGTTTTTTCGTTTTCCGTACGGTTCTCTAATTCGGATGTCTGTTTTTTGGATTGCGCTCTAGTCATCATACATACTGATTTTCGCCGAATATTTTTCAAATCTTCCGACGTTATAATTATTCTTGATAAGGCATCAGCCGTCACATTTTCACTTCCTCTCACATATTCAATCTTATAATCGTACTCTTCCAAACACAAACGAAATTTAGTCAATCGACTTGAAGGGTTATTATGATTGAAAAGATACACTAATGGCCTGTGATCTGTTAAAATTTTGAACTGTCTCCCATACAAGTAAGGTCTGAAATGTTTAACGGACCAGACTATAGCAAATAATTCTTTTTCAATCGTTGCATAATTCAACTCCGACTTTTTTAAACCACGGCTAGCGTAAGCTATCGGTTTATTGGCACAATTTGATAGTACCGATCCTATTGCCTTTCCTGAAGTATCGGTCTGCAAACGAAATTTATTCTTATCTGAAAAATCAGGGTACTGCAACACCGGGGGTTGCATCAACGCTTGCTTTAAGAGCTAAAATGATTCCTGACATTCTGTTGTCCACTCAAAAATTATATTTTTCCTTGATAATTTATTTAAAGGAACTGCTTTTGCAGCAAAGTTCGGAATATGTTTACGATAATAGTTTGCGAAAGCCACAAACCTTTTCACGTCATCAGCGTTTTGGGGTACAGGATACGACTGCATTGCGCTTATCTTCTCTGGGTCTGGTAAAATGCCTTTTGAAGTAATTTCGTGTCCCAGATATAATATTTGTTTCTTTAAAAATCACACTTAACGGGATTCAACATTAAATTAACTTTTCTGAGCCTATTGAAGACTTTCATTAAATTTGCATTATGATGCTCCAAATTTTTCCCAAACACAATTAAATCGTCAAGATTTAATCCTGATAATAATCCTGATAATGCCACTGTCATTACTCGGGAAAAACTGCTGGGGCTAATTTTTAACCCCATCGGAAGTCTTTTCATCTGGTATTGGCCATCATTAGTTGTGAAAGCTGTGTAAGGCCTACTTTCTGGACTTAACTCAACTTGATAATATCCTTGACTTAAATCTAAATGTGAGAAATAAATTTAACCTGATAACGAATCAAGAATTTCGGTTATATTAGGCAAAGGGAATTTGTCGTCGTGGATGGTCTTGTTAAGGAATCTGTAATCGATTACGACTCTCCACTTCTTTTCTCCAGATCTATCTGATTTCTTGGGAATTATTAATAAAGGAGATGACCACTCACTTTGAGCTTCCTCAATAATGTCATTTTTCAGCATGTCTTTAACTTGCTTGGCTATCTCACTCTTTTGAGCTTGTGGAAGCCTATATGGTTTCACGTAAACTGGACAAGCGTTTTGTTTTATCTTTATGGATTGTTTACAAACATTAGTAGTGGATAATGTGTCACCTGGCAAACAGAATATATCCGCGTATTTTGCACATATGTTTTCTAACGACTTTTGCTCCTCCTTATTTAACCCATTAAAACTTAAGCATTTAAACAAATTTTTTATACGCTCGGGGTTGTTTATCCCAGAATCAAGCTTACAAAATTCGTACTCTTTCATGCTATGCACTTTTGGCGTAAAATTCGTTAGCACTATTTTATCTTCTCTTGTATTAAGTATCCTAAACGGAATTTTACCGAACTGTGGTTTAACAGCCATTCCTGCTACAAATACACCATTACACAATTGCTGAGCAATTACCACACAATCCTCTTTCACATTCATCCTCACTTCTCTTACAACTTCACACCTTGGGGGAATGATCAAACGCTCATTCATATCTGATTGCATCGCCACCGTTATGTTTCTGGTTAAATTACTTAATGTTAACGTATTGCTTTCAAAATTTAGGATTCCATTGAACTTGCCTAAGAAGTTTTGTCCTATTATTCCATCAGTACTACATGACAGATTCTTAAATACGTAAAATTTTTCTTTAAAATATTGCCCTTTAGTAGTGTCAGGAGGTATGTTCTAAACCCTCACCACGACAAGTTGCCTACATTCCGGAGTTTTGAGGTTTTGTGAAGGTTAAGAATTACAAGTTGCCTAAATTCCGGCGTTTTGTGTGGAAATCCCAGGTGACAGCTGTCAAGATGGCGGAAGAATTGAGTTTAAGAAGTGCGGGATATTTGAAAAACCTCAAAATGTGAGTTTAATTGGTTGCCTACCTAGCTTTCCGCAATTAAAAAACAAAATTGGGGAATCCCCGATTTTTAGGTTCAGCGTTACAATTTGCCCACGGTCCGGCGTATTGAGTGAAAACCCCAGGCTGACAGTAGCCAAGATGGCGAAATAATTGAATTTAAAAAGTGCGGGATATTTGAAAAAACCTCACAAAGTGAGATGCAATAAAAAATGCGGGTATCCCCGATTTCTGTGTTTTTAAACCAAAAATGTCCCATTCATGAAATCCATAATGGTGCATATTTAAATTTGAAAAATGTGGAATTTTGAGATAATAAGTAGGAATTTGGGGGTTATAAAATTCGTTGTATTAATTAAATTCAATAAATGTAAAATTTAATAAGAATGTGTTATTTCTATACATAATGCGTATTGGCACCATGCATAATGTACCACAGCGCCTCTTTATTTGCACTTTTGGTGGAAATTTTGGAAGTTTCAAAAATCAGCCCACCGGGAGATTTCATTGACAATTATCGAAAACCAAGCCAAAAGTCCGCCAAAAGCGCAAAAATGCGACCGAGCGCTACAGTATGCACGGTGCCAATAACGATGATATTTCCCTCAATAATAATATTATAATAACATAACACTGATAATTATTCCTCAATAAATTGTAATGGTAATTGAAATAAAATAATAATAATATCAATAATGTAATTTAATATACAGCGGCATAAAATATGATTAAACATATGAACATAGTGACGTCTGGCGACACATAAAATTATTCATAATAATGTAACCTATCTCTATTATGACCTAGAGCCAAGGTGCTGAAGGTACCCGTTGCCTTTTGTCATCATTGTGAGACAAAGAGACTTTTCGAATTAATTTAGTATAAATTGAATGATTATGAGACCTAAATACATTCATAGCACGATAGATAATAGGCGTCTTATTAGTGACCACATCAACATAGTCCTGCATGGATAAATTATCGAAGCGGTGTAAATGTTCGCGCATATACGGTCAGTTTCAACTTTTAGCATCCCAACTAGGTCCTGTTGTAATAACAATAATAATAATAGTTTCGGTTATGAGGATAATTATCCTGCATGTGTGTTTAGTCCTAATAAAGAGAATATATTTGTATCAATACGCCTCCCGTCCCCGCTCTTGAGTAGAATGCGTATGAGTGATTCTTTTGTATCATTAGGACGCTGGGTGCTCTCCTCATGTCTAGATATTACTTAGTAATATTGTCAAAAGGGGGCGCTGGAGAATCTAGTTTTGGTTCGAAACCAGAGTTAGTAGGGAACAATTTAAAAATTTATAATTGAATTGGCAATGAAATAGATATTGATATAAAGCCACTCAATCAAATGAATTATTCAAAATAAGTAGGTAGTGTCAATTTACTTTGTATGGTCCATAAAAGTACAGACTCATGAGATGTACGGACATCTTATAATTAACAATAATAAGACAGAAACAAATTTATTTAATGTTAAAAGCCATTTTATTTATTTCGACACTGTTGAAGAACTAAAAAGACTACTAAAAATAAATAAACATAAATAACAAATTCCGTTAAGTTTTACAAGAGTGATTTTTTCATGTAATCAACATAGATGTAATCAACAAAAAAATGAATTTTAAAATAATAGTTTAAGTTAGTTAACCTAATGAAGAACTTTTATTGGTATATACTCGATATTGAAATCACATTTTCGTATTCCGTCTTTTATTCCGTTGATACTGAACCCAATTATATAAATCACGTCCACAACGATTTTTGAAGATTGCAGGGTAACTAGTGACTAAATCGTCACATTCATGAAGAGGTGCAAGAGATCCCGTGGAAAAATATGTTCTAAATTTGAAAGTCATTGTTTTCACTTCATCTGCCGAGAAAGGCTTTCTTTTGAGAAGGTGTTTACGAGGAAGAGTCACCGTAATTTTGTGCAAAATTGCTTGAATGGTTGGCTTACTATTCTTCTTTGGTGTAACTTTTACAATATTCTTCTTTCGGCCTTTTCTTTTTAGTGGAGTAGTCGCAATTTTCTCCCGAGAACTAGTCGGTTTTTCTGATTTCTTCTTTGACGAACTCTCTGCTAGACGATCTGTATTTGGAGGATCTGGTTCTGAGCTTGGTGGCACTTTATCCACATCACTAATTTGGGGGTTGAAACTTTCAGCATCTGTGAAACATTTTGGATATACTATTGGAATATTCCAGTAAATTCGGGAACACGTACCTCCAATAATAGTCAAAACTTCTTCATTGCTGATTTCTTCAAGAGCCGGCATTGTATCAGTCGTCTCAATAAAATCTGTTTCATCTTCTTCATATTCTTCAATTTCGTTTAATGATTCAACTTCATTGACAATCTGCTCCAGCGTCTTTCCTCGATACTTGTTTATATTAGCCTCTCCTGCCAGTGATAAAAATTTCGCCCATGAAGTTACCTGAGTGAATTTTTCATCTTGTCTGTAAAAATTGTTGTGGACCTCTTTGCTATGGCCCATAAAACGAGCAACCTGTCTTATCTCGTTATCATTCAATGTCAGTAATTGTGACATCGTCGCAACCTGTTTGCGTAAGTACGTTGCTAGAAGTAAATGAGGTTTTTCTGCGTTACATTCGACGGAAAATTTTCTCATGACTGATGAGCCGTCAATATAGTGGCTGCGATTAGGAACTCCGAAAAGATATAAATTTGAATCGTCGACTCCCGCCTGCTTTCGAAAACTTAGAAATAATTCCAAATGCCTAGTAAAAATTAAACATGATTCAATGTGTTAGGTTACATCAATACAAGACTTACGTGCATTGTTCTTGATCCAAGAGTACATGCAAAACGTGAGCTCGCTTCCCCAAGAGAGCCATCATGTGATATTTGTCTGCTAGTGCGCATTCTAATACTGTCAATCCTTTTTTTGTTGAATCATCAAGAGTTGTCCTTTTTTCAAATAAGTCTATATACATTAGACATACTTCACTGACCCTCCTTCGATTGAACAGTATAATTTTGCCTAACTCTGCTTGGCTGCCAAATGGTATAAGAGAAGCCATTGTTTTTTAAATTTTGGTAACACGATCTGGCTTCCTTCGCCATATAATCGGAAAACAATTTGATATCGTTAGGTTCCGGGAGCGGAATTTGTTGTCTTGTTTTTCGATGTAGTCTATGTCGACCGGCCGCCCGACCTATATATATTCCGTAATTTTGGTTGTGAATTGTTAAAAAGCGATCTGTGCTTCGACATTCTAACGATTCCTCAAATCATCCTCTGTTGAGGTGATAATTTTCCAGAGTCTTCACAAGCATGGTTGAAGCTGAGCGAAGTGCTTGTGCTAAAGATGGTTTTCCAAACTGAGCAGAATTTTTGTCTAAGTCGCATAATCGGTACACTGCCTCTATGACACTGTCGTAGCAAACGTTCAGCACGCAGTCCTCAAAGTCAATAATGGTCGAGTCTATTATTCGAATCTCCATCAGAAGGCGAGCTAACCGGCGAAGATGTTGCCGATCATTTCGAAGTGATGTCGGATTGCTACTGTGCATAAAGGCATACCTTTCTGCAAGTTGTTGTAGGCACAAATCAGAATTTATTTCATGTGAAGAGGGGTCGTCTTTCAATGGATCTAGTAAAATTTTCATTAATTTTTGTTTCAACTTTTCATTATCCACAACATGACTTTTACTCTCTATCATTCGAGCCTCCTCTGCAACTCTTTGCCTATTCGGCTCTCGCTGTGAACATTTTCGTTGATGTCGAGAATAATTTCTCGGTGCCAAAAGAGCCAAACATTTAGGACATGACAAACAATCGGATGTTTGAGCGAAAATGGGTTTTCTAAGGGTCAATCTTAGGTTTTTTGGAACTGTCTTGTTATAGTGTCCATCTCCTTTCAAACGAAGTTCCTTGAGACGTTGGTTTCTTTCTACGCTGTTGACAGGAAATCTTAATAAGTCCTGAACATCAGGTTCTTTATTGTGACGAGCGATTAAATGCCTGCTTATGTGAACAAACATTGTTTTGTAATATAATCAATTGTGAAATTTTCCTGTCGGACCCTTTGAAATATTCTCATTTTCAACCAACATTAAAGGAGTATTCAGTTGACCCGTATACATTTCAATCTCTTGGCCTTTGTAATTTCCCTTTGGAGAGCAATAAACTGCGTCAAGGAGAAACTCGTAAACCTGAAGTTTTTCTGCGGAGCAACATATATGTCCATTGGACATCGCCAGAGGGAGGACATTCTGAAAACGAACATACTTTAATAATTAAATCAACAGTTATAATCACGCAGTACCGCAGGTATGTTGGCCGCTTGGGATGAATGCAGGAAGGAATCCCAAAAGCTTTCCATTTAACTCAATTATATTACATTCATAATTGTGGCTCTTGTGAATAACCATTTCTGATTTGAAATGAACTATTGCACTTTCTGCATTTATGTCGAAATGAGCAGCGATCGCAGAGTCTTCTTCAGAAGACGCTGATCCCCGAGATAACTTACTGGGAGAAATGTCATCATGATGGACTAAAGGTGAACTTACAGATGAACGAGCAGGTGAACTTATAGATGAACGAGCAGGTGATGAATCATGCGATGTTGCACCTATAACACACAATGTCGTTTAATTTTCAAGAGTCGCTGGCCTCAAAATAATAAATACCTACGAGATGGAGAATGAAATAGGTTTTTTCTCACTGCTTTAAGATTTCGTTTCATTGGTGATTGATTATTTCTATCTTCAAAATGTGATTTAGGTAAATCCATTAAGTCTTCAACATTTCCCGACTTTTGGTGTTCATCAATTGATTTGGATTCTTGATTATTACTTCCTGTATCTTCACCTTCTGCACCCAAGTCATCATCAAAAGATCCTCTCATTTCTGAAACGACGCTGTTATATTTCTCCAAAAAGCTTTCTTGATCTATCATTTCTGAAATGAATAAATCTTGAATTAGGTGACTATTGTGAACTTGTTTCTGGCATGTTGCAAACTCAATCACAAAATATTTGATAACTCTTGGGGCCTAATTTCGAATCATTTACTCAGATCTATGCTCGGATTGACATTGACTCCGGCCAGAATGTTGTGAAATAGAAACTTTTGTTTCATTTATTGATATGAAACAAAACTGATTTTCAAATACTTCTTGAAATCTATAGTAAGTACATTGAGGATAATTAAAGGTCACGAGAAGAAAGTCGAAACGACCAAAAGCGTAGGTTTGGACGTGATATACCGCTTGCCAGTTGAAATGGAAATTTTATTTTAAAAGCTCCACACAAAGACATCATAAAATGGGAGGCTGTGGATATCAATCTGTTTCATCTGAAAGCTACTAAAAGAATAGAGACAGAACGATGATCATAGCCTCCCTTTATGAAGAATTTGTATGATGTCTCTGTACACATTGATTTAAATTTGGTAAAATTATGGAAACTTGAATTAATTGCCGTTTACACACAAACTTTCAGTTTAACGTCTTAATTACCAAAGTCTGCCTCATCTGCGACTGTCTGGAGAATTATCCCAGCTTCACTAGCCTTCTCCGGTGTGCCGGTTACTACCTCTATAGTGTTTTCGCTAGTTAATACTAGATGATACAGTTCTGCTTGATTCTCCATCCTGAGATTTTGTCTGAAATTTGAGCATCTTTTATTCGGGTCAAATTCGTCCTAGGACGATATTATCGCCTGTAATGACGCGAAATAAACCGTCTCCTAACTCGCTTAAAAGTGCTCCGAATCGAGAATTTCTTCAAAAACCGTGCTTTCCCGGTCGATTTGAGCATCTTTTATTTGGGTCAAATTCGTCCTAGGACGATATTATCGTCTGTAGTGACGCGAACTAAACCGTCTCCTAACTCGCTTAAAAGTGCTCCGAATCGAAAATTTCTTCAAAAACCGTGCTTTCCCGGTCGATTTGAGCATCTTTTATTCGGGTCAAATTCGTCCTAGGACGATATTTTCGTCTGTAGTGACGCGAACTAAACCGTCTCCTAACTCGCCTAAAAGTGCTCCGAATCGAAAATTTCTTCAAAAACCGTGCTTTCCCGGTCGATTTGAGCATCTTTCATTCGGGTCAAATTCGTCCTAGGACGATATTTTCGTCTGTAGTGACGCGAACTAAACCGTCTCCTAACTCGCCTAAAAGTGCTCCGAATCGAAAATTTCTTCAAAAACCGTGCTTTCCCGGTCGATTTGAGCATCTTTTATTCGGGTCAAATTCGTCCTAGGACGATATTATCGCCTGTAGTGACGCGAATTAATCCGTCTCCTAACTCGCTTATAAGTGCTCCGATTCGAAAATTTCTTTAAAAACCGTGCTTTCCCGGTCGATTTGAGCATCTTTTATTCGGGTCAAATTCGTCCTAGGACGATATTATCGTCTGTAGTGACGCGAACTAAACCGTCTCCTAACTCGCTTAAAAGTGCTCCGAATCAAGATTTTCTTTAAAAACCGTGCTTTCCCGGTCGATTTGAGCATCATCTTTTATTCGGGTCAAATTCGTCCTAGGACGATATTATCGTCTGTAGAGACGCGAACTAAACTGTCTCTTAACTCGCTTAAAAGTGCTCCGAATCGAAAATTTCTATAAAAACCGTTTTTTCTCGGTCGATTTGAGCATCTTTTATTCGGGTCAAATTCGTCCTAGGACGATATTATCGCCTGTAGTGACGCGAATTAAACCGTCTCCTAACTCGCTTATAAGTGCTCCGATTCGAAAATTTCTTTAAAAACCGTGCTTTCCCGGTCGATTTGAGCATCTTTTATTCGGGTCAAATTCGTCCTAGGACGATATTATCGTCTGTAGTGACGCGAACTAAACCGTCTCCTAACTCGCTTAAAAGTGCTCCGAATCGAGAATTTCTTCAAAAACCGTTCTTTCCCGGTCGATTTGAGCATCTTTTATTCGGGTCAAATTCGTCCTAGGACGATATTATCGCCTGTAGTGACGCGAAATAAACCGTCTCCTAACTCGCCTAAAAGTGCTCCAAATCGAGAATTTCTTCAAAAACCGTGCTTTCCCGGTCGATTTGAGCATCTTTTATTCGGGTCAAATTCGTCCTAGGACGATATTATCGTCTGTAGTGACGCGAACTAAACCGTCTCCTAACTCGCTTAAAAGTGCTCCGATTCGAAATTTTCTTCAAAAACCGTGCTTTCCCGGTCGATTTGAGCATCTTTTATTCAAGTCAAATTCGTCCTAGGACGATATTTTCGTCTGTAGTGACGCGAACTAAACCGTCTCCTAACTCGCCTAAAAGTGCTCCGAATCGAAAATTCCTTTGAAAACCGTGCTTTTCAGGTCGATTTGAGCATCTTTCATTCGGGTCAAATTCTTCCTAGGACGATATTTTCGTCTGTAGTGACGCGAACTAAACCGTCTCCTAACTCGCCTAAAAGTGCTCCGAATCGAAAATTTCTTCAAAAACCGTGCTTTCCCGGTCGATTTGAGCATCTTTTATTCGGGTCAAATTCGTCCTAGGACGATATTATCGACTGTAGTGACGCGAACTAAACCGTCTCCTAACTCGCCTAAAAGTGCTCCGAATCGAAAATTTCTTCAAAAACCGTGCTTTCCCGGTCGATTTGAGCATCTTTTATTCGGGTCAAATTCGTCCTAGGACGATATTATCGCCTGTAGTGACGCGAATTAATCCGTCTCCTAACTCGCTTATAAGTGCTCCGATTCGAAAATTTCTTTAAAAACCGTGCTTTCCCGGTCGACTTGAGCATCTTTTATTTGGGTCAAATTCGTCCTAGGACGATATTATCGCCTGTAGTGACGCGAACTAAACCGTCTCCTAACTCGCTTAAAAGTGCTCCGAATCGAGAATTCCTTTAAGAACCGTTCTTTCCCGGTCGATTTGAGCATCTTTAATTCGGGTCAAATTCGTACTAGGACGATATTATCGCCTGTAGTGACGCGAAATAAACCGTCTCCTAACTCGCCTAAAAGTGCTCCGAATCGAAAATTTCTATAAAAACCGTGCTTTTCAGGTCGATTTGAGCATCTTTTATTCGGGTCAAATTCGTCCTAGGACGATATCATCGCCTGTAGTGACGCGAACTAAACCGTCTCCTAACTCGCTTAAAAGTGCTCCGAATCGAGAATTTCTTTAAGAACCGTTCTTTCCCGGTCGATTTGAGCATCTTTAATTCGGGTCAAATTCGTCCTAGGACGATATTATCGCCTGTAGTGACGCGAACTAAACCGTCTCCTAACTCACCTAAAAGTGCTCCGAATCAAAAATTTCTTTAAAAACCGTGCTTTTCAGGTCGATTTGAGCATCTTTTATTCGGGTCAAATTCGTCCTAGGACGATATCATCGCCTGTAGTGACGCGAAATAAACCGTCTTCTAACTCGCCTAAAAGTGCTCCGAATCGAAAATTTCTTTAAAAACCGTGCTTTTCAGGTCGATTTGAGCATCTTTTATTCGGGTCAAATTCGTCCTAGGACGATATCATCGCCTGTAGTGACGCGAAATAAACCGTCTCCTAACTCGCCTAAAAGTGCTCCGAATCGAAAATTTCTTAAAAACCGTGCTTTTCAGGTCGATTTGAGCATCTTTTATTCGGGTCAAATTCGTCCTAGGACGATATTATCGTCTGTAGTGACGCGAACTAAACCGTCTCCTAACTCGCTTAAAAGTGCTCCGAATCAAGATTTTCTTTAAAAACCGTGCTTTCCCGGTCGATTTGAGCATCTTTTATTCGGGTCAAATTCGTCCTAGGACGATATTATCGTCTGTAGTGACGCGAACTAAACCGTCTCCTAACTCGCTTAAAAGTGCTCCGAATCGAAAATTTCTATAAAAACCGTTTTTTCTCGGTCGATTTGAGCATCTCTTATTCGGGTCAAATTCGTCCTAGGACGATATTATCGCCTGTAGTGACC